>SNQJ01S0008772.1:147200-178072 GCA_010110895.2 Picea sitchensis | reverse complement strand
AGTGGTATCAAAGCTTCAATCAAGCTTTGTTGGTTTTTTTTTGTTAGTTCTTAAAAATAAAAGAGATAAGAAAATGACAATCAATTACTATCATTTCATTGATCAGAATTGAGTTTCAAGAGCACTTCCATATCTTTATTAATGAAAAGAGAGAGACATTCTAGCAACAATTGAAGGGAAAAGGGTATGTGGATTCCATAAACCTAGAATATTATGGAATCCACATACCCCTTTCCATAGAATATACTAACTAGATCCGAAAACCAAAGACATGAAATATGGTACTACACATATAATATATTATCAAGGAAAAAACAAGCTACATGAAATTTGGACATTTGAACAAAAAATTACAAGTTAAATGAGTACATCAAAAAAAAAAAAAATACTAACCTTGCAAGTTCAAAATCTGAGCTATGTAGATCGAGAATTGGATTTTTTCAACCAGTGGGTGATAGAAAAAATAAACAGCTCAAACAAAAGCCATGAACAGTGTCGCAACTATAGCAATTGTGTCGCAAAGTCTCTTAAAGTCAGGTATATATAGATCAACTAGTCAACTAGTCGTTAACACCGACCAATGAGATGGGAAATTTTTTTGTGGCAATAGCGACGAACTTTCATGGAAATAGCGACGAAAATCCCGACCAATTTAAAAAACCTATTCATGGCTATATAGACGAACTTTCATGGAAATATCGACGAAAATCTCGCTCTATTTAAAATAAACAAGAAAATAATGGAAACATGGAATAATTTCGTGGAATAATCAACCCATATGTAGCAGTGTAACACGTAGTCTCTTAGACAACAATGTTACACTTGAAACAACAACTTCCTCAAACGATAACCCTGAGATTCTCGTTGAACCAGTAACACCAGTTCCTCAAGGGGTCGACGTCCAAGAAATTGTTCGTCAGTCACTCATAAGAACGCATAGTGCCTTAGCCTGTATCAAATAACCTGGTAGGCCACTTAATCAACCCCTAGATTTCTTGGATATCTGAGAATAACTTCAAGGCACTAGTCTACTCCAAAACCCTTTAGGTGATAATACTACCAATCTTATCGAAACACCTATCCTTGGAGCCAGAGGATCTGGTGTTCCACCTTCCCCACCTGGTTCATCTCCATCCTCTTCAGGAGGAGAGTCTTTAGACGAAGGAAGTTCTTCATCAGAACCATCTCATCCTTCAACACCACCAACTCGCATGGAAAATCAAAACAACCCTACTAGGCCTTGGCTTGATCAAGATGTCGTGGTTGTACCCGGACCTCAACACCCATTACTGAAACATCCAGAGAAATGGCTTCCCAAGTTTGATCCAGACTCAAAGCAATCTGTTGAGGATCATATCAAAAAATTTATGTTGGCCATTAGACTCTAGAGTGTTGAACACAAGGATATAGTATGCAAATTATTCCCTTATACTTTTGAGGGAAATGCCTCCACATGGTATTTCGCTCAACAACCTCAAACCATTGTCTCTTGGGACAAGTTTGAAACTTGTTTCTTGGAAAAATTTGGAGATGATAAATCTCTGGAAGTCTCGATTATGGAACTTTCCAGCTTAAAAATGAATCCTAAGGAAAAAGTGAAAGATTTTAACAAAAGATTTCTTACTTTAGAGAATAAAATCCCTTCAGATTCAATGCCCGCTGAAAGTTTAATCGTTGCATATTATGCTAAAGATTTGCACAATAATATATCCATATGGGTCAAAAGGTCTAAAAAGAACACATTGATTGAAGCCTTTGAGGAGGCAAGCCAAATTGAAAATGACATTTTGAGCCTAAAAGATAATCTTAGTAGTGAAGCTTTCTAGGCCTCAAAGAAAATAGAGATCCTTACTAGGCCTCCTTAAACTAAAAATCAACCGGAAACTTTAGACTTAGAAAGCTTGCAGAAAGATTTCCAAAAATCATCCAATCAGGTCGTTGACTTGAAGAGATCAGTTGAGGAGACATCAACAAGCAAAGGAAGTTTTAAACCTCCTTTCAGAAAACCTTTTCCTCCCAACTGGCCAAACCTGACCACTAAAGGTCTAAATTTTGAAAGTTTACAGTACACTTTGTAAACCGTCTTAGAAGCACATGACACTTCTGCCTCTACCCCTCCCAAAAATTCTGAAGACGTAGTTGAGGAAGAAAAACCAGAAGAAGAGGAATCATCTCCTACTATCTTCGGTCACTTCTCGGATAGTATATTCCAAGCAAATTTTGAAACTGTTCACCCCTACAACACAAGAAGCAAAACACAAAACAACCCCCCTTCTAAAGTCGGTAAAAATGTGTTTCCAAAATATTCAAAGAAAGTTGAAATTAAACAGAGCTTAGTAGCTCCAATTTTAGAATATGATTTGATTGAAGATCTAAAAAAACTGAGAGCTAATATTTATGTTTTCGAGCTGTTGAAATTTCCCCTTATTTTGCAGAATATGCTTCAAAATATTGTTGAAAACAGTGAAAACAACGATCCTAGCAGTAGGAAGTTAGAAGAAATTGATTCAAATACTGCCAAAAAGGTCCCAACTAAAAAAACATCTAAACCTCCAGAGAAAAGGTACTTAGCAGGAAAAACTGCAGCAAATGTAGATAAAACTGTTTTAGCGACAATACCTAAAAATCAGCAGAATTCAGTGGTTAACACTCAGAAAAAGGTCTCGTTTTTTTTGTTAACCTCTGAAATTTTTAATAGGAATGTACACAATTGCATGGTCGATTCCGGTGCATTGTCAAATGTGATGCCTCTATCTGTTTGTCAAAAAATTAATGCAGAAGTTAAACCTTCTGATCTCAAAATCATTCAGCTAGATCGAACAAATGTTAAGGTAATTGGTGAGCTTAAGAATGTTCTGGTTAGATTGTCTTCCAATCCTAAGGTTCATCATATAATTAACATTATCGTTGTTGATATCCCTAAATTTTATTGTTTTCTTTTAAGCAGGGACTGGTCAAAACAGCTGCATGGTTACTTTGCCACAGATTGGTCCCATTTGTGGCTACCTGAAAATGGACAGCCCAACAAAATGAAGATAAACAGAAAATGTTATCTTAAGCATATCGTGAAGAATATAAATGATGCAAATGAACCTTTCACTGCATCTGCTAATTCATTTGAAATGTAGGGAATGAATACCTTTTTTGGTAATTTCATGACCGAAATTTCTCCTATTACTAATCCTAGGCAGCAATCAGAAGTTATGACCTACACTTAGACATCATCTTTACCAAGTATGCCAAGTACTGTTGACGAAGCCCAAATATGGTCATTGTAATTTGATGGATCCAAATCCAAAGAAGGAGCAGGTGTAGGTTGTGTGCTCATTGATCTTGCAGGTAATAAGACTTTTATTTCTTGCCGACTAGAGTTTGAGTGCACTAATAACACCGCCGAGTACGAAGCACTTCTACAAGGACTTAGGAAATATTTGGATATGGATATGAAGAATTTGATGGTATTTGGTGATTTAGAAATCGTGGTTAGGAAGGTAAGAAACGCCATTCATTA
This sequence comes from Picea sitchensis, assembly GCA_010110895.2. Lineage (NCBI taxonomy): Eukaryota > Viridiplantae > Streptophyta > Pinopsida > Pinales > Pinaceae > Picea > Picea sitchensis. The sequence goes on along the minus strand of SNQJ01S0008772.1, from coordinate 174,561 downwards.
CTTGTCACCACATCTGAAAAGCTACCAAACTAAGGTATGGATTTTGATTGAAATATTTTCAGCATTTAACATAAATTCCATTCCTAGATTAAGTAATTCAGAAGTTGATTTATTGGCCAATGTTTCTTCTAAACTATTGCCCGCTGAAGGTATTTCCCCTAACATGTTTTCAATTGAATTGTTGTTTAGGCCGTCGATCTCGGATAACATCACAAATTGGAGAGTATTCGATGATGACCAGCAAATCATCAACTTTATTCATATGGAAGATACCTTCCAAGGTGCAGTCATTGATGAAGGAACTCACAATGAAAACCTCTGAAACGTCACGGTAATATCAGATCCTAGATCTCCTAAATCGACATCCAATCTGGTAAACTCTATCCCATATCTGTTTTCAGACTAGAGAAATTTTATGACTTGCATGATAAATTTAGAGGGACAGTTAATTGTAAAATGAACAGTTCTTCTTTGATTTATGAAATGGTTAATTTAGGAAAAACGGAAAATCCTCAAAATATTAATCTAGGAACAGGATGTTCCGAGAAAGAACTATCTGCTTTTATAAAAAAATTTAAATAATTTAAAGACATTTTTGCCTAGACATATGATGACTTGAAAACATTCGACCCCAATATCATACAACATGTCATCCCCATGAAATCTGAGACACGACCTTTTTAACAAAAATTAAGGAAGATGCACCCTAAATTGGAACCCACTGTTAAAAAGGAACTGAATAAATTGCTAACTGCAAAGATATTTTTCCCGGTAAGGCACATGCAATGGGTGTCTAATCTAGTCCCTATAAGGAAGAAAAGTGGTGAAATTCGAATATGTGTCAATTTTCAGAACCTGAACCAAGCATCTAATAAAGACAACTACCATGTTCCTCCAATGGAACAAATTCTTCAATAGGTTTCTGGTTCTGAAAGACTATCTTTACTAGATGTATTTTCAGGATGCAACCAGGTCCTCATGTCTCCCTTAGAGCAGTTTAAAACCACCTTTCACACCCCATGGGGAACTTATGCCTACAGGAAAATGTCTTTTGGATTAATAAACGGCAGTGCCTCTTTTCAGAGAGAAATGGATATTGCTTTTCATGGCCTCATTAACCAATCCGTCGTGGTATATATTGATGATGTCACTATCTTCTCTGAAAACACAAAAGATCACTTGTCTCACCTCAGGGATGTCCTGGAACGATGTCGCAAGTTCAGCATATCTCTCAACCCTAAGAAATCGTTCTTTGCAGTGGAGCAAGGTAAATTGCTTGGTTTTATAGTGTCTAAGGACAGGATGATTATTGACACTGAAAGAACCCAAGTTACTGCTAAACTCCCCCCTCCTTCCAAAAACGCCATGCAGTCCTTTTTGGGCAAGATTAATTTCGTCAGAAGATTTGTCCCAAGTTTCTCAGAAATAGTAAGACCCTTACATAATTTAATAAAAAAGGATGTTTGATATCATTGGTGACCACAAGAAATTCAGTCTTTCGATTAAATTATAAAATCGATAATAGAAGCCCCTTCCTTGATGAGTCCCGATTTTTCTCAACATTTCACTCTTTATACTTTTGTGTCTGACCAATCTTATGTTGTTCTGTTAACACATAAAAACGTTGAAAGCAATGAGATACCCATTTCCTTCATGAGCTTATATTTCAAAGGGGCAGAGCTTAGCTACAAAGCAATATATCAATAGGCATATGTTGTTTGTAAAGCAATAAAACACTTCCAATCATACCTGTTGAAATCCAGAACCAAGGTTATCGTTCCTTACCCAGCTGTAAGAAACCTATTAGTAAAAAAAGAATTGGGTGAGAAAAGGGAAAATTGGATGATGTCATTAAAGGAATATGACCTCGAAATAACCCCTGCACATATTGTTAGAGGTCAAGGCCTATGTAAACTAGTGGTTTATTCATTTGAAGAACACGAAAGTCAAATCAACACATTAACTGTAAATCAACATAACGAAAAACAAATCAGTTGTGCACAAGTTACTGTCAATTCTTGGTATGAGAACATTAAATTTGATTTGACACATGGAATTTCTCCTCGCAATATTGATCCTAAAAACAGAAGAGCACTCAGGCTAAAATCTACATCTTTCCAGTTAATAAATGATGTGTCATTTTGAAATAACTTTGATGGTGTTTTTCTGTGTTGTTTAGAAAAGGAAGAGTCGGAAAGAGTGTTATCTAAAATTCACGCAGGTGAAGCCAGTGGTCACTTCGGTGGAGATACCACTGCTCACAAAGTTCTAAGAGATGGATACTATTGGCCTACTTTGTTTAAAGATGCCCATGCGTTGTGTCGAAAATGCATAATCTGCCAAAAGGTTGTAGGATGGGTAAAAAAGGCGGCATTCCCTTTGCAGCCTGTTACTGTAGATTCCCCTTTTCAGCAATGGGGCCTTGATATCATAGGACCAATTAATCCTTCTTCGCAGAAGCAGAACAAGTATATCCTTACAACAACAGATTATTTTACTATATGGTCTGAGGCTGTACCTTTGAAAGTGGTGAACACAAATCATGTAATATATTTCCTTAACTCTCATATCATCGCTCAATTCGGCATTCCCAAATGTCTGGTATTTGATAATGCCTCTTACTTTTCATCCCTTGATATGAACGTTTTTTCTTTGGAAAAAAGGATTAAACTGAAGTATTCTGCAAGCTACTACCCTCAAGGAAATGGCCTAGCAGAATCAACGAACAAAAATTTAATCAAGATTATTAAAAGGACAATTTCAGAAAATCACAAAAATTGGCACAATGCACTATATAATGCACTTTGGGCTGATAAGGTAACCCCAAAAGCCTCTTTTGGTAATTCCGCTTTCTTTCTCATCTATGGAAGAGAATAAATTCTCCCTCTGCATGTTCTACTTCCTTCTCTACAACTGTCACATAAAGTTCAAGAAGAGGAATGCCCTCCTCTAGAAAATTGAATAAATGCCTTGTTGAAACTAGAGGAAGTGAAAGCACAAGCAAAGAAGAAAATCGATCAGCATCAACAAATTGTAAAAATATTGTTTGATTCAAATTCTTCTTCAGATAGGAATTTCGATGTCAGAGACTTGGTTCTCAAGTGGGACAAATCTCACGAGGGAAAAGGGGAACACACCAAGTTCCAAAATCTGTGGCTAGGACCGTTTGTAATTTCTGAAAAAATGGGTCCCATCTCTTTCCGTCTTCATAATCTTGAGGGATAGCCAGACACTTTCCCAATGAATGGCTAGGCTCTCAAAAGGTATTTCATCTAATGATTTCAAATCCACCTTTTGTACATATTGTTTTTTTGTTTTTTTTATTTTTATTTATTTTGGTTCTTTTCATTTTGCTTGATTTTAATTTATTTTCAAATAATGATTTTTGAGTCACCATTTCATTTGTCAAAGGGAAATCGTAAATTTCATTCATTGTCAACCCCTGAAAACTACTCAAATCACAAGTATTGTGAATGCTAAAACTCATATCAGCAGAAGTAAATTTATGTTCAAAACAGTGTTCCTGGTTTCTCTCTAAAATTACGAGAAGACATGATTATCATTAATAAAACTCTTAACGATGTTCCTGTTTTAAGGAAAACAAATCGATTATACCTTCTTGTCCTCGAGATGGTTTATTAACAGAAATCTAAGTGTTCAGATCATGATGAAGGTCATCAAACGAGAAAATAAGTTGTAAAAGATCAAGTTTTGTTTTCGAAATCTGAGATTTTCAGCATCACCCTGTTCTCTTGAATATCATAAAGTTTCTGTAAATTTGTAGACAAATTCTAGAGAGTTGAAAGCACTGCAAGGTGTCGTAAGTGTCTGTAATCCCATCAAGACAATGAACAAGTCTATTGGCAGCGGGTAAATTTGCATGCATGATGCCAAGGACACCTCGTCGAGGTACTGAACAGGCCTGCTGGCAGCGAAGCAATGTCGGGTTTAAGAAAAAATTTAGGTATGTCATTTTGAATTGATCAATTGTAAAGATGTTCTTTATCATGAATGGACGACTCTTGGATAGGATAGAGATGTTAGAGTGGGTTAAATGACATCCCTTCTGAGTCTATGGATGCCTTCTAGCAACAGTGGTCCTGTCAACAGTATCAGAGTCTACTACCATAGACATCGTTTCGCTCGTAATCGAAATTCGATACCAGATTTCATTTTTTTTTACAGAAATACATCTAATGCTAGATTATGTTATTTTATGAGTTTGGATTAGAATGCTTGATCCGTTGTCAATTGTTTCTTAAAATTTTACTTTTTCTGATTCACCCTAACATGAATTTTCTGGTGATGCAGAGATCACTGCTTCACCCAATACGTCGCCATTTTTGGCAGCCACACGTAATTTTTTATATTTAACACGATCAAAATAGATTACACTGTTCTATAGCTGCCATCGCCTCAAATTTGTAAACATTTTTTTGTTTGAGTTTAGAAATGATTGTTGGATTAAATCTTACCTTATTAAATTTTTATTGTTTGCATTTTCGTTTGTTTTATTTTTAATTCATGACTGTAAGCATGAATTAAACATAANATATATATATATATATATATATATATATTAAGGCCACCCATATGTAATTAAAATGAAAATCTTATGAAATGGTTGATTGATCTATTTTCAATTTTGTTTTAATATGGTTGTTATGAATTCAAATGGTTTGATAGTTCATTGTCGAATGGTTTTGATACATGAAAAAATTTGGTTAATTATTTGATATTCTTTTCATGAGTTTAATGGTCGTATCAGCATTCATGCCAATGAGTACAGACCTGTTGTACCCACATTTTCACCTTACCCTCCTAGCTCAAAACATTAATGAAGCTATTCAATATCTGCGTAGGGTTTGGTACTCTGTAGGTTTTTGCACTCATCACGAGAGATGGTAAGGAATACAATGAACCCTCTGGTTTTCATTCCCACTATTCGAGTAATGATAAACCCAAGGCCTATTATTTTCATGCTTCCACTCTCCGTTTAGACTTGTTTCTATTGCTCGCATGTTGGGAATATGAAGCTTTTCCAAGTGATTTCTTTTTCATCCTTGTTACAGTGGTCATGGCACCCATCATTCGCATAGAGTCGAATGGATTCCAAGCCTTACTATCCCATGATGATGTTATTAAGGACCTAAAGGATCATGTCTGGGACATATTCCTCAAGAAATTTGAGGGTTATAATCTTCAGGTTGCAGAAGATTTCGCACGAACCTTTGACGGGTTCATAGATTTGGAGATATACAGTTAGAATTGACCGAGGAATTCGTTGGCAAAGAAACAAGGCTCCCATAAAAGGGCGAGAGATGGTTTAAAAATTCCAGGATAGAATAAGTCCTGTGGAATTTGTTTATGACCTCCCATAAAACCACTTGTTGCATAAAGATATTCCTATCGCTCTGTTAAAACCTACATGGCATAGTTTACTGTTAATTCTGAAGCAATTTGTTACGTGTGAAGGTCAATACTGGCTGGTATTTCTATACCATATTTGTTTGCTTATGAATTTCATAGGTTTCGATTTATATATGACCTTTTACCTATTGATGAGTCTCTACAAGATGTCCAAGCGATACAAACGACAGGGTATCAAGTTGAGCCTGTTCCACCATGGACTTGTTAAAATTTTGTTGGTGTATCATCTGTCAACTATAGGTGATAGTTGGGAGACCTTTCTGATAAGAAATGGCTTCGCCTAGGCTGAACCTACAACCAAACCTATTTTAATTCCAAACCCTAACTCAGACAAGCTACTGGTTGAAAGACAATTCGTTAATCCAATTAATGGACCAGAGTTTACTGATAAAACCCCCCTATATTTAGAACAAGTGACTATCGAATTGAAAGGAAATGATCCTCATTTTCCTGTGAACAATGCTAGTTTGAACGTTAATGTCAAATCTGATGTCAATAAACTCTGTAAACAAAGGAAATAATAGTGCACAGATTTGGGTTTCATGAATAAGAAGGTAGGTCGCCTAATCTCTAGAAAACTAAGAAACCGAAACGATACTCATCTCAGCTTGATCAATCTGATCGAGATCGATGAGGGTTTGCATCATGACATAGAAGACTTCATAGCATGGGAAGATCTATAAATTTAGGGTTCCAGGAGGGAGGTTATCATTCATACTGAACCATATGATTTCGTGACAAATTTACCACCATTCCTTAAGGGTAAAGAACAATTCTCGGGTATTAGGCAAGATCTGAAGAAAACAACAGGTAAGACTAAAGCCCCCTTGGTCAATTGTGTCCCTCGTCAATCTGCCATCTCCCCTGTACACTGTGATGGCTATCTCGACTGGGTTGAGCGTTACTACACTGACATTCCTCTCTTACAGGCCCGAATTAAAACGTTGACTACTCAGAACGATCTCTTGAAGAAATAAAACCTTGATCTCAAGGCACATGCAGAGAGGGAGACTAAACGTATTAAGAGATTTGGAAACATAGTCATTAAGAATGCGACCAGTTTCAAGGTAATTATAAACTCTGAACTGTCTGATCCCTCTCTGGAAGATTTTTAATAGAAAATTGTTTTGTTGTGATTTCGTTTGATCTTGTTATCTAAGTCAAAATAAGTAGATTTGAATTGTGATTTCATTTACTAAAATAAAGATTGGCTACAAAATCTTATATTCTGTAGCCAGTCCTTTTAATAATAATAATTAATGATTAGCAATTTCTTTTCTAATATATAAAATGGGTTTTTCTATTCTCAGGAAATGGGAGATTTTGTTGCTGATTACTTCGAGGAAATGTTTTCAATTATACGCCTAAATGATTAGTAATTTCTTCTTTATGTTTTATAATAAAAAAAATGATTTAATTTTGAATAAACCAACTTTGTTATGAGTGGTTTCCAATCCATTATTTTTGTAATATTACTTGATTTTGGGAGATTCAACTCTATCCTGTTAGATATGAGTATTTGGATCCTGGATTACTTTAAATACTGTTCACTTTTGTTAGTAAAAAGGGATTTTTTTCAGACTATATGGACAAGTTGTTCACATTTAAGCTTTAGACTAGCATGACACTGTTCCATTTATGTTTTTCATCTTATTTTATGGAATACCAATATGTTATACAGCTTTAGTCTCATTAGCATATAATGTTTCATTTTATTCAACGCTTTAACTTTTGTCTATAATTTGTTGTTTCATATATTATATCTGTGATCTTTATTTCACTTTAATATCATCGATTTATGCTTTATGTTAAGTTGATGTATCATATGAATGTTTCACATTAAAATTTATTTTACTGTAAACATTCATCATTATAAGGTCATTGGATCTATATGTTTATCACCCTGTTTTTCTTTTATATCCTTGCTCCCAAAAAATACCTTGAGTTTATTCTAGAGGTGTTAGCACAAGCCTGTTACAGATTTCTCTCACAGGCAAGATAGTTGGAAGTTTGAACTGTACAAGGATATAAACACAATATGAGACTAATATCAAGTTAGTTTTATTCGCATTCAATTTCTTTTATTTTATTCATTAGTGAAATAAGACAGTTTAAATTGGCTGTGACTATTATTTTGTTCTTGTTTCAGATTATGTTTTATTATCATTTTTTTGATTTCTTAGATTTTAAATTATTAAACAGAAAATATAAAAATTATGTTCTTTCTTTATCTACTTCGTAAACGATTACAAAAACATTTATTTCGTAAGACATCCACCAAAACTTGCGAATTGTAAATATATTGTTCATAATCGCATGTTCATATTTATGTTTTTGTTTAGCATTTGTAAATAATTAGATTTGTGTACATAGTATCGTAGCTATAGCTTTAGGGTAGTTTATTTTCTTTCATTATTTTAGGACCTTAGTTGGCTAACAGAACCATTAAACCTGTCGGGATAGATCACACCAAATGGCTTGGGTTAATTAGACAACCCCAGACCGGATCTATCCTTCTAGTTGATGGTGTGTCACTTACGCCTGTCAACAGGTAATATATTGATAATTCAAGTTTATGTTAATGAAATTATTTTTGGAAGTGATGATGACAGGATGAGTCAGGCATTTGCTAAGAAAATGCATAATGTTTTCGAAATTTCATTACTTGGTGAGTTCTCTTACTTTTTTGGACTCTGCATATGTCAGCAAGATAAAGGTATTTTCATCTCCCAGACCAAGTGTATAAAATAAATGCTAAATAAGTTTGGAATTGTAGATTTCAAGCCCGTAAGTACTCACATGCATACTAGTTGCAAATTGAGCAATGATGATAAATCCAAGGATGCAAATCAGAGACTCTATAGATCAATGATTGGCAGTTTACTCTATGTGACAAAACCAAGACCGGATGTGATGCAAGTTGTTGGACATGTTGCAAGATATAAAGCATCACCGAAGGTAACACATGTTATGCACATGTTGTGGAAATAAAGAGAATATTGAGATGTCTCAAAGCAACAACAGACTATGAATTATGGTATACAAAAAGGAATTATCTATCTGTAGTTGCATACATAAATGTGGATTGGGAATGAAGTGTTTATGATAGAAGAAGTGCAAGTGGAGCATCCTTCTACTTGGGTAATTTTTTGGTATCCTGGTTGAGCAAGAAACAATCTTTAGTATCATTTTCCATATTAGAAGCAGAGTGTATTTTAGCATAAACATGTTGTATATAGGTTCTATGGATGAAGCAAACTTTGCAGGACATACAAGTGGAATACAACGAGCCTTGTAACACCCCAGTTTTAACCCTTATGAACTATAATGCATTTATGTAATTGTGACTTAGGTTGGTGAGCCAGTAAAGTTGAAAAGGGGCCAGAGTGCATAGGAAATGTAATACATCTATGTACATTAATAAAATACATCGTTGGCTGCAAGACAGACAAGGAAAAAATATATAGGGGGGCATGATTACACAAGAGAGGGGGCTTAAGGGGATAAGTCCTTTTATTATATTTTATTTACCCATAATTTATTTTATGGAGAAAAGGGGTTACATGAGATTCTTGGGAGGAAGGACATGTGGTTCTTGTTTTCATGTAATTATATAAACATCCCTTCGGGGATGTTTTGGGGGTGCTTCTTCTTATTCTTCACTCGCTCACTCATTTTTTATGGGTTCACTTGTTCTTATTCATTCATTGTTACACCCTTCTCACTCTTTCACTTTTGGTTCCTCATTCCTGCTAATTCGTGTGCTCTTGGTCCGAGCATGGAAATGAATGGATGGAAGAGGAGATCCATTGTTAGATGGTTCTAATAAATTACTGATCATTATAGGGAGGGAATGGATGCTTGTGTGCATGAGATTGATGGTAGTTCTGAAAGAACGGTCCACAGTTGAGAATCCTTAGAGTTTCCAACAAGGATATTTCTTGACCAGTAGAATTAGAAAGAAATGGAACATGCTGAGGGACTTCATGGAAGAGAAAGGTGTTCATTTCTTTTTCTTTTGCAGGCTAAGGATGAAAGAGAGATGGAAATTCATATTTGTTGTGTGGTTGGGAAACCTGAGTGCTAGTTAGCCAATTCTTGTGTGTTTTAGATTTGATCTAGGACCCATCCTTGTGGATTCATAGTCCTGGATCAAGGGTGACCTGCTATTGAGAGTAAAATAATCGAAGAGTCTATGATTGGGAGGAACGTCCTTGGTCTGCATCCATTTGGTGAATGTTTAGTTTCAAAGATAAGTGCTCTCTATGTTTTCTATATAATGTATATTCTATTGTGTATTTAATTATACATGAGATATGTAATTATAATGTGCATGTTTGTTGGTTATTTGTTGTGCATGGCACATTGTTTGTTTCTTTTATATTGTAGCATGGATCTTGATTAATGCATGTGAGTCCTTCATGCTTGATTTTTGGATTAAATGTTATTAGAATTCGAGATTAGTTCAGAAGCAATTTTTTGGAGTAGCATTGCCAGCCTGTGAGTGGATGGGTACGTTACAGATTGGTAGCATGGATAGCCTGTGGGTGGATGGGTATGTTACAAAATGGTATCAGAGATTTTGTTCAAAACACTGGACTGGTATGGGCAGAAACTATTGGACATGGAATTTTCCTTAAGAATGAATACGTCCTCGAGATCTTAAATCTTGGGAGTGATAGTATTGCAGAGATCATGCAGAAGCCTGAGCATTATGTAGCCAAAGATCCTTTGTAAAGGATCGTAGAATCATGATCATTCCCATTTGAATTCAGGAGCGATCACAATTATTGAATCAAGGAATTATGGATCGTTAGATCGGAATTCAGGTGGAAGAGGACCGTCGGATAGAGGTGAAACAAGGGGATGGGTGGGATTAAGTCCCAACCATCAGATCGAGCTAGTAGATTGTCAATCATTGATTGAACCTAAGAAGGATATGAAAAACTATGGAACTTTGTCTCTTCAACAATTTTTGGGAGACAGGTAAGAAGCATGAAAAAGGTTGAAGTCACGAAGTTTCGTCGGTCGTCTGATCTTATAGGAGGCTCGAGTGAAATCTCAGTCATTGGTCAGGGTCATCTAAAATTGACCACTTCGAAAAGTTCATATATATATATATATATATATATATCATTACATTAATAATATTATAATTAATAATATTGCTTAATAATTAACAATCATATTATTAATTATCAATCTAGTAGAATGTATTTTTTATGTTGCCAAAACATCAACACTCTCTCTCAACAAGGGAGAAATTCTACATTATGCCAATTTTACCTCTGAATATTACCTCTGAATATTACATGTGGGTAGCTCTCAAATAGCTTCAACATTTCACCATGACATCCATTACCTCGCAATGCATATGTACTTCATCATGTGCACGCTTGTGACTTCACAACCAATGCATCCAAGGCTTGTGGGTAGTTCTCAAATAACTACAACATGTCCACAGGACATCCACTACTTTGAAATTCATTTTTACCTCATCACTTACACCCTTGTGACTTCACAGCATGCATCTAGGGCCAGTGGGTAACTCTCCAATATCTACAACATGTCATCATGAGACTATCAAGTTTCCCACAGAAAACTTGGATATCTTATGTGTGACATCCAGTACCCTGCGATAACATATGTACCTCATATCTTCAACATGCATCTAGGGCCGGTGGATAACTCTCCAATGGCTACAACATGTCATCATGACATCCACTACCCTGCGATAACATATGGATCTATCACTCCCTATGAAGAGGGACTACGTTGAGCTTGTCCCCAAAGAACTTAAACTTCATCCTTGATTACGGATTTGTCAGCACAAATTAAACCTTCTCATCGATAGCCACATATTGGAGCCTGTTATAGAACTAAAATTACCTACTCATCCATACATGGCATTGGCCCTCTTACTTGCATAATTTTCCAAATCATTGTTGAGGATCTCTACGTAAAAAAACATTTTTTAGAGCATGTATGTTCCCTGCACCACTACATCTTGTGTACATATGCTTGATGCATGCTAGACATCCTGTGTACATACGCTTGTTGCACAATACACAGCCCGTGTATACCTCCAAAAATTGCAAAAATTAAAAAGTTGTAAGGAATTTGGTGGAATTCACAGGCTATTGGAGGTTTCTAAACCAAATCACATGCTATAGCCCGTCCCCCAGCCGAATAACCATCATTTTTTCATATAAAAGGATGTGTTGGGGTCTCATTTCACAACTCAGCATAAGAACAGTGAAACTCTTCCAAATTTCACTTCCCTTCCTTGCCCAAGCATTTTCTACCTTTTGTGAGTTACTACCTCAACATTCCCTCTTCAATCCCTTTTCTTCCATTCAATCCATTCCCTTTCCTTGAGATGATTATTAGATTGAGAGAAGAGACCTCTTTAAGGTGCACTTGGAGCATTGTAAAGAGGATCCCAGACCATGTTCATGGAATGGTGGTCGACAAGGATTGTAACTTTTAGTCTTTGTTTGATGAATAAAAGAATCTCTTTTCCCTGTCCCAAATGATGGTGTTTTGTGTCTTTTCTTTGATTTATACATAACATTTGATATCTAACCCTAATTTATGAATAGGAATAGAATTATTGTATCCCTTGTTTGCCTAGTCTTGGATGCAAGTTAGCCTTGGGAGGATACTTGCAGTCTTTGGAAATACAGAGATTTAGGAGATCATCACCAAATGTGGGATAAAAGGTACAGTTACCGATCTTCTCTTCTACTTCTTTCTGTTCATTTATTTTGGTATGTTTGGGGTAGTGTAGAAACTAGGTTTACTTTTAGACAATCATTTTCTATGTCTATATCTTAAACCTTGGTATAATTATAGGGGGATTTTCCGACAGTCATTTTCTATGTCTATATCAATTAGAAAAGTTGAATTTACAAAGAGTTGTTTACAAGATTTGCTTTAATTTTGAAGTATATTTTTCTTTCAAGTGCTTTAAAATTCTCTTCCTTATTTGTCTCTTCATAACACCATCAGTTTCACTACCATACCTTTTGTGTAAATCGAGCCTTAAAATTAACGCTTAATATAAAATACATTAGACTTTTCTATTTGTAGGGTTCACCGACTAGCTTAGGATTTTAGGGCCTTGAATTAGGTGTGAAGAGGAAACTATTCAAGGCAATTTTAAAAGCAACATTGCAGTATGAGGTAGGGAGTGCTTTAGTTCTACTATCATAAGAGTTAGTTGGGACCCTAACATACGGTATAAACATGAGGTCGCGTGAGGAAAGGAAGAGGAGATAACCCCTCCAAAGATGGAATAAACGTAGTGGGGATTGTATAATGAAGGTATTTCTCAGACCATTTGATTGTGATACCCTTGAAGGGCTTCGGTATTTTTGTCCTTCTCATTATAATCTTCTTTTTTGTCAATTGTACCTTCCTGGTAACTGACTGCGATGTGCAAACCTAGTTTCCCATATTTTATGGACTTACACAGGTGACTGTGGGGGTATAACGTGGTACCTAGGGCAGACATCAGATCATGCTTCACAGAGTATACCCGGAGGGTGATTCCATGTTCAATTTTTACTTGCACCAATTAGTTTCTCTAGTGTCGATTGGAGTAACCATCCTTCCCACTAGTTAGTCAATTGCTTGATTTATATTTAGGAAAAAAATTTAGTGTGTGATTTGTGTTCTATGCTAGTCAAGCCTTATTGTGTCATTTGATCATTTCACAAAGTAGAATATCTATAGATTTGTTTCTTGTAAAGGATTTAGGGCCTATCGTCGGTTACTATGGATCCTCCGCTACCACCTTTAAGGAGAAGACTTGATCAAGAAGGATCGTATGAAGCGACTGGACCGTAGGAAACTATGCCCAAGCCTGTTCCACGAGGAGAGTTCCTGGATCTGGAGGAATCCACTGTCTCTGACCTTGAAACTAAAGGTTTCAGGCCAACCAATCCTTTGATTACCAACTTGTCAACGTCAATTTGATTCATATTTTCCCTCCTGAGATGACATATTCTAAGCGCCAGCTACTTCTACGAGTGACAATGGAAGCAAATGATGCTACTTCATCTGGGAGTCCCCATACTCTCATTATGGCTACTACTACAGGGGAGATTCTACCTCCTATCCCACCTTTCCCAGTCAGGACCATAGTTGTCTCAACTCCCTCAACTTCTGGCATTGTCCGATATCTTTAATGGCTTCGACCGCTATTTCGTTTACTCAGAGTGTGATGAGTGCTCCCTTATCATATGGCATGCTCGTCTTTGATACAAACTCGGTTCCCACTTATTCTACCTTACAGAACATGGTTCTGGGGGAAAGGAGCTCAAATGATTCTGTGCAAGGGTCAACTATGGGCACTTTTGTCCCTTTTAATACTATCCCTTACGGTGGGGGCCATAAACCTCCTTTGTTCCCTTCGATCGGCAATGCTTTTTAGCAGTCGATTGGGCTGAATGCTAATAAAATCTTGTTTGGTGGAGGCAATTTAGGACCTTTGTATTATACAATGTTGGTGGGATCTATGTCATTCTCTTTGTTTGATTTGTTTGGTAACAATGCTTTATCTTTGGTCACTTTCTCGACTAGGGGAAACCCCAACTTTGGTCAACGTAACCCCATGCAAGGTACTATTCCTTCACAAGGAGAGACGATTGGATTTCACTCCACACAGGGTCTTTGGAACCCTTGGCAAGGATCATTGCCCTCACAAGGGATGTCATTTGGGGGTAACCCCTTCCATACTCAATGGAACCCCAAGAAAGGCTCCATACCCATGCCCATCTGATCAACTGGGGGCATCCCCTTCTAAGGTCATGGGAACACAATGCAGAGAGCAATCCATGTGCAGGCTATGTCATCCAATTTCAAGATTCAGCTGATGATGCCTCAACATACATAGTTTCCCTTTGTTGGTCAAGGCCATGATTTTCACCAAAACCCTGTCCAACAGTCCAAATTTTCCTAGCAACCTAGTGCCAGTCAAAACCCAAGTCCCTATTTTCCTGTAAATAATTCACAACTAAAACTACCATTTCTTGCGACTTTACATCTGCCAGACTTTTCAATATTACTGAATGACCTGATTTTTCACGATCCACATTGGCCCCCCATGGCGACTAAGTTTCCTTCAGATATTTTGGAATTTGAGGGCAATCTTGGAAAAGATCCAGGTGATCATGTGACAACCTTTCATTTGCGGTACTCATCAAACTCGTTGAAGGATGAATCTGTCAAGTTGTGCATTTTTCAATGCACTCTTATAGGAGGTGTTGCGAAGTGGTATATTGAGCTCGATGGCTCAAGGTATTATTACTTTAATGACTTGGCGATGGTATTTTTGAACCATTTCCAGTTACCTGTGAGATACGATGTCGACACCAAATTGTTGTCCAACTTTGAGCAAACCAAAGCCGGCCACTTCTTTGATCATATCCAAGAATGGTGGTGTAGAAAGATCTTGATTAAGGTCAAGGTCCCTCCTGATTTCTTTCTTGAGTGGTTATTGAAGTATTTGGTTCCCTACATATCCAAGGACGTAGTGACTTCCTGAGTTTTTTCAGAAAAGGAGGTGATTATGAGAGTCCAGCAGCTTGAACTGATCTACTCTTATTCTAGCATGCTCTACAAGATCTTGCCAGATGTGTCGCGGTCTACTCTCGATAAGGCCAAGAAAAATTCTAGGCCCCATGCCGATGGCATTGTAGGCTCAGCACAAAGCAAGTCCATAGATCTGTTGTCAAATCAATTGTCAATACAATAGATTATGGCTAGCCAAAATCCAAGTTCGGTTGTTCCCCCCACCTAGATGTCGGATGTACACAGTGTGAGGTCGACGAATCCCAAGGCCAACCAACAAACTGGGGGAAAGAAAAAATAATGAAATAAGAAGGGTAAAGGGGATAAAAAGGCTACCAATAATGTTGGTGAGGGAAAAACAAAGAAGAAAAAGTTGAAGTATCTGTGTAATCTCTACACAGAAGACCACCCGACTCACCTGTTCCTTTGTCTTGCAGAAGCCCATAATATATTAGTGTAGCAAAAGCCTGTTGTGGTGACGAACCCTTTTCCACAAGGGAAAAATATGGCTCAGGCTTCTGCATCCACAAGCGCGGAAGGGGGAAGTCAAGGACCCCCCACACCTACCATTAACAACTCAACCATGAATATTTACATGATGAATGTCGAAGCTCATTTAGCGACCATGACCCGAGACTACAGAATGTCAGAATCTTTCGAGAAGGGAAAGGAAGATGCTAACCCATCAACTTCTCTCCAAATTGAGAAGGGGGTGGGCGAAACAATGACTCACATCCCAAAAGGTGTGTTTAAGAAGGCTTCTCATAATCCAAATGCGAGGGCCACCCAGAACTACTCCATTGTAGAAGATATGGCACATACCCCTTATGCGATGTCCTCTCTGGAAGTCCTCTAGAGTTTCCCCTCGCAAACAAAATATTTGTTGTTCGCCTTGGGAGAGACAGAGACTTGTAACCCAAGAGCGATCGTTTTCGATCCAACTGAATTAAAATCTCGTCTTCCTCAAGACGTTTCCTTTCAGATAGTAGTGTCTTACACCATGAAATCTTTTATGTGAAACATTTTCTGCAGAGTGGTTGATGAGGGTGCCTCAATTTTCATGATGTCATTGGCATGTTGGAAGGCCATTGGCGAGCCCGAGTTGTCTTCGTCGCCTACATTGCCTACGGCTTTTGACGGTCAGTCATTTAGAACACACTGAATATTTCCTTCCTTCCCTGTGCAGTTGGGAGGTAAAACTGTCTGTTTAAAATTTGAGGTAGTCGATGCGACTCTTGACTACAACCTATTGTTAGGAAGGAGTTGGACTTATGCGATGCATACGATGGTTGCTACGATTTTTCAGGTCTTTTGTTTTCCACACGAGGTTCAGATTGTGACCATCAACCAATTGTCTTTCTCTCATCCTGACCCTTCATCGAGGGATTAAGTGTCGATTTGTTTCCGTCATTGATGGGAACCTTTGATTACCTGTCACCTTCTAGCGATGTAAGGATTTTATATCGAATGTTCTCGATCAGCCAAGGGCTACAATTTTGCAAGTATCATCATTTCGAATTATCTACTTTAACGATATGTGTACTTTACCTTCCCCATCGGCCTCAATGGAAGGGATAGGGCATCATGGAAAGACCATGTCTTTATTCACGGATGAGTTTTCATACAACATTATCCAAAAAACTTCAGCCAACCCCGATTTGACTACCTCACAGGAGTTAGATCCAATTCTCGAGCCTATTTGGGCTCAATATTCTCTTGCCACTCAATATCCTTTAGACTTGGTCTTTCCCCCTGATGAGGTGATTCTTGAGTCAATGAATGGTCTTGATAGGCCTTGGCATGATGTACATCATAGATCTTACTTCCTTCCTGAGCTTAGGAGAATAGAGGTGGGAGAATTTGATTTTACCGTGAAAGGAGATAATCCTTGTGTTATCACTCCAAGAGCCTTTCCCTAACTGTAAAGGGAACGAGATTGGTAACTTCATCAAATGTTTAATAATGTATAAAATGGATCAAGTTGGATGACTTGATATGCTCTCATTCACTCAAAATACACATGAATACACTCAAACATAAAAGGCTTTCAACTATACTTGTTCAGGAATTTTAATCAAGATGTGAAAGTATGAAGAATGTGTATCATATTAGAAGAAACACACACAGGGGCATATGTGAATGACCAACTATAACAGGCAGAAATACTTATGAGCCTATTATGTCAATGAAGAGATAAGATGACAGTTATTTTTCATTAGATAAACCTAGACAAATGCATAAAACATTTACTCGTAATCATAGAAAAGATAGAAGATGGAAGTCTGAACAATTTACAGTGAAAGAAGCTCCTATTTCAATATGTTTTCCAAAATGTCTCTCATACATGAATAATAGCCCCCAAATCCCAAAAGTCCCCCATTTAGTCCTCATTATATAGATATTAAATGCTCATATATATCCAAAATATATGGATCGTATAACCTATTCACCTATCCTTGGTTTTTTGAAGATATCCAACTCAAATCGGAATTTGTGAGGTGGCTAGTAAAAACAGAGTATACAATTTCTGGAAATATTCCTCTCAAATATTCACCCATATCTCCCAAATCCTAACATATGTTGAAACAATGAGAGAGTTTTTTAAGAGGATCTCATTCTTGTGAAAAACCTCTCTCACTTTCCAAAAATACATTTCCATCTCATCGGAATCTATCTCCAAAAAAGATGACTAAAATAGGAAAACACAGATTTCCAAAATCTAGTCATATTCCTACAACCTAGGATTTGATCCCTAGAATGTTTTCATTGATGAAATGAAGTGACACCTGCACCCATGTATGATATTTGATGATATATTTAAGGAATAGTCATCTTCTACCCCTAAAAATACTCCAACCAAGTCGAACTTAGACTTTTTGACCAAAACTAGTGAAGTCTAGAGAGTTTGTAGTGCAATACACAGGAAAAAACTGCTTTGCGCTACAAACTGGCTATAGATGGCTATTTTGACCTTTGTGCATGAATAAATGACTTTGAAGGTGAACTGAGGGTTGGAAGTAGTCTCTTTATACCTGATAATTCATATGATAACCTGTGTAGGCCTGAGAACCTCAATTTTTATCATTTAGGCTTCCTCATACTTCATTTTGCAAAACTAAAGTTTGATATCAAAATGCCATATTTCCAATGCTATAGACAAGTGCTCAATTCCTTTGGAGTTTCTTCTTGAAAAGTGAATACCCTATGCTCTAAATAACACTTAAAAAAATGTTGAGCTTGTATACATAATCTCCCTTTGGCCAATCCATCAACACAAACCCTAAAACATAGTATTTTTGTGATATACATTTATGTTGTACTTTAGTGCTTGCTAAGGTTTATGATATTCAACTTCTATAACATAAAACTTCCTCCATGCTGCTATCATAAGTATCTCCTCTGAACTATGTCAAATCATTCACCATTAGAGGACCTAAACAAAATACATGCCTTGTTGTTGCATACAAAGACCCTAGCCTACTGACTGTGTTATTCGCTTGTACTTGTAAGGGCTATAAATCTGTCATGATAGGTATACTTCTCTGCAAGTGCACTCACCAAACCTTGAAATACTTGCTTATTTATTCATATGTTTCCTCGGAGCCATTAAACATCCAAAAACCTACTATAAATGCTTCTGCATGAAGAAAGTTAAAGAAAAAACTTCAAAGGACAAAAGCTCTCTTTGTTGCCAAGAAAACCTTAGTAGTTTTCCTTTCATGATGAGCTGCAGCTTTTAGAAGAGGATCTTAGATCTTGATGATGTTTTAATAAACTTTATGAACCTTGTTGATATACTTTTCCACTTGAAAAGACTTTAAATATCAAAAACAGGGCATCCTCACAAGTTGGTAGCGCACTCAGTGAAAAAATAACCATTTGCATTGACAACTGACTAGTTTGTAGCGCACTCAGTGTAAAAGTAGTGTTATGCACTGACAACTCTTCATAACGAAGAATTATGGAAAAATAAAGATCAAGTGATTATTTAAAGTGGAATGATGGATCATTATGGACCATAAGTAACATTTACAACTTGTGATTGACCTTTAGTCACCTATCATTTTATTTGACATGACCAAAATCTTAATGACTAGACTCAATGAGACATCAAATTATGCTAAATGCCCAAGAAAACAAAGACTAAAATTACTTTCATGACTCAATTCTATCAGTACTTTCTGGGAGCTAACATCTAGCTCCAACTAGGATGGAAACTTCCTTGTGAGGTTTCCAAGAACCTAGCAGTTTCAGTGGGCTATGGAGTCAATAGTCAGTCATTCTCTAAACATCTTCAAAGCTTGCCTTTATTCTAGAAAACTAACTGCTACTGCTGAAAATATTGATAGAAATCACATGCTCGGGAAGCGAGCTTATTTCCTACACTACCCTACTCTAACCACATCTGCAACTTGGTCAATTAAAGGAAGACTTCCATAATATCCATTCAATTAGTTTCAAAATGGAAAAGATTTATTCCATACCACTGATCAATAGATGATGTCATAAATGTAACAACAATGATAAAAAGTCCTTCAGGAAACAAGACTCACCCAGAAGTGATTATGAGTAAAATAAATCTGAAATTTTCATATACTCTGAACCATATGACTCCATCAAGGCTGCAACTAGATCCTTGAAACCAAGATCAGAAACATGCTGCTCTACAAAAAAAAAATGCTCATCCATGATTGTCTCTTTGCTTGAAAAATGATGACCCTCTAACTCTCTTGTGATCAGATCTTGATCATCGGTAGTAACAATCATTTATTCATAATGATGCTCATAAGATAATGACAAAACAAGGTTTACATCATGTGGATTATGATCAATTAAGAACATAAAATTACCTATGCAATCATCAGTTACTTCATGATCAAAATGGTTGGAAAACTGATCATCAACTTGCCATGCATAACTATCTATAAGAACATCTGCAAACACTGGAGAATCTGATTCCCAATCTGACATATATTCACTCTCTTGCCTTTTTTCAAGATCTGCTTTATACTCATTGTCTTCTTTCTCAAAAACTAAAACATACTGATATTCTGCATGCTTATGTGCATACAGATTATTAAATTAATCCCGCTCTCGAATCCTCCTGGAAGCATGGATGTTCTCCTCAACTTATGCTACATCCTCAAACAATTGTCTTAAAGATGAGGATTTCCTTTATAACAAGAGAAGGAAAAGCTCAGAATGTTGCGCTATAACATAGTATACCGTGGAAGTGATCTCAATAGGCCATATCTCCAAGGGAATGTTATGATAAATGTTATAAAATCTTTTGTGGAAGATGGACATAACTTTGTCTTCACCTCTCCTCAAAGCATAAAAATCAGCGTGCTACAAATCAAAATATTTTTTCTCACCCCAATACTTTGAAAAATCATTTGACAACTCGATCCAAGAGCCAATTTAATCATCCCTCAAATTCTTAAACCATTCAACAGCATCTCTAAATAAAGATTTGGAAAACAGTCTCATAATAACATCATCATGAACTATTTCAAACTAATCAACAAAAATTTCAAAGCCCTCTAAATGCCTCTCAACTGTGACGTGATCCTCTCCAGAAAATCATGGAAGGTATTCAAAGAAATCCAAAGGATAATGGTTAAGGTGATATGGTATCCTTAAAGGCTTAAATATCTTCATTATGATTCTAGTTTGAAAAGTAGTGGGTTGATCATGAGGATTAACAAGTTGATTGGAAGGCTCAATAATAAAAGAATAAGGTGATGATATAATGATAGGTTTTGAAATAGCTTCAATCTCCTCGAGGTTACATGGCTAATCAGATTCAAGAGATATTTGAATACAATGATTATCTTTATGAACTAGTTGAGGTAAAGATATTGAATCAACATCTACAATATAAGCAGTATGCAGATCTTCTTCTTCTAAATATGGATATATAAAAGAAGGCTGATGATCATCCGAATATATGAAACATAATATGATCCTTTTGATACATGAAGGGAAAAGAAAGAATGAGTTGATAAAGAACAACAACAGTTCATGAAGAAGACTCATAAACTGATACCTGGATTTTCCTTTATGCCCTTTCATCTTTCTGTCAATCGGATCCTCTTCAATGGAGTCTTTAATCGTGGAGTCACTAGGCAGATTGATACTGTCAATTATGTGTCCTTCCTTTATCTTCCATAAAAAGTAGGATTTGTGTCGTTCTCCCACGGAAACTAGCTCACTTCCGTCCTCAGTAACGACATCATTTTGTTATCACTCCAAGAGTCTTTCCCTAACTGTAAAGGGAACGAGCTTGGTAACTTCATCAAATTTTTAATAATGTATAAACTGGATCAAGTTGTATGACTTGATATGCTCTCATTCACTCAAAATACACATGGATACACTCAAACATAAAAGGCTTTCAACTATACTTGTTTAGAAATTTTAATCAAGATCTGAAAGTATGAAGAATGCTTATCATATTAGTATAAACACACACACAAGGGCATATGTGAATGACCAGCTATAACAGGCAGAAATACTTATGAGCCTAGTCTATAAATGAAGAGATAAGATGACAGTTATCTGTCATTAGATAAACCTAGAGAAATGCATAAAACATTTACTCGTAAGCATAGAAAAGATAGAATATGGAAGTCTGAACAATTTACAGTGAAAGAAGCTCTTATTTCAATATGTTTTCCAAAATGTCTCTCATACATGAATAATAGCCCCCAAATCCCCAAAGTTCCCCCTTCAGTCTTAATTATATAGATATTACATTCTCATATAGATCCAAAATATATGGATCTCATAACCTATTCACCTATCCTTGGTTTGTTGAATATATCCAACTCAAATCTGAATTTGTGAGGTGGCTAGTAAAAACAAAGTATACAATTTCTGGAAATATTCCTCTCAGAGATTCACCCATATCTCCCAAATCCTAACAGTTGTTAAAAAACTGAGAGAAATTTTTGAAGAGGATCTTTTCCTTGTGAAAAACATCTCTCACTTTCCAAAAATAAATTTCCATCTCATCAGAACCTATCTCCAGAAAAGATGACTAAAACATGAAAACACAGATTTCCAAAATCTAGTCATATTCCTACAATCTAAGATTTGATCCCTAGAATGTTTCCATTGATGAAATGAAGTGAAACCTGCACCGATGGATGATATTTGATGAGATATTTAAGGGATAGTCATCATATACCCCTAAAAATACTCCATCCAAGTCAAACTTAGACTTTTTGACCAAAATTAGTGAAGTCTGGAGAGTTTGCAGCGCAATACACAAGAAAAATCTGCTTTGCGCTACAAACTGGTTGTAGATGGCTGTTTTCACCTTTTTGCATGAATAAATCACTTTTAAGGTGAAATGAGGGCTGGAAGTAGTCTCTTTAGACCTGATAATTCATATGATAACTTGTGCAGGCCTGAGAACCTCAATTTTTCTCATTTACACTTCCTCATACTTCATTTTGCAAAACTAAAGTTTGATATCAAAATGTCATATTTCCAATGCTATAGACAAGTGCTCAATGCCTTTGGAGTTTCTGCTTGAAAATTGAATACCTTGTACTCTGAATAACCCTTAAAAAAAAATTGAGTTTGTATACATAATCTCCCTTTGGCCAATCCATCAACACAAACCCTAAAACATAGTATTTCTGTGATATACATTTATGTTGTACTTTAGTGCTTGCTAAGGTTTATGGTATTCAACTTCTCTAACATAAAAATTCCTCCATGATTCTATCATAAGTATCTCCTATGAACTATGTCAAATCATTAACCATTATAAGACCTAAACAAAATACATGTCTTCCTTGTTCCTGCATACAAATACCCTAGCCCGTTGACTGTGTTATGCTTTTCTGTACTTGTAAGGGCTATAAATATGTCATGATAGGTATACTTATATGCAAGTGAACTCACAAAAACTTGACATACTTTCTTATTTATTCATATGTTTCCTTGGATCCATTAGACAACCAAACACCTGCTATAAATGCTTCTGCATGAAGAAAGTTAGAGAAAAAACTTCAAAGGACAAAAACTCTCTTTGTTGCCAAGCAAACCTTAGTAGTTTTCCTTTCATGACAAGATGTAGCTTTTAGAAGAGGATATTAGAGATTTATGATGACTTAAGAACCTTTATGGACATTCTTTATATACTTTTCCACTTGAAAATACTTTAAATATCAAAAACAGGGCATCCTCACGAGTTGGTAGCACACTTAGTGAAAAAATAACCATTTGTGCTGACAAATGATGAGTTTGTAGTGCACTCAGTGTAAAAGTAGTGTTATGTGCTGACAACTCTTCATAATGAAGAATTATCGCAAAATAAAGATCAAGTGATGATTTAAAGTGGAATGATGGATCATTATGGACCATAAGTGACATTTACAACTTGTGATTGACCTTTAAACGATGTGGATGACTTGACTAAGACTTAGGACAACCACCAAAGATGACCATTTAGTCACCTATCATTTTATTTGAGATGACCAAAATATTAATGAAAAGACTCAATGAGACATCAAATTATGCTAAATGCCCAAGAAAACAAAGACTAAAATTACTTTCATGACTCAATTCTACCAATACTTTCTGGGAGCTAACACCTTGTCCTATCAATCCTCTAGCTACGCATGGAGTTTATGTTGAGGGTAACATGGAAAGCATTGATACAATGATTCCAATTGATATATTCAAAACCCATAGCATCATGGAGAATTTGTTTGTCAGAGCGGATTTCTCCCCCGAAGAGATTCAAACTTATACCGAGTTATTCAAAGAGTTTCGCAACGTTTTTTCCTACCCTTCCGAGGAAATACCAGGAATCTACCCATGAATTGTTGAGAATGAAATCATGACTTATCCTTATGCAAAATTGGTCCGAAAAAAGGTTCATCCAGTCAATCATCGAAAAGCGGCATCAATCAAGGAAAAAGTAGAAAAACTGCTCAAAGTCGGTTTTATCTACCCTGTACAATTGACGAAATGGGTGTCAAACCATGTTCTAGTTAACAAAAAATAGGGAACGATTCATGTTTGTATGTACTTCCATGATTTGAATAAGGCCTATCCGAAAGACAATTTCCCTACCCCATTCATCGATCATATTGTCGATGAATGTGCAGGATGTGAAGTCTTTTCGTTGATGAACGGTTTTTCGGGAAACAATTAGATTCATAGCAAACCTGAGGACCAACATAAAATGGATTTTATTTGTCCTTGGGATACCTTTGTGTATCGTAAGATGAATTTTGGCCTAAAAAATGTTGGATCCATCTTTCAGTGGGCCACGTCATTCACTTTTCATGAGCTCAAACACATAGTCAAGGCATACCTTGATGATCTAGCATCAAGTTCTCACAAGAGATCTGATCATCCTGTCCATCTTCGACTAATCTTTGGGAGATGTCACTACTATCGGATTCGATTGAATCCTAACATCTGTAGTTTCTACATGATGCCAGGTTGTCTTTTAGGTTTTATTGTATTGACAACAAGGATCATGGTCAATCCTCTCAAGGTTGAGGTGATAGTTCAATTTCCTCCCCCATTCACGATACCCCAACTTCATAGCTTATAGGGAATGTGAATTATCATCAGTGTTTTTTCGTGAATTACGCCGATATCACTAAAGGGTTTATACATATTCTAAAAAAATGGGTTCCATTTTTGGGGGATGAAGCTTCTCAGTGCTCCTTTGAAGCGTTGAAATGTGCCCTGATGTTTTCCCCTCTGCTTTGGCCTCCTGATTATAACAAAGATTTCTTGTTTTATTTGGCTGCTACGAAGTTGACCATCAGCATGGTCTTGGTTCAAGAAGATCATATTCTCAAAGAGCATGTTATATATTACCTTAGTCAGGCTTGGTTGGACCAAAACTCAACTATTCTCATGTTGAGAAACTTTCCTTGGGAGTTATGGTGTCCAACGGTTCTATCACTACATTTTTCTTCGCAAGACCACGGTCATTGTCATCGTCAACCCTTTCTAATATGTGTTAACACAACAGGTCATTGGCGGAAATATTAGTAGATGGATAGTCTTCTTACAGGACTTTGACTTGGATTTTGTTTCTGCGAAATCCAAAAAGTCATTGGTCTTTGCCAAACTTATTTTGGAACTGCCAGTTGATTTTAGTGATATCATGCCCGAAGAATCACCTATTAATGTATATCTTTTACTAATTGCATCTTTGGACCCCTGGTATGGAGATATACTTTTGTATCTCCATACTTTGAAGTGCCCCACTTCTTCTTCCCATGATGAGCGTCAACAAATTTGACATCAGGCATGAAACTATCTTATACTCAATGACACTTTGTATCATCGAGTTGTAGATTGAATTCTTTGGCAATGTCTTACCCACGATGAAGCAAATCTCATTTTGAACAAATGTCACACTGGAGCATGTGACAGTCATTTTTATGGGTTGTAAACAACCCAAAATATTCTACGTGCATGTTACTTCTGGCCCTCATTAATCAAGGATTGTGTAGAAGTGTTCAAGAAGTGCCACCCATGCCAGATCTTCTGTCAAAAGATGTGGGCACATCCTACTCCTATGTTTCCAATCATTGTTTTCGGTCCTTTCACCAAGTGGGGGATTCATTTTACTACACGTCACCTGAATTCAGCCAGGGGGCATCGTTACATTCTCGTAGTAGTAGAACAATTCATGAAGTGGGTCGAATTTATGCCAACATTTAGCAATAATGGAAAAACAACGAATCTTTTCATATTTAATCAGATAGTAGCAAGGTTCAATATCCTGAAGGAGATTGTCACTGACCATGGAAGTCACTTCCAAAACAAAATGATGATTGAATTAATGTCAAATCTTGGGTTCAAACTAGAACATTCATCACCTTATTACCTGCAAGAGAATGGTCAGGCTGAAGTTGTGAATAAGCCTTTCAAGAGTATTCTTCAAGGGGTGATCAATTATTCCAAGTTGAATTGGCATTTGATGTTGTATACAACAGTGTGGGCCTACCGAACATCTTTGAAGACTACCACTAGTTTTTCACCTTTTCAACTTGTATACGGGATGGAAGCAGTCTTACATATTGAATGTCAAATTACTTCTTTAAAGTTGGCAGCGGAATTACTGTCAAACACTTCACCGCTTGAGTATTGCCTTCTATATATTGAGTAGAGTCATGATGCAGCCTTATCCAATGAGGCTCATAATCAATGAGTCAAGTGTCAATATGATTAGTCCATTTGTCCTCAGATTTTTTCTGAAGGTGATCTTCTTCTGGTCTATGATCAAGACAAAGATCCCCTGGGGGCAGGAAAGTTCAAACCCATGTGGTTGGGACACTTCATTGTGAAAGAGGTCTTAGAGAAGGGAATTTACCGTCTAGTTGTTTTTGATGGAAATGCCTTGGCGGAGCCTAGAAATGGGCTCTACCTTAAGAAGTACTACTCTTAGGTTGGTCACCTGGGTGACTTCTTGTATATATGCATAGCTTCTTATACATTTTTTGTCTTTTTGTTTTATGGACATGTAGTTATTTATGTCTTCTTTTTCACTGTGGTAGATGTCAAGTGAATTGGAGGTTTATTTTGGGTTCATGGAAGGCGCTAGACAACACACTCAGAGGCTTGCCTCTACATCTTGGGTGATTTTCACACCTGGAGGCCAATTTCTATCTTCCATAGGTATATTTCTAGGCGACACTATGAACAATGTTGTCGAGTACAACGCAATGATAAAATTTCATCATGACGCTTTGCCACATGGCATTTCTCACCTCTGGGTCTACCTAGATGCTCAGTTGGTTGTGTCACAGTTAATTGGGGTTTACCACATGTATGATCGCACTCTACACCGACGATTCCTTAGGGTGCATCTCTTAGAACGATCTTTCGATTACATTACATATATCCATGTTCCTAGGAGATTTAATCATCTAGCAAATACTCTAGCTAATCAAGTCTTAGATAGGCATGTTGCTCACATATAAAAATAAAAGCACACACATCATATATGTGTTGTATTAGATGTTTGATCATTTTTGTCCATGGTAAAGCAAGGGTTCTTGCTGCAATAGTATGCATATAAGACTTCTTTAAATTTTTCACAATCCCTTGTTCTTACTCTTCCCTTTCAATTAATGCATCACCATCATTGGGTAAACCTATTACATCTTTAATTAACAGATATATCTCATCAAACCCTCAAACCCTCAAACCATCAAACCCTGGTATGGGCACCATCAAACCCTGGTATTGATAAGTCTCACACAGGAAACCTAGAGTTAACATGCTTGGATCCTTGTGGTATTAATCTAATTATTTGCACTGTTGGTATAAATGACACATGGACACAATAATATACATAATGTTT
>SNQJ01S0008772.1:131509-147150 GCA_010110895.2 Picea sitchensis | reverse complement strand
AAAATGCAAATCTTATGAAATGGTTGATTGATCTATTTTCAATTTTGTTTTAATATGGTTGTTATGAATTCAAATGGTTTGATAGTTCATTGTCGAATGGTTTTGACACATGAAAAACTTTGGTTAATTATTTGATATTCTTTTCATGAGCTTAATCGTCGTATCAGCATTCATGCCAATGAGTACAGACCTGTTGTACCCACATTTTCACCTTACCCTCCTAGCTAAAAACATTAATGAAGCTATTCATTATCTGCGTAGGGTTTGGTAATCTGTAGGTTTTTGTACTCATCACGAGAGATGGTAAGGAATACAATGAACCCTCTGGTTTTCATTCCCACTATCTGAGTTATGATAAACCCAAGGCCTATTATTTTCATGCTTCCACTCTCCATTTAGACTTGTTTTTATTGCTCGCACGTTGGGAATCTGAAGCTTTTCCAAGTGATTTCTTTTTCATCCTTATTACAGTGGTCATGGCACCCATCATTCGCATAGAGCCGAATGGATTCCAAGCCTTACTATCCCATGACGATGTTATTGAGGACCTAAAGGATCATGTCTGGGACATATAACTCAAGAAATTTGAGGGTTATAATCTTCAGGTTGCAGAAGCTTTCACACAAACCTTTGACAGGTTCATAGCTTTGGAGATATATAGTTAGAATTGACCGAGGAATTCGTTGGCAAAGAAATAGGGCTCCCATCAAAGGGCGAGAGATGGTTTAAAAATTCCAGGATAGAATAAGTCCTGTGGAATTTGTTTATGACCTCCCGTAAAACCACTTGTTGCATAAAAGATATTCCTATCGCTTTGTTAAAACCTAGATGGCATAGTTTACTGTTAATTCTGAAGCAATTTGTTACGTGTGAAGGTCGATACTGGTTGGTATTTCTATACCATATCCGTTTGCTTATGAATTTCATAAGTTTCGATTTAGATATGCCCTTTTACCTATTGATGAGTCTCTACAAGATGTCCAAGAAATACAAATGACAGGGTATCAATTTGAGCCTATTCCACCATGGGCTTGTTAAAATTTTGTTGGTGTATCATCTGTCGACTATAGGTTATAGTTGGGAGACCTTTCTAATAAGAAATGGCTTTGCCTAGTCTGACCCTACAACCAAACCTATTTTAATTCCAAACCCTAACTCAGACAAGCTACTGGTTGAAAGCCAATTCGTTAATCCAATTAATGGACCAGAGTTTACTAATAAAACCCCCCTATCTTTAGAACAAGTGACTGCCGAATTGAAAGGAAATGATCCTCATGTTCCTGTGAACAATGCTAGTTTGAACGTTAATGTCAAATATGATGTCAATAAACTCTGTAAAGAAAGGAAATAATAGTTCACAGATTTGGGTTTCAAGAATAAGAAGGTAGGTCGCCTAATCTCTAAAAAACTAAGAAATTGAAACGATACTCATCTCAGCTCGATCAATCCGATCGAGATCGATGAGGGTTTGCATCGTGAGATAGAAGACTTCATAGCACAGGAAGATCCATAAATTTAGGGTTCTAGGAGGGAGGTTATCATTCATATTGAACCATATGATTTCTTGACAAATTTACCACCATTCCTTAAGGGTAAAGAAGGATTCTCGTGTATTAGGCAAGATCTGAAGCAAACAGTGGGTAAGACTGAAGCCCCCTTGGTCAATTTTGTCCCTCGTCGATCTGCCATCTCCCCTATACACTGTGATGGTTTTCTCGACTGGGTTGAGCGTTACTACACCGACGTTCCTCTCTTACAGGCCTGAATTAAAACGTTGATTGCTCAGAACGATCTCTTGAAGCAAGAAAACCTTGATCTCAAGGCACATGTAGAGAGGGAGACTAAACGTATTAAGAGAGTTGGAAACATAGTCATTAAGAATGCGACCAGTTTCAAGGTAATTATAAACTCTGAACTGTCTGATCCCTCTTTGGAAAAATTTTAATAGAAAAATGTTTTGTTGTGATTTCGTTTGATCTTGTTATCTAAGTCAAAATAAGTATATTTGAATTGTGATTTCATTTACTAAAATAAAGATTGGCTACAAAATCTTCTATTCTATAGCCAGTCCTTTTAATAATAATAATTAATGATTAGCAATTGCTTTTCTAATATATAAAATGGGTTTTTCTATTCTCAAGAAATGGGATATTTTGCTGCTGATTAATTGGAGGAAATGTTTTCAATTATACGCCTAAATGATTAGTAATTTCTTCTTTATGTTTTATAAAAAAATTGATTTAATTTTGAATAAACCAACTTTGTTATGAGTGGTTTCCAATCCATTATTTTTGTAATATTACTTGATTTTGGGAGATTCAACTCTATCCTGTGAGATATGAGTATTAGGATCCTGGATTACTTTAAATACTGTTCACTTTTGTTAGTAAAAAGGGATTTTTTTCAGAACGCGTTATGGACATGTAATTCCCAAGACTATATGGACAAGTTGTTCACATTTAAGCTTTAGACCAGCATGACACTTTTCCATTTATGTTTTTCATCTTATTTTATGGAATATCAATATGTTATACATCTTTAGTCTCATTACCATATAATGTTGCATTTTATTCAATGCTTTAAATTTTGTCTATAACTTGTTGTTTCATATATTATATCTGTGATCGTTATTTCACTTTAATATCATCGATTTATGCTCTATGTTAAGTTGATGTATCATATGAATGTTTCACATTAAAATTTCTTTTACTGTAAACATTCATCATTATAAGGTCATTGGATCTATATGTTTATCACCCTATTTTTTTTTATATCCTTGCTCCCAAAAATACCTTGAGTTTATTCTAGAGGTGTTAGCACAAGCCTGTTACAGATTTCTCTCACAAGCAAGATAGTTGGAAGTTTGAACTGTATAAGGATATAAACACAATATGAGACTAATCTCAAGTTAGTTTTATTCGTATTCAATTTCTTTTATTTTATTCATTAGTGAAATAAGACAGTTTAAATTGGCTGTGATTATTATTTTGTTCTTGTTTCAGATTATGTTTTATTAGTATTTTTTTGAGTTCTTAGATTTTAAATTATTAAACAGAAAATATAAAAATTATGTGATTTATTTATCTACTTCGTAAAATATTACAAAAACATTGATTTTGTAAGACATCCACCAAAACTTGTGAATTGTAAATATCTTGTTCATAATCGCATGTTCATATTTAGTTTTTGTTTAGCATTTGTAAATAATTAGATTTGTGTACATAGTATCGTAGTTATAGCTTTAGGGTAGTTTATTTTCTTTCATTATTTTAGGACCTTAGTTGGCTAACAGAACCATTAAACCCGTCGGGATAGATCACACCAAATGACTTGGGTTAATTAGACAACCCTGGACTGGATCTATCCTTCTAGTTGATGGTGTGTCACTTACGCCCGTCAACGGGTAGTATATTGATAATTCAAATTTATGCTAATGAAATTATTTTTGGAAGTGATGATGACAGGATGAGTCAGGCATTTGCTAAGAAAATGCAGAATGTTTTCGAAATTTCATTACTTGGTGAGTTCTCTTACTTTTTGGGACTCTGCATATGTCAGCAACATAAAGGTATTTTCATCTCCCAGACCAAGTGTATAAAATAAATGCTAAATAAGTTTAGAATTGTAGATTTCAAGCCCGTAAGTACTCACATGCAGACTAGTTGAAAATTGAGCAATGATGATAAATCCAAGGATGCAAATCAGAGACTCTATAGATCGACGATTGGTAGTTTACTCTATGAGACAAAACCAAGACCATATTTGATGCAAGTAGTTGGACATGTTGCAAGATATAAGGCATCACCGAAGGTAACACATGTTATGCATATGTTGTGGAAATAAAGAGAATATTCAGATGTCTCAAAGCAACAACAGACTATGAATTATGGTATCCAAAAGGGAATTATCTATCTGTAGTTCCATACATAAATGTGGATTGGGAATGAAGTGTTTATGATATAAGAAGTGCAAGTGGAGCATCCTTCTACTTGGGTAATTTTTTGGTATCCTGGTTGAGCAAGAAACAATCTTTAGTATCATTTTCCATATTAGAAGCAGAGTGTATTTTAGCATAAACATGTTGTACATAGGTTCTATGGATGAAGCAAACTTTGCAGGACATACAAGTGGAATACGACGAGCCTTGTAACACCCTGGTTTTAACCCTTATGAACTATAATGCATTTATGTAAATGTGACTTAGGTTGGTGAGCCAATAAAGTTGAAAAGGGGCTAGAGTGCCTAGGAAATGTAATACATCTATATACATTAATAAAACACACCATTGGCTGCAAGACAGACAAGGAAAAAAAAAGATAGGGGGGCATGATTCCACAAGAGAGGGGGCTTAAGGGGATAAGTCCTTTTATTATATTTTATTTACCCATAATTTATTTTATGGAGAAAAGGTGTTACATGAGATTCTTGGGAGGAAGGCCATGTGGTTCTTGTTTTCATGTAATTATACAAACATCCCTTAGGGGTTGTTTTGGGGGTTCTTCTTATTATTCTTCACTCACTCGCTCATTTTTTATGGGTTCACTTGTTCTTATTCATTCATTGTTACACCCTTCTCACTCTTTCACTTTTGGTTCCTCATTCCTGCTAATTTGTGTGCTCTTGGTCCGAGCATGGAAATGAATGGATGGAAGAGGAGATCCATTACTAGATGGTTCTAATAAATTACTAATCATTTTAGGGAGGGAATGGATGCTTGTGTGCATGAGATTGATGGTAGTTCTGAAAGAACGGTCCACAGTTGAGAATCCTTAGATTTTCCAACAAGGATATTTCTTGACCAGTAGCATTAGAGAGAAATGGAACATGCTGAGGGACTTCATGGAAGAGAAAGGTGTTCATTTCTTTTTCTTTTGCAGGCTAAGGATGAAAGAGAGATGGAAATTCGTATTTGTTGTGTGGTTGGGAAACTTGAGAGCTAGTTAGCCAATTCTTGTGTGTTTTAGATTTGGTCTAGGACCCGTCCTTGTGGATTCATAGTCTTGGCTCAGGGGTGACCTACTATTGAGAGTAAAATAATAGAAGTGTCTATGGTTGGGAGGAACATCCTTGGTCTGCATCCATTTGGTGAATGTTTAGTTGCAAAGATAAGTGTTCTCTATGTTTTCTATATAATGTATATTCTATTGTGTATTTAATTATACATGAGATATGTAATTATAATGTTCATGTTTGTTGGTTATTTATTGTGCATGGCACGTTGTTTGTTTCTTTCATATTGTAGCATGGATCTTGATTAATGCATGTGAGTCCTTCATGCTTGATTTTTGGATTAAATGTTATTAGAATTCGAGATTAGTTCAGAAGCGATTTTTTGGAGTATCATGGCTAGCCTGTGAGTGGATGGGTACGTTACATATTGGTAGCATGGATAGCCTATGGGTGGATGGGTATGTTACAAAATGGTATCAGATATTTTGTTTGAAACACTGGAGTGGTATGGGCATAAACTATTGGACATGGAATTTTCCTTAAGAATGAATACATCCTCGAGATCTTAAATCTCAGGAGTGATAGTATTGCAGAGATCATGCAGAAGCCTGAGCATTATGCAGCCAAAGATACTTTGTAAAGGATCATAGAATTGTGATCATTCCCATTTGAATTTAGGAGCGATAACAATCGTTGAATCAAGGAATTCTGGATCGTTAGATCGAAATTCAGGTGGAAGAGGATCGTCAAATAGAGGTGAAATAAGGGGATGGGTGGGATTAAGTCCCAACCATCAGATCGAGCTAGTCAATTATCATTCATTGATTGAACCTAAGAAGGATATGAAAAACTATGGAACTTTGTCTCTTCAACAATTTTTGGGAGATAGGTAAGAAGCATGAAAAAGGTTGAAGTCATGAAGTTTCGTCGATTGTCCGATCTTATAGGAGGCTCGAGTGAAATCTCAGTTGTTGGTCAGGGTCATCTAAAATTGACCACTTCGGAAAGTTTATATATATATACTTTATATTATAAATATATCATTACATTAATAATATTATAATTAATAATATTGCTTAATAATTAACAATCATATTATTAATTATCAATCTAGTAGAATGTATTTTTTATGCTGCCAAAACATCAACACTCTCTCTCAACAAGGGAGAAATTCTACATTATGCCAATTTTACCTCTAAATATTACCTCTGAATATTACCTTTGAATATTACATGTGGGTAGCTCTCAAATAACTTCAACATTTCACCATGACATACATTACCTCACAATGCATATGTACTTCATCATGTGCATGCTTGTGACTTCACAACCAATGCATCCAAGGCTTGTGGGTAGTTCTCAAATAACTACAACATGTCCACAGGACATCCACTACTTTGAAATTCATCTGTACCTCATCACTTACACCCTTGTGACTTCACAGCATGCATCTAGGGCTGGTGGGTAACTCTCCAATATCTACAACATGTCATCATGAGACTATCCAATTTCCCACAAAAAACTTGGATATCTTATGCATGACATCCAGTACCCTACGATAACATATGTACCTCATCTCTTCAACATGCATCTAGGGCTGGTGGATAACTCTCCAATGGCTACAACATGTCATCATGACATCCACTACCCTACGATAACATATGGATCCATCACTCCCTATGAAGAGGGACTATGTTGAGCTTGTCCCCGAAGAACTTGAAATTCATCCTTGATTATGGATTTGTCAGCACAAATTAAACCTTCTCATCGGTAGCCACATATTGGAGCTTGTTATAGAACTAAAATTACCTACTCATCCATACATGGCATTGGCCCTCTTACTTGCATAATTTTCCAAATCATAGTTGAGGAGCTCTGCTTCAAAAAACATTTTTTAGAGCATGTACATTCCCTGCACCACTACATCCTGCGTACATATGCTTGATGCATGCTAGACATCCTGTGTACATACGCTTGTTGCACAATACACAGCCCGCATATACCTCCAAAAATTGCAAAAATTAAAAAGTTGTAAGGAATTTGGTGGAATTCACAGGCTATTGGAGGTTTCTAAACCAAATCACATGCTATAGCCCGTCCCCCAACCGAATAACCATCATTTTTTCATATAAAAGGATGTGTTGGGGTCTCACTTCACAACTAAGCATAAGAACAGTGAAACTCTGCCAAATTTCACTTCCCTTCCTTGCCCAAGCATTTTCTACCTTTTGTGAGTTACTGCCTCAACATTCCCTCTTCAATCCCTTTTCTTCCATTCAATCCATTCCCTTTCCTTGAGATGATTATTAGATTGAGAGAAGAGGCCTATTTAAGGTGCACTTGGATCATTGTAAAGAGGATCCCAGACCAAGTTCGCGGAACAGTGGTCGACAAGGATTGTAACTTTCAGTCTTTGTTTGATGAATAAAAGAATCTCTTTTCCCTGTCCCAAATGATGATGTTTTGTGTCTTTTCTTTGATTTATACATAAAATTTGATATCTAAACCTAATTTATTAATAGGAATAGAATTATTGTAGCCCTTGTTTGCCTAGTCTTGGATGTAGGTTAGCTTTGGGAGGATACTTGTAGTCTTTGGAAATACAAAGCTTGAGGAGATCATCACCAGATGTGGGATAAAAGGTACAGTTACCGATCTTCTCTTCTACTTCTTTCCGTTCATTTATTTTGGTATGTTTGGGGTAGTGTAGAAACTAGGTTTACTTTTAGAAAATCATTTTCTATGTCTATATCTTAAACCCTGGTATAATTATAGGGGGATTTTCCGACGGTCATTTGCTATGTCTATATCAATTAGAAAAGTTGAATTTACAAAGAGTTGTTTACAATATTTGCTTTAATTTTGAAGTATATTTTTATTTCAAGTGCTTTAAAATTCTCTCCCTTATTTGTCTCTCCATAACACCATCAGTTTCACTACCATACCTTTTGTGTAAATCAAGCCTTAAAATTAACGCTTAATATAAAATACATTAGACTTTTCTATTTGTAGGGTTCATCGACTAGTTTAGGGTTTTAGGGCCTTGAATTAGGTGTGAAGAGGAAACTATTCAAGGCAATTTTAAAAGAAACATTGCAGTATGAGGTAGGGAGTGCTTTAAGTCTACTATCATAAGAGTTAGTTGGGACCCTAGCATAGGGTATAAACATGAGGTCACGTGAGGAAAGGAAGAGGAGATAACCCCTCCAAAGATGGAATAAACGTAGTGGGGATTGTATAATGAAGGTATTTCTCGGACCATTTGATTATGATACCCTTGAAGGGATTCAATATTTTTATCCTTATACTTACAATATTTTTTTCTGTCAATTGTACCTTCCTGGTAACTGACTACGATGTGCAAACCTAGTTTCCCATATTTTACAGACTTACACAGGTGACTGTGGGGGTATAACGTGGTACCTAGGGCAGACATCAGATCATGATTCACAGAGTATACCTGGAGGGTGATTCCATGTTCAATTTTCACTTGCACCAATTATTTTCTCTAGTGTCGATTGGAGTAACCATCCTTCCCACTAGTTAGTCGATTGCTTGATTTGTATTTAAGAAAAAAAAATTAGTGTGTGATTTGTGTTCTATGCTAGTCAAGCCTTACTGTGTCATTTGATCATTTCACAAAGTAGAATATCTACAGCTTCACTTCTCGCAAAGGATTCAGGGCCTATCGTCGGTTACTATGGAGCCTCCTCCGCCACCTTTAAGGAGAAGACTTTATCAAGAAGGATCGTATGAAGCGACTGGACCGTAGGAAACTATGCCCAAGCCTGCTCCATGAGGAGAGTTTCTGGATCTGGAGGAATCCATCATCTCTAACCTTGAAACTAAAGGTTTCAGGCCAACCAATCCTCTGATTACTGACTTGTCAGTGTCGATCTTGATTCATATTTTCCCTCCTGAGATGACATATTCTGAGCGCCAGCTACTTCTACGAGTGACAATGGAAGCTACTACTACTACTCTCATTATGGCTACTACTACAAGGGAGATTCTACCTCCTCTCCCACCTTTTCTAGTCAGGACCATAGTTGTCTCAACTCCCTCAACTTCTGGCAGTTCTTCGATATCATTAATGGCTTCGACCACTATTTTGTTTACTCAGAGTGTGATGAGTGCTCCCTTATCATATGGCATGCTCAGCTTTGATACAAACTCGATTCCTATTTATTCTACCTTACAGAACATGGTTCTGGGGGAAAGGAGCTCGAATGATTTCATGCAAGGGTCAACTGTGGGCACTTTTGTCCCTTTTAATTCTATCCCTTACGGTGGGGGCCATAAACCTCCTTTGTTCCCTTCGCTCAGCAGTGTTTTTTAGCAATCGATTGGGCTGAATACTAATAAAATCTTGTTTGGTGGAGGAAATTTAGGAGCTTTGTATTATACAATGTCGGTGGGATCTATGTCATTCTCTTTTTTCAATTTGTTTGGTAACAACGCTTTATCTTTGGTCACTTTCTCGACTAGGGGAAACCCCAACTTTGGTCAATGTAACCCCATGCAAGGTACTATTTCTTCACATGGAAAGACGATTGGATTTCACTCCACACAGGGTCTTTGGAACCCTTGGCAAGGATCATTTCCCTCACAAGGGATGTCATTCGGGGGTAACCCCTTCCATACTCAATGGAACCCAAAGAAAGGATCCATACCCATGCCCGTCGGATCAACTGGGGGCATCCCCTTCTAAGGTCCTTGGAACACAATGCAGAGAGCAATCCAGGTGCAGGTTATGTCATCCAATTTCGAGATTTAGCCGATGATGCCTCAACATGCATAGTTTCCCTTTGTTGGTCAAGGCCACGATTTTTACCAAAACCCTGTCCAACAGTCCAAATTTTCCTGGCAACCTGGTGCCATTCAAAACCCAAGTCCCTATTTTCCTGTAAATAATTCACAACTGAAGCTATCATTTCTTGCGACTTTACATCTGCCAGACTTGTCAATATTACTGAATGACCTGATTTTTCACGATCCACATTGGCCCCCCATGGCGACTAAATTTCCTTCAGAAATTTTGAAATTTGAGGGCGATCTTGGCGAAGATCCAGGTGATCATGTGACAACCTTTCACTCGTGGTGCTCATCAAACTTGTTGAAGGACGAATCTATCAAGTTTCACATTTTTCAATGCACTCTTATAGGGGGTGTTTCGAAGTGGTATATTGAGCTCGATGAATCAAGGTATTCTTACTTTAATGACTTGGCGATGGTATTCTTGAACCATTTCCAGTTACCTGTGAGATACAATGTCGACACCAAATTGTTGGCCAACTTTGAGAAAACCAAAGTTGGCCACATCTTTGATCATATCCAAGAATGGCGGCGTAGAAAGATCTTGATTCAGGTCAAGGTCCCTCCTGATTTCTTTCTTGAGTGGTTATTGAAGTATTTGGTGCCCTACATATCCAAGGACGTAGCGACTTCCTAAGTTTTTTCAGAAAAGGAGGTGATTATGAGAGTCCAGTAGCTTGAATTGATCTACTCTTATTCTAGCATGCTCTACGAGCTCTTTCCAGATGTGTCGCGGTCTACTCTCGATAAGGCCAAGAAAAATTCTAGACCCCATGTCAATGGCATTGTAGGCTCAGCACAAAGCAAGTCCACATATCTGTTGTCAAATCAGTTGCAACAATTGTCAATACAATAGATTATGGCTAGCCAAAATCCAAGTTCAGTTGTTCCCCCCACCCAGACGTCGAATGTACACAGTGTTAGGTCAACGAATCCCAAGGCCAACTAGAAAACCAGGGGAAAGAAAAAATAATGAAATAATAAGGGTAAAGGGGATAAAAAGGATAATGTTGGTGGGTGGAAAACGAAGAAGAAAAAGTTGAAGTATCTGTGTAATCTTTACATGGAAGACCACTCGAATCACCTGTTCCTTTGGCTTTCAGAAACCCATAATATATTAGTGCAGCAAAAGCATGTTGTGGTGATGAAACCTTTTCCACAAGGGAAAAATATGGCTCAGGCTTCTGCATCCACAAGCGTGGAAGGGGGAAGTCAAGGAACCCCCACACCTACCATTAACAACTCAACCATTAATATTTACATGATGAATGTCGAAGCTCATTTAGCGACCATGACCCGAAACTAAAGAATGTCAAAATCTTCCGAGAAGGGCAAGGAAGTTGCTAACCCATCAACTTGTCTCCAAATTGAGAAGGGGGTGGGCGAAACAATGACTCGCATCCCAAAAGGTGTGTTTAAGAAGGCTTCTCATAATCCAAATTCGAGGGCCACCCAGAACTACTCCATTGTAGAAGATATGGCATAGACCGCTTATGCGATGTCCTCTCTGGAAGTCCTCCAGAGTTTCCCCTCGCAAAGAAAATATTTGTTGTCCGCCTTGGGAGAGGCAGAGACTTGTAACCCAAGAGGGATCATTTTCGATCCAACTGAATTAAAATCTCGTCTTCCTCAAGACATTTCCTTTCAGATAGTAGTGTCTTACACCATGAAATCATTTATGTGAAACATTTTTTGTAGAGTGGTTGATGAGTGTGCCTCGACTTGCATGATGTCATTAGCATGTTGGAAGGCCATTAGCGAGCCCGAGTTGTCTTCGTCGTCTACATTGCCTACAGCTTTTGACGGTTAGTCATTTAGAACACACTGAATATTTCCTTCCTTCCCTGTGCAGTTGGGAGGTAAAACTATGTGTTTAAAAGTTGAGGTAGTCAATGCGCCTCTTGACTACAACCTATTCTTAGGAAGGAGTTGGACTTATGCGATGCATACGATGGTTGCTATGATTTTTCAGGTCTTTTGTTTTCCACACGAGGGTTGGATTGTGACCATCAACCAATTTTCTTTCTCTTGTCTTGGCCCTTCATCGAGGGCTTAAGTGTCGGTTTGTTTCCATCATTGATGGGAACCTTTGATTACCTGTCGCCTTCTAGTGATGTAAGGATTTTATATCGAATGTTCTCGATTAGCCAAGGGCTACAATTTTGCAAGTATCATCATTTCGAATGATCTACTTTAACGATATGTGTACTTTACCTTCCCCATTGGCCTCGATGGAAGTGATAGGGAATCATGCAATGGCCATGCCCTTATTCATGGATGAGTTTGCATACAAAATTATCCAAAAAAATTCAGCCAACCCCGATTTGACTACCTCACAAGAGTTAGATCCAATTCTCGAGCCTATTTGGGCTCAATATTCTCTTGCCACTCAATATCCTTTAGACTTGGTATTTCCCTCTGACAAGGTGATTCTAAAAGCAATGAATGGTCCTAATAGACCTTGGCATGATGTACATCGTAGATCTTACTTCCTTCCTGAGCTTAGGAGAATAGAGGTGGGAGAATTTGTTTTTACCATGAAAGGAGATAATCCTTGTGCTATCACTCCAAGAGTCTTTCCCTGACTGTAAAGGGAACGAGCTTGGTAACTTCATCAAATGTTTAATAATGTATAAAATGGATCAAGTTGGATGACTTGATATGCTCTCATTCACTCAAAATACACATGGATACACTCAAACATAAAAGGATTTCAACTATACTTGTTCAGGAATTTTAATCAATATGTGAAAGTATAAAGAATGCTTATCATATTAGAAGAAACACACACAAAGGCATATGTGAATGACCAACTATAATAGGCAGAAATACTTATGAGCCTAGTATATCAATGAAGAGATAAGATGACAGTTATTTGTCATTAGATAAACCTAGACAAATGCATATAACATTTACTCATAATCATAGAAAAGATAGAAGATGGAAGTCTGAACAATTTACAGTGAAAGAAGCTCCTATTTCAATATGTTTTCCAAAATGTCTCTCATACATGAATAATATCCCCCAAATCCCCAAAGTTCCCCCTTTAGTCCTCATTATATAGATATTACATGCTCATATAGATCCAAAATATATGGATCTCATAACCTATTCACCTATCCTTGGTTTGTTGAAGATATCCAACTCAAATTCGAATTTGTGAGTTGGCTAGTAAAAACAGAGTATACAATTTCTAGAAATATTCCTCTTAAAGATTCACCCATATCTCCCAAATCCTAACAGCTGTTAAAAAACTAAGAGAAATCCTTGTGAAAAACATCTCTCACTTTCCAAAAATACATTTCCATCTCATCGGAACTTATCTCCAAAAAAGATGACTAAAACATGAAAACACAGATTTCCAAAATCTAGTCATATTCCTACAATCTAAGATTTGATCCCTAGAATGTTTCCATTGATGAAATGAAGTGAAACCTTCACCGATGGATGATATTTGATGAGATATTTAAGGAATATTCATCATATACCCCTAAAAATACTCTATCCAAGTCAAACTTAGAATTTTTGACCAAAATTAGTGAAGTCTGAAGAGTTTGCAGCGCAATACACAAGAAAAATCTGCTTTGCGCTACAAATTGGTTGTAGATGGTTGTTTTCACCTTTGTGCATGAAGAAATGACTTTTAAGGTGAAATGAGGGCTAGAAGTAGTCTCTTTAGACCTGATAATTCATATGATAACTTGTGTAGACCTAAGAACCTCAATTTTTCTCATATACGCTTCCTCATACTTCATTTTGCAAAACTAAAGTTTGATATCAAAATGTCATATTTCCAATGCTATAGACAAGTGCTCAATGCCTTTGGAGTTTCTGCTTGAAAATTGAATACCTTGTACTCTGAAGAACCCTTAAAAAAATGTTGAGTTTGTATACATAATCTCCCTTTGGCCAATCCATCAACACAAACCCTAAAACATAGTATTTTTGTGATATACATTTATGTTGTACTTTAGTGCTTGCTAAGGTTTATGGTATTCAACTTCTCTAACATAAAAATTCCTCCATGATTCTATCACAAATATCTCCTATGAACTATGTCAAATCATTAACCATTATAAGACCTAAACAAAATACATGTCTTCCTTGTTTTTGCATACAAATACCCTAGCCCGCTGACTGTGTTATGCTTTTTTGTACTTGTAAGGGATATAAATATGTCATGATAGGTATACATATATGCAAGTGCACTCACAAAAACTTGACATACTTTCTTCTTTATTCATATGTTTCCTTGGAGCCATTAGACAGCCAAACACCTGCTATAAATGCTTCTGCACGAAGAAAGTTAGAGAAAAAACTTCAAAGGACAAAAACTCTCTTTGTTGCCAAGCAAACCTTAGTAGTTTTCCTTTCATGATGAGCTACAGCTTTCAGAAGAGGATATTAGAGCTTTATGATGACTTAATAACCTTTATTGACATTCTTTATATACTTTTCCACTTGAAAATACTTTAAATATCAAAAACGTGGCATCCTCACGAGTTGGTAGCGCACTTAGTGAAAAAATAACCATTTGCGCTGACAAATGACGAGTTTGTAGTGCACTCAGTGGAAAAGTAGTGTTATGTGATGACAACTCTTCATAATGAAGAATTATCGCAAAATAAAGATCAAGTGATGATTTAAAGTGGAATGATGGATCATTATGGACCATAAGTGACATTTACAGCTTGTGATTGACCTTTAAACGATGTGGATGACTTGACTAAGACTTAGGAAAACCACCAAAGATGACCATTTAGTCACCTATCATTTTATTTGATATGACCAAAATATTAATGAAAAGACTCAATGAGACATCAAATTATGCTAAATGCCCAAGAAAACAAAGATTAAAATTACTTTCATGACTCAATTCTACTAGTACTTTATGGGAGCTAACACCTTGTCTTATCAATCCTCTGGCTACGCATGGAGTTTATGTTGAGGGTAACATGGCAAGCATTGATACAATGATTCCAATTGATATATTCAAAACCCATAGCATAATGGATAATTTGTTTGTTAGAGTGGATTTCTCCCCCGAAGAGATTCAAACTTATACCGAGTTATTCAAAGAGTTTTGCAACGTTTTTTCCTACCCTTCCGAGGAAATACCAGGAATCG
Source organism: Picea sitchensis (assembly GCA_010110895.2). NCBI lineage: Eukaryota > Viridiplantae > Streptophyta > Pinopsida > Pinales > Pinaceae > Picea > Picea sitchensis. The sequence goes on along the minus strand of SNQJ01S0008772.1, from coordinate 132,258 downwards.
ACCCATGAATTGTTGAGAATGAAATCATGACTTATCCTTATGAAAAATCGGTCTGAAAAAAGGTTCATCTAGTCAATCATCGAAAAGTGGCATCAATCAAGGAAAAAGTAGAAAACTGCTCAAATTCGGTTTTATCTACCCTATACAATTGACGAAATGGGTGTCAAACCATGTTCCAGTTAACAAAAAATAGGGAACGATTCATGTTTTTATGTACTTCCATGATTTGAATAAGGCCTATCCGAAAGAAAATTTCCCTACCCCATTCATTGATCATATTGTCGATGAATGCGTAGGATGTGAAGTATTTGTGTTAATGGGCAGTTTTTCGGGATTCAATCAGATTCATATCAAACCTGAGGACCAACATAAAATGGATTTTATTTGTCCTTGGGATACCTTTGCGTATCATAAGATGCATTTTGGCCTAAAAAATGTTGGATCCACCTTTCAGTGGGCCATGTCATTCGCTTTTCACAACCTCAAACACATAGTCAAGTCATACCTTGATGATCTAGCATCAAGTTCTCACAAGAGATCTGATCATCCTTCCCATCTTCGACTAATCTTTGGGAGATGTCGCTACTATTGGATTCGCTTGAATCCTAACAAGTGTAGTTTCTACATGACATCAGGTTGTCTTTTAGGTTTTATTGCATCAACAACAAGGATCATGGTCAATCCTCTCAAGGTTGAGGTGATAGTTCAATTTCCTCCCCCGTTCACGATACCCCAACTTCAGAGCTTGC
>SNQJ01S0008772.1:90499-131419 GCA_010110895.2 Picea sitchensis | reverse complement strand
AAAAAAATGGGTCCCATTTTTTTGGGTTGAAGCTTCTCATCACTCCTTTGAAGCGTTGAAATGTGCCCTGTTGTTTTCCCCTCTGCTTTGGCCTCCTAATTATAACAAAGATTTCTTGTTTTATTTGGTTGCTACGAAGTTTACCATCAGCATGGTATTGGTTCAAGAAGATCATATTCTCGAAGAGCACGTTATATATTACCTTAGTCGAGGATTGGTTGGACTGAAACTCAACTATTCTCATGTTGAGAAACTTTCCTTGGGAGTTATGGTGTCCAACGGTTCTATCACTACATTTTTCTTTGCAAGACCACGGTCATTGCCATCGTAAACCCTTTCTAATATGTGTTAACACAACAGGTCATTGGCGGAAATATTAGTATATGGATAGTCTTCTTACAGGACTTTGACTTGGATTTTGTTTCTGCAAAATCCAAAAAGTCATTGGTCTTTACCAAACTTATTTCGGAACTGCCAGTTGAGTTTAGTGATATCATGCCTGAAGAATAACCTATTAATGTAGATCTTTTACTAATTGCATCTTTGGACCCCTGGTATGGAGATATACTTTTGTATCTCCATACTTTGAAGTTCCCCACTTCTTCTTCCCATGATGAGCGTCAACGAATTTGACATCAAGCATGAAACTATCTTATACTCAATGACACTTTGTATTGTCAAGTCGTAGATTGCATTCTTCAGCGATGTCTTACCCACAACGAAGAAAATTTTGTTTTGAACGAATGTCACACTGGAGCATGTGGCAGTCATTTTTATGGGTTGTAAACAACCCAAAATATTCTATGTGCATGTTACTTCTAGCCCTCATTAATCAAGGATTGTGTAGAAGTGTTCAAGAAGTGCCACCCATGCCAGATCTTCTATCGGAAGATGCGGGCACATCCTACTCCTATGTTTCCAATCATTGTTTTTGGTCCTTTCACCAAGTGGGGGATTCATTTTGCTACATGTCACCCGAATTCAGCCAGGGGGCATCGTTACATTCTCGTAGCAGTAGAATAATTCACAAAGTGGGTCAAAGTTATGCCAACATTCAACAATGATAAAAAAACAACGACTCATTTCATATTTAATCAGATAGTAGAAAGGTTCAATATCCCGAAGGAGATTGTCACTGACCATGGCAGTCACTTCCAAAACAAAATGATGATTGAATTAATGTCAAATATTGGGTTCAAACTAGAACATTCATCACCTTATTACCTGGAAGCGAATGGTTAGGTTGAAGTTGTGAATAAGTCTCTCAAGAGTATACTTCAAGGGGTGATCAATCATGCCAAGTTGAATTGGCATTTGATGTTGTATACAACATTGTGGGCCTACCGAACATCTTTGAAGACTGCCATTGGTTTTTCACCTTTTCAACTCGTATATGGGATGGAAGCAGTCTTACATATTGAGTGTCAAATTACTTCTTTAAATTTGGCAGCGGAATTACTATCGAACACTTCACCACTTGAGGATTGCTTTCTATAAATTGAGCAGAGTCGTGATGCAACATTATCCAATGAGGCTCATAATCAATGAGTCAAGTGTCAATATGATCAGTCTGTTCATCCTCAGATTTTTTCTGAAGGTGATCTTCTTCTGGTCTATGATCAAGACAAATATCCCCTGGGGGAAGGAAAGTTCAAACCCATGTGGTTGGGACACTTCATTGTGAAAGAGGTCTTAGAGAAGGGCATTTACCGTCTGGTTGATTTTGATGGAAATACCTTGGCGGAGCCTAGAAATGGGCTCTACCTTAAGAAGTAATACTCTTAGGTTGGTCACCTGGGTGACTTCTTGTATATATGCATAGCTTCTTATACATTTTTTGTCTTTTTGTTTTATGGACATGTAGTTATTTATGTCTTCTTTTTCACTGTGGAAGATGTCAAGTGAATTGGAGGTTTATTTTGGGTTCATGGAAGGTGCTAGCTGACACACTCAAAGGCTTGCCTCTACATCTTGGGTGATTTTCACACCTGGAGGCCAATTTCTATCTTCCATAGGTATATTTCTAGGTGACACTATGAACAATGTTGTCGAGTACAACACAATGATAGAATTTCATCGTGACGCTTTGCCACATGGCATTTCTCACCTATGGGTCTACCTAGATGCTCATTTGGTTGTGTCGTAGTTAATTGGGGTTTACCACGTGTATGATTCCACTCTACACCGACGATTCCTTAGGGTGCATCTCTTAGAATGATCTTTCGATTACATTACATATATCCATGTTCCTAGGATATTTAATCATCTAGAAAATACTCTAGCTAATCAAGTCTTAGATAGGCATGTTGCTCACATATAAAAATAAAAGCACACACATACATATATGTGTTTTATTAGATGTTTGATCATTTTTTTCCATGGTAAAACAAGGGTTCTCGTTGCAATAGTATGCATATAAGACTTCTTTAAATTTTTCACAATCCCTTGTTCTTACTCTTCCCTTTCAATCAATGCATCACCCTCATTGGGTAAACCTATTCCATCTTTAATTAACAAATATATATCATTGTAAGTATGGGCACCATCAAACCCTGGTATTGATAAGTCTCACACAGGAAACCTAGAGTTAACATGCTTGGATCCTTGTGGTATTAATCTAATTATTTGCACTGTTGGTATAAATGACACATGGACACAATAATATACATAATGTTTTTCCTATACATATGGTGCATGCAGATCAAGTTCACAAGATTATGTCGCACCATCCTTCATTCACTAAAATAAAATCACAATTATCATTGAGTGGGTCAAATGAATATCATAAAAAGAATTCAATTGTAGTCATCAAGTGAGGGTTTTACATGGGATCCTATTTAGATGTGACTCCCTTATTAAGAGATGGGTTTTTTTTCAAGATTGGTAGAAAAAAAATCATTCAAATCGATAGGATTTTGGTTAGGATCTGATCCTAACCCATCTCTATGGGTCATTAGTTAGTAGGATATGTTTTCTAATTAATAGAGGCTGACATTGGTTAATAAGGCCTAATAAATAAAGAAGAATGAGTTTCCTTAGAAGGTAGAGTTATTATAAATAAAAGTAGGAGGCATTGGATATTTTGTCTTGGATATTATTGTAATAGAGATATTCTCTATTGGAGGTTTCCACCTCGAAGAGGCAAGTGAACATTGCTATCATAATAAAGTTTCTCTTTCGAGTGATTATTCTGCTGTTATTTTGGTGTTCTTATGATATTTTTCTAGATATATCATTATTATTTTGTCATTTCCTGCTAGATATTTTTTGTTTTGAATAATATATTATATATAGAATATTGCAAGTTGTATCAGAGCTCTTTCCAGGGAAAGAATTGTGGGATAAAAAAAAATCAGCGTAGAGACATATTCTGACGTCTTTAAGCTACAAAGATCTGTCATTACACACATAAACCCAGGGTTGGGGAGTCATACACATTATAACAAGATTTTCCTCACACTATGCAAATTTTCTGAGAAGGCCTTGTTCCATTTCCCTATGCAAACTTGAATTCCCTTTTTGCAAATCCCAGAGATAAAAACATTATTTTTCCACATATATGTGTCATATCTATTATACAACATGTGTATACGCAGGTTTCACCACTACAACCCGTCTACATCGGGTTTTGTGCCCAAAATTAAAAAAAATGTTGTCGGGTTTCCATGTCACATCATGAGATCCATGATCCTTGACCTTCCACATACTAGAAACGTTCCAACTCAGCCCTTCAGTTCCACTTGAAGGCTATAAATGGGCCAAATCCTAGTTATGGAAAAGGGGAGAAGAATTCAACTTTGAGAGAAAAGTTACTATGGATAAATTATTCACTTCATATTGAGTCTACATCCCTTTATCCTTTTAAGTCTGAACACATTGTTCAACCCCAAATCTCTTCCCTACATGATTGAGAACCTCATTATCTCTCTTATATGAGCTTGCCTTTGGTGGAGGATTGAAGTGGTGGAGGCCCAGCTGGAAGGGACTTAGTTTCTCGGTTCTGAACCGTGTTGACACTGAATTTTGTAATTCATTCACTTTTGTTGATTACATTTGAATAGAAATACTCTTTTCTTGTCTAATTAATATCTTGCAAATATTTGAATTGTTATTCCATGGGAATATTTGTTATGAATGTTGATGGATTGTGCTATTGAATGTGATAAAATTATATACTATCACCATATGCTTGTGTTTCTTGCTTGTTGAGGACAAGTTTTAGGTGTATAAATTTAAGTCAAGTTCTCAACGGTGGACTTCAATGATTGTCTGGATGAGGTAGGATCTTTATATTGTCTTGTTAGCATATTTGTTTATATATCATACCTGAGATTAGAGTTTATTTTTGCAGACATTTCCATTTGTTGTGGTTTACCCCTACCCATAGAGATATTTTTCTCGTAACAGAATTGGCGACCATAATGGGGATAGAATCTTCTTTTCAGGGTTTGGAGTGTTTTTCTCCTTTGATTGCTCTCGCTTATATTGAGTTTCTTGTCGTATGACTGCTTGATAGCCTCTGTTCATTCTAAGTCTGAGTTTCTTAGCCTTCTTCTTAATATGGTTGTGTTTTAACACATATATGCAGGATTTTACCCGACGGTCATGTACATACGCGTGTTGTCCTTCTGCAAGAGGTGTATATATGTGTTTTTCTCCTGAACAGATGCCTACATCATCCTTTGTTTCTTGGTTGCTAGGTTTGATGTTTGTTGGGTAAATTTTTTATGGTTGTTGAGTCTTCTTGGGTCTCTGTTATGACTGTTAAGTGTTTGTGTAATGATAGGAAACCTTTATTTGGTTGAATTTTGGAGTGGTGCCTTTCTCATCATCCTTTTAATTTGATTGTCCTTGCATCTTGGGCTAGGTGTTTGCTTCTTGATATCTTACTCATTTTGTCTCTGTATACATACAGTAGAATTTTTATATCAAGTTGTTGTCCAATCCTTGCATTTTCATTCTTTTATATTGAAAATACAAAAATATTAGGCATTTTGCATTGATGGCATTTGATCTTTTGGGTCTTTATCATTGATCTTAGTACAGGTAAAGAAAGATTGCATCTTATTTGGAATTGCAGAACTAAATTGAAAATTGCATTTTCAAAAGCATATCGTTTATTGGGAATTGAAGTTAAGACTTTGAATTGCATTCATATTCATTTATTTTACTTGTTGAGTCATAATATCACTAGTTTCATCACCACACCTTTTTTGAGTAAGCAAGGCCACTAAAAGTAACATTGCTAATTTAAAATTGATTAGAAACGATTTTATTTTCTAGGATGCACAAACTAGCTTAGGATTTAGAGCCTTGGAATAGGATTTTGTGAGTAAAATTCTCCAAGGCTATTAAATCAACATGTGTCTGACTAAGGGAGTGGTGAAATCCATTGTATAATTGGTGATGTCATGAGGCTCCAGTTACACCGTAGTTAAACACCAGGTCACGTGAGGTTGGTTGAGGGGATATACCCCCAATACCTTCTTAGTGTCAGATATATTTATGAGGATCTATTCGTATATGGGGATCTTGCTAGTACCTTTACCTCTATGAGAGGTAGTTCTTTAGAGGTTTCACACTTTGTTACCCTATTTATGTGTTGGACCTGACTTATGACTGTTTGTCTGTGCACTGGTTATACCGTGGTTTCTTAGTTGCTTGGCATAGGTACCACATAGTTTACTTGCAGGGGTTATTCTACAGGTACTTTGGGTCAGATAAGGGTCAGACAACACACAACATTTATGGAGGATTACCTCTCTGGGGAGATCTGATCGACTCATTGTTAATCCCACGAGGGCCCTTATAATTGATTTTGATACCTCTGATCTTTAGTAGGGAGTCTCAGCCCTCTCTTGGAAGAGGAATACCTACTTTAGGGATGGAGGCATGTTGGGTTAAGTTGGACGGATTCTCTCTACTACCTGTGTCGCAGACCCAAGGTTCATATCTTCAAAGGTACTAACAAAGCCTAAAACTATCGGCCCTTCTGGTTAACCAGAAGGCAACAAAGTACATAGAGCGCATTTCGTAGTCTCACCCAAGATAGCTTTAAATGGGTGGCTATAAGACCCAGGTGTTTACAGCCTAGGATTGAGCATGAGATAGGGGATCTGTATTTTGAACCATTAATTATGATTTGTATTACAAATTACTATTATCCTCTTTTATATTCTAACCTCTGCGGTATCTTTTCGTTATATTCCCATAGCAATTAACCAAACAATATAACAACTCATCCATTCATAGCATATATCATTTAACTACTAAACATATGACAAAGATATGCATGCATTCATCACATTACACAGGTATTATCGTGGTTCACCCCCTCCTCGGCTACTTCCACAAAGATTTGTCTCTTGTCTCTCTTATTATGGTGGTTCTGCAATTCTCGCGCCTTGCGCTTACAACGCTCCTTAGATGGGTAAGATCTCTGTGAGATAAACTAGATCACACCAGTATCCTCAGCCTATGATATAATCCTCGAGATCCACCTTTTCTCTTCTGCTTAGCTCACTTTCTCTACAGAAATAGTACATATAATCAAAAACCATTACATAGAAATGATCTCAACTCTACAACAGTAGTAAAGATCAACATTAGCAAATCTCTCCAAGCTCCTAATTCCAAACTCTTCCCCTGATACCCGAACCCCTCTATAATACCTTTGTATCTATATTTATATATATCAGGCTCTTTATCCATTTACACAAAAACCTTACAAAAACCCTAACCCCACTGTCATTAGGTCTTCCTTCTCTGCATGTGTTTGTTGCTTCCTTCCAGCTGTCGCCACCTTCTTGCATGCGGGTGTGCTGTGCTTCTTTCAAGTTGTTTCTTTCCTCCTACATGCTTTCTTTCCCATGATTTCTCTTCCAACTGTCATTCTTCTTTGTGCACGCTTTCTTTCCCAATTTAGCCTATTGCCAACAGGCCCCCAACACTGACATGTGACTCGTCTTGAGTCACCTAATATTTTTGAGCTTCCTCGATCTCTTCGGTGATCATCTAGAATTTTTCCCTTAGCTTTGCTTCTTTTGTCAATGCCTATGTGGTCTTCTCCTTAATGGTATCCATTACCTGAACTATCAATTCGTCGCTCAGTAGTCCTATGCATTCTGCCTGTGCCTATGCCATATGTGTTATATCTACTTCTTCCTATGCAAGTACTTATGCTACCCATTCCTGTAGTGGTTTTATTTGAGCTTGACATTCTTGTTTAAATGTCTACGCAGTGATGAGTTCTTCCTGCATATTCTTCAACTCGTGCATCCCCTTGACGTGTTCTGGGATTGGTATAATATTCTGCCTATGTTTGAGTTCTTGGATCACTGCATTGATCATTTCCTCTTCCTTGTCCCAACGTTGAACCTATGGGTCCTCCTCTAGTCTTATCCAAAGTTGCATTGCTTTGTCGAGAAAGTTAGTTGTCGTGCTAACCTACTTCTCCATCTCTTGTATTTGTGTTCTTGGTGCCTACCTCCTTTTCTCCTTTAATGTCAATGGAGTTGTTGGTGTTATCTATTCTTGGAGATCCCTGATCTCCTCCTGGTATCGAGCAATTTCCTGCGCAATCTGATCGATCTTTTCTGTGGCTGGGAGTTCATTTCCTTGCGCTGTGTTTGGAAGTTTCCCAAAAATTTCTCCCACTCTGCGTTCCAATTCATTCTTGTTTTCTGTCTCCTTCTGAGTTTTGGATTTGGCCTTCTCACACTCTTTTTCTAGCGCTTCCCGCTGATTTTTTTCTTTCTGAAGCTCAACTAAGTTTTTATGTGCCCAAGACTGCATCTCGTGGTCGACGCTAACCTGAAATTTGTGTAGTGCCCTTGATGGAATCTATGTCAGGACCAATTGGATGTGGTCCAAATCCTTCAGTGGTGTCTATCCCACTATTTCATCCATTCATAGCATGATCAGTTTTATGTGGATCGTTGTGTTTGCGTGTGGCATTGGGAGGGCTGGGTCTCTTTCTTAAACCTCCACTCTTTCATTGGTTTGTATTGTCGATGGCTCTATGCCTCTGCTGCTACTTTCTCTTTGGGCCTATCCGAGTGTCCTAAGGAGCTGTCCTATTTCTGCCAGCTCTTTTTTCAGATTATCCCTATGATGTGTTGTGTGGTCGAAGTCTTATGCTAGACAATCCTGGACCATTCTAGCAATAATTTCTCCATTATCCTCCATGATCATATAGTCCAGGGACGCTCCTTGTGCCTTTGATTTTTTGTGTGCGCCTGTGGCCTATACAGTCAGTCTCTTAGTTCCCCATGGCTCTAGTGTGATGGGGTTTGGGGCTGTCTCCTGCGCTCCCTTAGCTTGTTTTGGTTGTTCATTGGTCTCTTTCTACCCCTTCTGGGTTCCTATCTACTTTGACCCTTCATTTTCCTGAGTCGGTTTGTTTTGGCCCATCCTTGGTTTCTTGGGCACTGGGATTTGTGGAGGTTGTGTTTCTGCTTGTGTTGCTTCTCCTTCTATGGGTCCTTCCGGTACTTCCCGAGGAATGGATGGGATCCTCCATTCATCAGGCCATCCGCTGATGACCATGCCTATATCACCTTTTGTGATGTAGTAGCACATCAGTAGCCATTGTCTATCTGGATCCTACCTTGGTTGTATCCACATGGTTTGATGTGTAGCCCAGAAGTTAGCGATGTCCCCATATCATGCGATAGATTCTGGTGTTATTATCCATGACCGGTTAATAGATTCCTACATGTCCCGTAGGTATGATTGAAACATGATTCCATTTTCCCTCTTCTGTCTAGCCTATGGCCCATATCTCAGTACTAGATATCTTTCTCCCGCTGGCTGTGGTCTAGTAGCAAAAACTACATACTCTGGTTCCCACCATCCCATGAAGGCTATGAGGGTGAGAATCCATGAGTAATGGAATTATGTGTTGAGTTCCTTCACGTCCCTACAGTCCACTTGGAACAATTTTATAACATAAGGCACCCAGCTCACGAAGGTGCCTTCTGCGCACTAAGCTACAACTACGATGACTCCTACCAGTACTTCGTCTTTGCAGCATTTTCTTAGCAACTTACAGGCTAGGATATTTGTGCCCAATTGTTTTGTTTCATTGTTGATCCGTTTGATTATAATGCCTCTTGTCCCTCTCGTGGTGCCATATTTCTTCTTCATTTCTTCTTCTAACGCTTTTTCCTTGGATTTATCATCCAGAATCAGTGCGGGATCCATACCCCCGCTGGGTAGTCCTGTTATGTGCACAATAAGATCCATTGTTATGGGGACGGGTATGTCCAACCATATATCCCCTCCATGCGTAAATGCTAACAACTACTTAATGCATGATGTCGCATACTGGCCTCTGCCAAAGTGGGGAAGTTTCAACAACCCTAAAATGTCGATTCGGTCTAGTCCAACTACCCATTGATGTGGCTGACTGATTGTTTCTCCAAGTTGGTTGACCCCTATGTTCTCCATAAAAACCCTTTCTGCAAGTTCCAGGTACTTGGTTTCGTCTGAGATGTCATGTTCGAAATACTTGAGCTTCTCAATGTGACCCAGTAGCCGCGGCTCTACCTAGACTCCCTCTGGTATGCGTGGTAGCACAATTTCTACTGTTGGTTTCTTGCGAGGTGAGCTTGATATCATAACTCTGTCTACATTCTGTGGTAGTTGGTACAAAGTTCCCACAATTATTGGTTGTTTCCCTGTAAGCCATTTTGGCCAAGCCGAGGTAGTTTTTTGGGTATCTTTTGTTGGTTGACCGAGGTTGGGTACCTGTGACTCATCTGGTTTCCCTTTTGATCCTTGATTCTATGTCATGTCGTTACCTTCTGCGGTTGTTTCAGTGATTTTTGGTTGCACTTCCTGTTGGGGTTTCTCTTCCTCGCTCTAAGGTTCCTGCGCCTCTGCTTGTGTGTCCTCTTTCAGTTCCTATGGTTGTGGCTACTGAATATCTTCCAGTATCGGTGTGGAGTTCACCGGTGGTATCTCTGGAGATGGGATCTCTTCGATATTGACGATCTCTGGTTGCTATTGTTCATTTTCTTCTAGCGGTCCTTGTGACCTTTTCTGAACTCTGGTCGGTCTGGCAGTCTATCCTGGTTCATCAAACTTTGATGGTGCCATAGTAGTGAGTGTCAAATGTATGCTAACTTTAGAGGATTGTGGTCTTGCTCTGTTCATTTGAGTTGTTGTTGCTCTCTCTCTGTTCTCCTTTCGTGAATAGACAAGTTGCTTTTGTGTTCGCATGTTGTATGGGCTTGTCATGAATCTTATTGAAGACGCTTCCTCCATGATGCGATTAATGCACCATAATTGTGGGTTCAATGCACTTGAGGTAGTTTCATACCTTCCATTACACTTCTCTTTCCATTTCCAGTTGGCATGTTTAATGTGACGTTCCATCAGTCCTTTCCGTGCCTTAATTCCGCTTAGTGTTGTCCTATCATCCTGCTTTTGTTGAATTTTTGTTTCCCGCTCATTTTTCTTAGGCATGTAACCGTTTCTCTTGCCTTTACTGCATTCATGTTTCGCGCGTGTTGTGGCTTTTTCGCGGCTTTTCGGGTTTCCTTTTTTTTTTTTTTTTTTTTACTACACAGTCGGTGGTCGACTGTCCTTGTACAGCTTCAGTCGGATCCCGTTGATCATTCCTCTAAATTTTGTGCCTGCTAAATATCTTAATTGTACAGCTCCATTGTCTATTACAGATTTGACCTCATATGGTCCTAACTAGTGCATTCTCATCTTTCCTGGGTGCTAAAACAATTTGTTGTCATAGAGCAATACTAGATCACCTTCCGTGAAAGTCTTCTTCTTAATGTGTCAATCGTGCCATGCTTTGTCTCTGGCCTTCTACACTTGTTGATGGAATCCTTCCAGGATCCAGTCTTCCTCCATGGGTAACAGTTGGTTCAGTCTTTCCTGTATTGCACCGCGTTCTGTCATTTATGTGATAACGGCTACACGTAAGTTGGGTACTAAAAATTCTAATGGCACTAGCGCTTCTTGGATATAGACGAGTTTGAATGGTGTGTGCCCTGTCAACTTATTACATGTCATCCTATACGCCCATAATATTGCTAGCACTTTGAGGTCCCAGTCGTCTCTGTTGACGTTACAGATCTTTGTCAATGCGTTCTCTAGAATTTTGTTGAAGGCTTCTACTGTGCCATTCGCGTGTCGGTGATACGGTGTGATTCTATGGTGGTGACCTTCAAATTATTCGAGCATCATGTGGATGGTGTTATTTATGAAATGCGTTCCTTGGTCGCTCATAAAAACTCTTGGGCACCCAAACCTAGTAATTACTTGTTCAAATAAGAAGTGTGCAGTGGTCTTTGCACTACAGTCTTTTACTGGTACGAATTCTGCCCATCTTGTTAGGTATTCCGTCGCAGTGATGATGTATCTTTCCCCTATTCTTTTGGCTGGTGGGTTAATACGTCCCACAAATTCTATTGCCCATTTATCAAATGCTTGTAATTTCACTTGCGGTCGTAACGGCATCTCGTCCCTTCTGTTGGATTTTCCTACCCTTTGACAGACATCACACCCCCGACAATACTCTTTCAAGTCCCTATGAATCGTTGGCCACAATAATCCTACATGGAGTACCTTCTGCATGGTATCTTTTCCTTCATAGTGTCTTCCTGCCAATCCCTCGTGGGCTTTTGCTAAAATCCTTGGTCGTTCGTGCTCTAACACGTACCTTCGTAAAATACTATCTGTGCCCATTTTATATATATGTCTTGCACTTAGTTGATAGTCAGCTGCGCAACCTACTAGGTTCTTCTTCTGTGTGGTGGTATAATCTTGTGGCGCGGTACCTATACTCAAGTATTGGATGATCTCTTCGAAGTGGTCATCAGTAATTTGTATTGACAATAATTATGCATCCGGAACATTGTCTTCTAAGCTCATGGGTTCTTCTCCATTTGTAACCCGTGATAGGTGGTCAGGTCCTGCATTTAATTTTCCTAGTTTGACGATCACTTCAAAATCAAATTCCTGAAATAACAGTAACCATCGACAGATTCCGCCCCCCCCCCCAACACTGGATTGTTGACTAGGTATTTTAAGGCTGAGTGATCTATAAACATCTTAAAATGTTTTCCCAATAGGTAATGTCTGAACTTCTAAAGTGAGTAAACCGTAGCTAGGCCTTCTCTTTCCATTGTGTTATAGTTTTGTTTTGAGTCAAATATTTTTCTGCTTGTGAATGCTATCGGGTGATCCAAGTCTCCTGCTCCTGGCTGCGCTAAGATAGCTCCAAGTGTTATCATTGATGCATCTACATGCACATGGAATGTCTTTCCCTGGTCTGAAAATACTAATATCGGTGCAGTGACCAGCTTTTCCTTTAGGGTATCTAGACCGTGTTGACACTCGTCATTCCACTGGTACTTTGTATCCTTCCTTAGAAGTTTCTCCATTGGTGTTGTGATCTATGCATATCCTTTGATTAATTTCCGATAGTATTGTGTGTTTCCTAACATCACTCGTAGCTGATGGACTGTTTTCGGCACTGGTAAATTAACGATGACTGCGATCTTTTCCGGATCGACCAATAGCCCTTGTTTGCATACTATATGGCCTAATAGCATCTCAAATGGTGTTCCAAATATACATTTATTTATATTTAGTGATATCTGATATTGTCTGCATCATTCTAGCATCAAGCGTAAAACTTCCACATGGTTTTTCAACCGAATATAGATTGTCTAGTCATCCAGGTATACTTCGAGAAATTGATGGATGAATTATTTAAATGTTGTGATAACCACTCTGGAGAATATTGTTGGTGCATTCTTCAGTCCAAATGGCATGACTATATATTGGTAAGATCCCCATTCTATCGCAAACATGGTCTTGTATCTGTCCTCCTGTGCTATCTTAATTTGATGGTAGCCTGAGAATCCATCAATGAATGAGTAAGCTTCGTGTCCCCCCACATTCTCTAGCACTTCATCCATGAACGGTGTAGGGAATGGGTCGTGTAGGCATGCATCGTTCAATTTCCTCAAGTCAACGCATATCTTCATCCCTCTTACTTGTTTCTTCTCTTGTACGACCATCGAGCTTATCCATTATGATTCCTTGACTGGTTCAATTATGTCGACTTCAATCATCTGGTCGATATCCTCTTTAAATTTATGTTTATATATGGGGTTCAGTCTATATGGTCGTTGTCGAATCGGTCTCGCGTCAGGTCTGAGAGGTATTTTCATCTCTCTCAGTTCTCCTGCTATACCCTTCATCTCTGTAAATGTTGTAGGAAATAAGTCGCTATATTCGCACAACAACTCGGTAATGCTTTCTACTGTTGGTTCATCCTAGTAGTCTCCAATGTTGGCCATTTTGGGATGTTCCATTGTTCTGATGTTAACTTTCTTTACCTTGATTGGTGCGGAAATAAATTCGGATTCTATGGGTGGTCCCTTCACATCTCTTTCTCCTTCCACTTCTTCAATTTGAATGTCATGTGGGTTGTCTTCATCTGGTGCTTCCTCCTGTACCTAGTAACATGACAGTGGTTCCTTGACTGTCTTCTTATTTCATTGTTGCTCTTCAATAATAAGTTCTATTTCTGGTTCTTCAATGAATATGATTCCTCTGATCCATTTCAGGGCTACATCTATGTTGGGGTTCTCATGCTCGAATGAGAAAGTGATGGTAAAGTTCTGTTGCAATGTCTCCCATGTTGTATTTCCTTTGCGTAGTTCCTGATCTATATACCAGTTCGTTGGTATGCCTTCTAAAGTGTGAATAAAGTGGTGAGGCCATTCCTCTAGAGGTGTCAATTTCCACAGTGTTTCGCACTCCTCCAAGTGTTTCTCTAGTGTCTCTAGTCCTTCATATCTCTGTTGTTTGTTGTTTTTCTATTCTACGCCAAACCTTATGCACAGTAACCACTTACATTGGTACCAATTTGTGATAGTCTCCTTATGTGCACCCCACCATCTCACGGGTGTGTCCTTGAGTGATAACTCCAATGCTAGTAGCCTCTGGTTCTCTAGTACTTCATCTTCATATAGTGTCAAGAATGTTTCCAAATCATTCATTCCATGGAAACTAGGTGGTTCATTGATTTCTATGCCTATCCACCATACTACACGGTCTATTCTTGCACATCTTCTCGTGGATACTTCGTGTAGTCTCTGCTGCTAATTTTCTAGCCCTATGTCTGAATTTGTTGCACATGAAGTAATACTGTGCCAATTGAGTACCCCATCTGCAATTGGGTTTACATAATCCTCCTCACGCGTAGTTGTTCTGTACAACTATTTGATTTCCTCTAAGTCCAGGCAAGTGGGTTCTATGAACCTCTCCCCTTCTGATGGATCTAGTGGTGCTATGACCCTGTAATCTCCATATTCAAATGTCAATTTCCTTGTCTTCAGATTAATTATGGTATGGTTGTCAAATGCCCAGTCTAGACCAAGTAGTGTCAGGTATGGTGTTGTGCCATCTACTATTTCGATGACTTAAAAATCTTCTTTGGTGCACACACCATCAAGATCTATTGTTAATCCTTTCAGTCTCCCTATTGGTAGGACCCTATGTTGGTTTGTTGGTTTTAGTTGGACATTTCAATATCCCAATGTTGGCTCTCCCATGCATTGCCAGGTTTTCTTGGATAGCACATTCACTTCGGATCCTAGGTCGAGTATGATATCTCCCATATTGAAATCCCCAATGTTAGCATTCAATCTAAATTCCCTACTTGTTCTTCTTCTTGTGTGTAGATGATTGAAAATTTTCGATTCTAGCTTTTGTTCTGTCTCATTGCTACATTTCTCTAGGATGTTTTGCAATATTTTCATAGATGAAGGAGCACTTAACATTTTGATGCATGACTGCAAGAAGTCTTTGATAGTACTTACTTTTCCCTTGGGTGGAATTCCTTTGGTATGATCCAATAATGGTTTCATTTTGTATTCTGGGGCTTCATAGGATGGTTGCGTAGTGGAAGTCAACGTTGTGTCCTTCTGAAATTCTTGTCTGGCTTCCTTAAAAGTCTCCTTTTCTTTGGTCTCGTCGAATTGCTTCCTTGGTTCAGTGTTCTTCTTTACCCACTAGTTTGGTGTGGGTTCTTTTCAAACTGTGTCGGTTCTTGTCTTCGTTCCTCCACGAGTGACTATGTTGATGTTTCATCCATCCTCCCTTGCTTCAGCTGAAATCCATTGAACATTCTGGTTGTTCTGGTTGCCTTTTTCCTGGATCTTTAATAATAGTGTCATACATTCCTCTGTCTCATGATCCTATGCATGATAATACATACAGGTTGTTGGTGGCAGTGGTCATTCCCGTGCATAATGTCCTGGTTGCTGATAGTTGTGGCATATGACTGGTCCTCTACCACTTCCAAAGCCTCCTCTGGTTCTTCCTCCTCCTCGATAGCCTACTCAGTCCCATCTCAGTGCGTTATATGGTGGTTCCTGATTATACTACGTGATATTATACTGGGGTTGTGTCGAGTTGTGTTGTGGTTGTGCATTGTTGTATGGTTGATGGGCAGTGTTGTATTGCTACTGTGCAATGTTGTTTGGAGTTGGGGCTTGATTGAACTGTGGCGTTTCTTGCCCAGTCATCATTTCGGATTGTAATTTGTATGCATTTGATGTTCTTTCCCACATCAGCTCCATAGTTATGCAATCTTTGTCGTCATGGCCTACTGACTTACAAAAGGTACAATAAGAATTCTTTGGAACTGTCTAGTACTTTTGCATCATCGTGCAGTGATAAGGGTCATGACCCGGTTTCTTGCATATTTTGCACCATAATCCTCCCTGTGGTAGCGGGTTTGGCATGCCTGTTTCCATATACTTTATGAATGTTGGACATTCGTTCTTGTTGTGTCCTTCCATCCTACATATGGTACACCAAACGGCTTCTTGTTTGTCATTGTTCTTGTTTTGATTCAACTTAAATGTTAGGTTCTTCAAATCCTCCTTCAATTATTCAATAGTTGGGTATGTCTGCTAGTACTGATTCTCTTCTAGCTGCAAGGCTTCCTGTAGAGCCTCGGCCTGCGTCTGAAACTTTTGTTGTTGTAAAAAATATTTTAGGCGTGGGAGTAGTAAATTGAAAAACAGGTGTCAGTGCTACATCTCATTCATAAGGTATTTTAACTTCCCCTTCAGTTGCTTGAATCTTTGGACGATCTCCCATACAGACTCTCCTGGTTTCTATTTGATCTCGATCATTTTGTTCATGTACTAGTCCTCTGAGATCAGCTTCTAGAACACATTAATCAATAGCTTCTTAATGTCTACCAGTGTCCTCGTCGTCCCAAGGGAATTGTTTTTGTCTAGACTCATGTACCAGTCTAGTGTGTGGTCTCTCAGTGTGATCACTAGATGCGCAAGTTTGGTATCTTCATCAGTGATTTGTTTTTCCTCCTAGATCTTTGCACAAATAAACAAATTCTTCTCAGGTCTTCTACTGCTTCTCCTCTAAATTCTGGTAATCTGATCGTGGGGTCATGTCCTGCCATTCTAAATACTAAATTTCTACCTCTGCCATGTAGTGTAGATACTTGACTAGTACTTCTTGAACTAGCTCCTCCAGTTGTTGCTCCTACAGTAGATGTACTTCTCACTATCGGACTTCCTCCAAACTTCGGTTGTCTAAATGGTGGTGTTCTCTTTGGTTTATTGGTCGCACATGGGTTTATGGGTTCCACACTAACATTAATATGGAAAGGATGGATATCTTCTCCTCTTGTTCTTGGGCCTCTTGTTTTCCTCTCATAGGTTGTGCATAGGATTTCCTCAATCTGCTCCACAGCCTGGAGATCCTCTACCTCTTATTCATCGCTTTCCAAGACCTCCCTCGTGGCTACAACTCTTTTCTTGGTATTCACCTTGTATTGGTAGGGTACTCCACTACGCGTTGTTCATGGTGATGCCAAGATCGAATTCAACTAGTCATCATCTATCAAGATCGGGTCCAATAATTCCTCCTCCTTCTTGCCTTTTTCCTTATCTTCGGCCATGTATCCTTCCTCTGTCATTGCTTTCCCCCTTCCCCCATGCACGTAGAGAAGTCTAGGTGTCTTCTTCCATTTTCGTTACACCTTTTTTATATAGAAGTATTTTAATAGAAGTATACAGTGATTGAATGTACCTTCCGAGGCGTCCACGTAGAAATTCCTACTCTGTTTCACTGTATGACTTCGTTGTGTCAACTGCAAACTCTATGATGAAGCCTGCCACTATACTGTCGATCCAAAAGTCGACAGCGCGGGTGAATTTGTTGTTCACCTGTTGTAACAGCTCAATCTATATCAGGGTCCAATCTAGCTATCGAATCTATTTCATCACATGGTTATCTTTCAACCTTAGTATCCACTCCTGCAGTAGGTGGGGAAAATCACAGAAAAAGACTTCATGTAAATCTGTAAACACACATTTATCCAGATATTTGTGAGGTGTGACACTAGGGTTTCTATTGTCTTTCTGGGCAAACTCTAGCTCTTTAGTCCTCAACCATCCTTCGATTTCTTCTTTCGTGGAGTTCCATGATCTCAACATTCCATTCTAATGGCTCAATGGTCTTCTAGTTTCACTCACTCTTTTCTCTTGCATTCTATCTCATCTACTCATTCCTCTCTTGTTCCTCTTAAAATAGCAACAGGACCATTTGTTGGATTAATCTAGACGGATTCTCTCTACTACCTATGTCGTAGACCCAGGGTTCATATCTTCAAAGGTACCAACAAAGCCTAAAACTATCGACCCTTATGGTAAACTAGAAGGAAACATAGTACACAGAGCGCACTGAGTAGTCTCACCCGAGATAGATTTAAATGGGTGGTTGTAAGACTCAGGTGTTTACAGCTTAGGATTGAGCATGAGATAGGGGATCTGTATTCTGAACCATTAATTATGATTTGTATTACGAATTATTGTTATCCTCTTTTATATTCTAACCTTCGCGGTATCTTTTCATTATATTCCCACAACAATTAACCAAACAATATAATAACTCATTCATTCATTGCATATAGCATTTAACTACTAAACATATGAAAAATATATGCATGCATTCATCACATTACATAGGTATTACCATGTTTCACCCCCTCTTGGGATACGTCCACAAATATTTGGCTCTTGGCTCTCTTATTATGGTGGTTCTGCAATTCTCGCGCCTCGCGCTTACAACTCTCCTCGGATGGGTAATATCTCTGTGAGGTGAACTATATCGCACCAGGCTCCTCATCCTGTGATCTAATCCTCGAGATATACCTTTTCTCTTTCGCTTAGCTCACTTTCTCTACAGAAATAGTACATCTAATCAAAAACCATTACATAGAAACGATCTCAACTCTACAACAGTAGTAAAGCTCAACCTTAGAAAATCTCTCTGAACTCCTAATTCCGAACTCTTCCCCTGATACCGAACCCCTCTATGATACCTTCATATCTATATTTATATATATTAGTCTCTTCATTTGTTTACACAAAAACCTTAAAAAAACCCTAACCCTACTGTCGTTACGTCTTCCTTCTCCACATGCGTTCATTGCTTCCTTCCATCTATCACCTCCTTCTTGCATTCACATGTGTTGTGCTTCTTTCCAGTTGTTTCTTTCCTCCTACACACTTTATTTCCCATTGTTTCTCTTCCAACTGTCATTCTTCTTTGTGCACGCTTTCTTTCCCACTTCGGCCTGTTGCCAACAAGGCCCCTTTCAGCCACTTTATCATGTTTCTGTGCATATTGGCCTTTTGTTTATTTTATTTTGGTGTGCTCTTTGATTATTAGTTGGCCTTAGGATTTCTTTTTTATATCTCGAGTCTTGAATCATCATGGAGTCAGACCAGCTTCCCTGTAGGCCTCTCTGCTTGTTACAGTTACCACCACATTTTGAGTCTTTTCCTTCTAAAAGACGTAAAGTTATCAAACGCAATACACACACCTCCACTTATCAGACTTGTGATCATACAATGATGAGTACTAAATTGAGTCAGAAAGACATTGAGAGTCCTTCAACTCCCATACCTACTGTAGTTAACGGTACCCCTTAAACACCTTCAACCATAATGGTTGTAGTGTCAGAGATGCCTATCATCACCTCTGTCCATCCTATAGTGAATACTCAACCTATAGCCATGAACCCTTTCAGGTTCCTTTGTCACTCATTGGGATATAATGTTCAGTCCATCCCTATGGCCTCTAGTCCTTTTTCTTATGGTATGTCAAATTTCACATCGCAATTTTCAACCTCCATCCCAGTGGCTAGTCTGAATAATAGCATTGGACTTGGGGGCATGGCTCCTCCACATACTCCATTCTCATTTGGTGGTGCTCATGTCCCACAAATGACTTCTACTGTTGGAGGCTTTCCTCCTTTTAACGTCGGGTCTAATCTTGTTTCTAATGCTTCTAGATGGAGTAACCAACCTGGTGGACAAGCTAATTCTTACGGTCCATCCTTTACACCCACCTCATATGTACTAATTCATAACAACACGTTTGGCATGATGAATCCACCTTCATCCTCCATATTCACACCTAGAGGAGGTTAGTTTCATACCTTGGGAAACCACCAATCTAGAGCCACTCCGGCTGGGGACAGTTTTTACAACCCTCATCAGAACATTCCTATTGGAATGTTGCCCAACCAACCCCTCATGAATCTGTTTGGAGGAGGGTCTTACAATATCGGATAAGGCCATGGTGCTTACCAGAACCCTGGATAGGATGTGATTCCCCAACAATGATATTTCCAATGATCTTGGGGACAGATGATGCAACCTCATCTCCCTTTTCTGGCTACGCTCAATCTTCCAGAATTGTCTAAGTTAATGAATGATCCTATGTGTCATGATCCGACATGGCCCCCCATCCCCACCAAGCTTCCTTCATATATTCCAAAATTCAAAGGAAATAATGGTGAGGTTCTTGGTGATCACATCACTACTTTTCACCTTTGGTGCTCTTCGAATTCCCTTAACGAAAATTCTATTCGTTTAAGATTGTTTCAATGCACCCTCATAGGGGTCACCACGAAATGGTATACAGAGCTACCTAGGGGGTCATATGGAACCTTTAGTTAGATGGTCTTAATCTTCCTCAACCACTTCCAATTTTCGGTTCGTTACAATGTTGGCTTAGAACTTCTGTCAAATTTATGCCGGGAAAAAACCACTCATATCTCGGATCATATCCAGGAGTGGCATAGATGGAAGAGGTTGATCAATACCTGCATACCCATAGAATTCCTGCTAGAGTGGTTCCTCAAATATCTACTTCCTTATATTTCGAAGGATGTTTCTACATCTGGGGTTATATCTGAGGAAGAAGCGATTTTTAAAGACCAGCAATTAGATCTTATATATGCTCAATCTGGGATGTTATATGAGATTCTTCTAGATGCATCGAGGTCAAACTATGACCCTAGAAAAAATCTCAAGCCTCATGCCGATGGCATTGTAGGCTCCTCTAATGTGAAATTTGCAGACTCGGTGACAAGCCATTTGAAAGAGTTGTCTCTAAATGAGTCTATAGGAGGGCCAATCATCTATGTCTTCCAAACCAACTCAATGTACATTATGTGAAATTGTCGACTAGCCTGAATGGTAACCAGCAACTAGGAGGGAATAAAAAGAAAGGACGTAATAATAATTGTAAGGGTGGGAAAAATAATAATAAACCCAAGGACAACGGTAATAATGAGAAGTTGAATAATAATGTTTATGAGGGAAAGAAAGAAAGGTGGAAGGTGAAGTTTCCTCGTAAGATTTGTACAGACGATCACCTTACCCATTTATTCCCCAAACTTTCAGAATTTGTGAGGCTTTTATCTCTACTGTCGGGTGTGCTAACTAATCCTTTTCCACATAATCATCACATGTCCTCGAGCTCCTCGAATGCTGGAAATGTGGCGAGTGGGAGTCAAAACCCACCGATGCAAGATGGTGACCATTTATGCATCAATATGGTTAAATCTAAGGTTAATGTAGCCACTTGTTCTCTTGATTACAGTTCTCCACAAATTGTACCTGGTCTAGATTCTCCCCCTCCCCTGAAGACTCCCTTACAGATTGAAAAATGAGATCCCCCACCTTGTATTCCGAAAGGAGTACTCAAGCGCTCTACCCACAATCCTAATGCTAGATCCAACCATAATTACTCTATTGTTGGGTATCTAGGTCAAACCCCTTGTGCGATGTCAGCTTTGGAGGTACTCCAGACGTGTCCTTCATAGAGGAATGTCTTTCTATCTACGTTAGGAAATCTAGATCCTTGTGGCTCAAAAGTTATCAATTTTGACATCACATATGTGAAGCCTCACTTGCCTTACCATGTGGCATTCCAAATCCACGTGGGTTACTCAAAGTATACCATCAAACATATTGGTTTTTATGAAGGTGTTGCAACATGTGTGATTTCCCTGGTCTGTTGGAAATCCCTTGGCTCTCCGACCCTTTCTCAATCTCTGACCATGTTGACTACTTTTGACGGTCGTTCCTTCCACCCTCACAGTATTCTTACTGCATTTCCGGTCTAGTTAGGTGGGAATATGGTAGAGGTGGATGTCTAGGTGGTTGATGAACCCCTCAGTTATAACTTTTTAATGGGACACAATTGGACTTATGCTATGATTTCAATCGTATCATCCGTCTTCCGCACTCTTTGTTTTCCTCACGATGGGAATATTGTGACGCTCGACCAATTGTCCTTTGCCTTCTCTAGCCCCAATGTATCTGTTGGACTGTCGATCCCTGTGATTGACAATTCTTAGTCGACAACTGAGAATATCGGTGTCGGAATGTATTCATCCCTTATGGGTACATTCAACTTCATCGCACTGGTTCATCATATATACACCATGTCTAGTAGGCTCGCTTCATCGGAGAGGTTTGTTCCTTTCCTCACTTCCTATTTTAACGATCCTTGGACTCTACCTTCCTCGACTGTGTCTTGTGAAGGTCAGTCATATTCTCGAATGGCCATGCCACTATCAGTAGCAGAGATTTTGTATCAAGTTGTTCTTGACTCTTTCGTCAATTCGGATCTTGTTACCTCGCAGACAGATGAGGAGGATCTTGTTATAGAGACCGTGTGGGCCACTTCATCATCTTGTTCACATGACTGCCTCGATGAGAGTTTACCTTCAAATGAAGCCATCATAGAGGCCATGAATGGTTCTAACAAGCCTTGGGATGATATGCATCATCGCTCTTATTTTCTCCCAGAGCTTGCCAAAATCGAGCAAGATGATTTTAGATCTACTTTGAGTGAGATAATCGGTCACACCATAGTTCCACTTGATACACACAGAATTTATGTCGAAGGAAACATGGAGAGTATCTCTCCTACCATCATGATCGATATCTCTCGTACTCCTAGAAAGGTTGAAAATGTATACATCAATGTGGATTGTTATCCAGAAGAAATTATGATCTACACCGAACTCTTCAAGGAATTTTGAGATGTATTTGCTTGGTCATATGAAGAGATGCCAGGAATCGACCCTCGAATTGCCCAACATGATATTAAAACTTACCTGGATGTTAAGCACGTTTGACAATGTCTTATAGTTTTCAATCCTAGGAAGGCCCCTCTTATTAAGGCAAAGGTAGAGAAATTACTTAATGTTGGCTTTATATACCTAGTTCCCTTGACTGAATGGATATCCAATCCCATTCATGTGAATAAAAATCAAGGAACCATTTGCGTATGCATGGATTTTCATGACCTGAACAAAGCTTGTCCCAAATCTAAATCCCTGACACCCTTCATCGATCAGATTCTCTATGAATGTGCGGGAAGCGAAGCTTTTTATTTCATGGATGGATTTTCAGGGTATAACCAAATTCAGGACCAACATAAGATGGAATTTATTTTCCCTTGGGGTACTTCCGCATACTAGAAGATGCCTTTCAGCCTTAAGAATGGCAGAGAAACCTTCCAACGTGCTATGACCTTTTCATTTCATGATATAAAGCATATAGTCGAAGCCTATCTCAACGATCTCATTGCTCACTCCCGTAAGAGAGTGGAACACCCTAAGAAACTTCGACTAGTCTTTCAAAGATGTCACCATTTGAACCCTCATAAATGTATCCTTTGCGTTAGGTCGCATCAACTTCTAGGATTTTTAGTCTCTAAGACTGGGATCATGGTAGATCCATTAAAGGTTGATACAATACTTCTATTGCCTCCCCCACGCATTATTTGTCAAATTCAAGGTTTACACGAGAAAGATAAACTTTTATGATGGTTTATAGTGAAGTATGCCAATAATACTAAGGGTTTCATGCATCTCTTGAAGAAGGACACTACTTTATGGTGTTGTTTTAGGAGGATGATTATCTTTTTGAGCATGTCATTTACTATCTTAGTTGAAACTTGGTCGACCCTGAACTCAAGTATTCTCATGTTGAAAATCTAGCTTTGGTTGTCGTTCACGCAGTCCAACGATTACGATACTATATATTTATTTGAAAAACTATTGTGGTTGTTGATGTCAATTCATTTAAATACGTCCTTACGAGGCATCTCATAGGGGGAAAGTACAATAAATGGATTTTCATTCTACAAGAGTTCGATCCCAATTTTGCTTCTGCGAAATCCAAAAAATACTAGTTTTTACGGAGTTAATATCTGACTTCCCTCGATTAGACGAGGATGTTATTCATGTTGATTCATTTGCGGATGAACACATTTTCCTTGTCTCATCGTCAGACCCCTGGTATGGATATATTATTCTCTATCTTCAAACTTTGAATTTCCTTCAGAATCTCTCACGAGATGACTGACGGCATATACGGTACCAAGATAAGAACTATCTTATCGTCGGTGACACTCTGTATCGCCGAGGAGTAGACAATATCTTGCGTCATTTTTTAACTCACGAATAAGTTGAGTCTGTTCTAAATGATTTCCACAGTGGGGCTTGTGGTGGTCATCTATCTAGGCTTGCGACAACCCAGAAAATTTTGTGAGCCAGTTAGTTTTGGCCATCTATCTTTAAATATTGCATTGAAGCGGTTAAGAAGTGTCACCCTTGTCAGGTGTTCACTCAGAAAATGCAATCACACCCAGCCCCTCTCCATCCAGTCATTATCGTTGATCAATTCATCAAGTGAGGGTGGACTTTGTGGATTGCAACCCAACTTCGGTTGGGGGTCATCAACACATTATTGTAGTCGTTGACTACTTTACTAAGTGGTTTGAGGCCATGTATATAGTTAAATACGATGGTAATACTATCGCCTTCTTCGTATTCAATCAAATTATAGCCACATTCATAATCCTGAGTGAGATTGTCACTAATCATGGTAGTCGCTTTCAAAATGAAATGAGGGAAGAACTAGCATCTAAGTTGGGGTTTAGGCATGGTCATTCTTCCCCTTACTACCCCAAGGAAAATGGAAAATTAAACGTCGTGAACAAGTCTCTAAAGACCATTTTGTATAAAACTATCAGCCAGAGCAAATATGACTGGCATATCATGCTTTATCCAGCACTTTGGGCATGTCGAACCTCAATAAAAAATTCCACCTATTTCTCTCCTTTCTAGTTAGTACACGGTGTGGAGTCGACCTTACCTACTGAATGCAAAATCCCTTATCTCAGATTGGAAGTTTCAATCCTACCTGACACTTCTGATCTCCAACAACGCCTCGTACACCTAGAGAGTCTAGATGAGCAGCGTCAAGATGCCTCTACATCTATTGAAGTGAATAAAAGACATGTTAAAGTCCAATATGATAAGTCTTTCTGTCCTCAGCAGTACGCTGAGGGTGACTTAGTCCTTCTATATGATCAATCCAAAGAACCATTGGGGGCAGGAAAGTTCAAACCCATGTAGCACAGTCCCTATATCATGTGATGTGTCTTAGAAAAAGGAGCCTATGAATTAGAAGATTATGAAGGGAACATGTTGGTTGAGTCCATGAATGGGCTCTATTTGAAAACATATTACGCTTGAGTCCCAAGTTTCGGCGTAACTCTTTGTATACTAATGTATTTTAGTGTATATATCTTTTCCCTTTGTTTTTATCTTCAACTTGCTTATCAATTTTTCCTTGGTTTTCAGATGTCAACGGAGTCTTCAATCTACTTAGGATTTGCAGACGGGGCCATTCATCATACACAGAACTTGGCTTCTGAAGCTTTGGTTTTTTACTCACCTGAGGGTCTACTGGTGTCTTCAGGTGGCGTTTTCCTAGGGCCATCCACGAATAATGTGGCCAAATATAGCTTTGTTATAGAACTTTTGCGTGATGCAATTTCACATGGTATTCACTCATTACAAGTTCGCTTGGACTCCCAGTTAGTAGTATGTCAGTTGGATGGAATTTACTATGTGCGTGACCCTATTATACTCCGACGATTCCTACGGGTATGACTTTTGGAACGATAGTTTGATTTTATTACTTATCATCACATACCTAGAAGTTCTAATTATGTATTTGATGCATATGCTAATTTTGTTTTAGATTGGATTTGTCATATAACTAAAGAAAAGAAAACATTTTCATCAATGTACACATTATAACATAAGTAAAGACGAAGATCCATGTTTTTATATATATTTCAAAAAATATGATGTTATAGTAAAAAATTGGGGTCGACACCCTCAATATACATATAGAACCAATCATATAATAGTCATGACATCTACGCCTGTGGCACCAGATGAGTGTCATGATAGTAGACTATGGAATTTGCGAGACGTCGAAAGAGTCATACCCAAGCACGAGGCACACCTACCACATGTCGTTGCATAGCCTCTTACAGATCCTCCACCTGAACCATAGGAATCCTCTGCGTCAAATGAGACAGGTTTCCCTGCATGTTTTTAAGCACTCTATTTGTGTCCCCTCCCACTTCCTCATCTACTCGGTGCCTTTGATGATGCCATGGAAGTTCGTCCAACCATCATGGACCTACATCTGCATCACATACATGTTTAGTTATTACTTGGCATCATCCAAAAATATTTTTGTTTTCTTATACAAAAATACAAAAAAATGAAATATTAAAAAATTGACATACCTATGTCTCCATAGGCGGAACCTAGTGGTAACGGCATGTCTATATCTCCTCTGAAGTCAATCTCTGCATAAGGGTAGTCATCCAGAGCCATCACCTGTCGACTCCACTAGAAGAAAAATTCATCGTTGTAGGGTGTTGGCACCCTACCACCCCCTTTCGCCTCATCACCTCGGTCCATCGTTCATGGAATAATATAAACTCTAGGGCCTAGACCTAGAACCTTCTCAAATAAAAAACTACAAAGAATAGAAGTGAACCCAAAGTTCCTCTTTCTACCCAGTTTGCAGTATTTCAACTAGATCTTCATGTTGGCTAGTAGTGAGGTGCACCAGTCATACACCGTGGGTCACAAGCACTCCACTGAATATAACATAAGTGGCCTCGATTCCTGGTGCAAAGAGGTTGACCATGTGATCCGTGTCAATACTAGGACAACAATCTTGAGACTCAGATTGTTGATCTCTCTGATTGGGATTTGGCTTCCTACCTCCGCGGTCCCTGCAATGCAATGATTGGCTATGTAATCCTCGATGTCCATGCCACTCCCATCTCCCTGGGATTTAAGGTTAACCACCTCACCTCAATGCAACAATCCCGTCAATAAATAAATGTCCTCGACTTCAATCCTTAATGGTTGTCCATCAAGGTTGAAGGTCTCACTATTTGGATCCCAGTAGTTCACAAGAAACTAAAGCAAGCTCACTTGAGCCCTCATACCTTTGAGAGCCAAAAAATTGTATAGCCCACATCTTTTCAAGGCCATTTGGGCACCTGGATCTCTCTCCACTACAACATCCACTTCTTCATGCTCTCTTTCTCTCCACTCTAGCACCATCTTGCAAGATTCAAACCCTTTTTTGAGTTAGCAACCTTTAAAAAACATTATCCACAGACACATACACGAGTTGTAGTGTACATAATCGCGTATAGGTTTGCTTATATGTTGTAATTTTTTCAAACAGTCATGTATAAGTATGCGTATACGCAACTCGATGGACAATAGCCCATGTACACCTTATTTTTGAAGTTGTGCCCTAAATAACTTAAAAATGAGGCCTAATTACAAATTTTAATCCACTGAAAAAGAAAGAGGAGAGAAAGATGAATTACCTGGTCCAGACGGTCATCGATTCCATCTCTCGTAGCTCCTACAATCACTAATTGAAATTCGGAGGCAATTTGGTCCAAAATCCATTATTTGGGTAAAAAATACAAATGGTATAGTAAATTTGGTTTTTTTACTATTTATAGAAAATCTTTACCCACTTTACATAGTTTCATACAATATTTTGGCCAAATGGACTAATACGACAGTGGATGGAGTTGGTTTTTGTAGTTTTATCCATGGATTCTTGTGGTTTTCAGCACCATGTCGCCCGTTCGTAACTTTGGACAGGTATTTTCGTTACCCAACATATAGGATAGGTATCCAATCCATCATGCACACTTGCATAATCCTATGACTATCACTCATATCCCTTAGGTACAAACCCATTTCAGAGAGGGAGATAACCTTCTATCTACAACTAGAAGTGTTGTAGAGACTTACCAAACATGGGTACCCTAGTTAGATCCCCTGCTTCATTTGGTTCCCATGCATAGATTTTTTCCCGTAGGACCGAGAGTCCCTTATAGCTAATACATGACTTTATGTTTGAACCTCATTTCTTACTCATAAATATGCTAACCTATACCTAGAGGACTCCCAACGAGTCTAATTTAAGCTCTTTTTTTACTCTCTCAAAAAGAGAAAATATTGTCGAGTGAACTTGTCTCTTTCACACTAGTAAATTGTATTTGAAAGGATGTTTGTTTGGTGCAAGTTTATCCATTTTTCAAACCAAGTAGACTAAGATTATGAAAAAGGACATTTTTTTGGCGTTAATTTGTAATTGCATCCATTCTCTTGCTTGCAGTATTGAGCCTATTGTTTTTTCTCTCTTTTGCGTTATAATCCTTTCACCTCAGAAGTTTGAATCATCATCCAAGCAAAGCCTTGTTTATATCCTTTGCATCTTGACACCTTATACCCAAGAGGAAACATTCCCCCGAGTTTCCATCTCCCACATGCACCTCCTTGCATTGAGCATAGGTATGTTCCACTGGTGGAATTAGATTTCTTACTTGCGACACTTGTTTCCTCCTCTGTATCATAGCATTAATTTGACTATGAAAAAACAAAAAAAAGATGGGAGAGAAAAGAATATTATCTTATATTGGCAACAGTCGTGTCGCCTTTGAACAGAGAACAATTTTTTTGATTCCACTTGTCATCAAAATTTTGGGTTTAGCATGACCTTAAGAAGCTGAGCTCGTTATAGAGAGTTTACTCCCCTGATTGGTTACTCTTCCAGTCCCTATGGAGATTTTGATTGATGCCTCCTGCATCTCAAAGTTTCAACATTGAGTCTATGTTTCCGGAGTCTTCCATATGTCTCATGCTCTTTCATGTCAGCCATACCATCAGTGTGTCTCAGATTTACATGAAGTTATAGTCCTATTGTTCACCCTGGTCCTACTTTCATCATTGGTAGGTAACCTTGAACCCAGTAGTTGACATTTCATCATTGGTCATTGACTAGGTGGTTTCCCTTGTTTTCAATGGCAAGAAATCTATTCACACATTGGGATTCGTGTATTGTCTTGGATGCCATTATCCTTATTGGTTGTTTCCTCACATTTGTCGACAGTTTTCCTTATTGGTTTCTAATCATAGGGTCTTTTTCATGTACCGCTTGCATCTGGCACACGCGAAAGATGCACAGGTTCGTTGGTTCATGAACATGTTCTTCGTCTAAACATGTTCTTCGTCTGATTTCCTCCAAATCATTAAGCCCCTTCTTTGTACCTCATGTTGAATGATGAGAGATTCTTCAATGCTCTCCTTTCAGCGGGTCTCCTTCCATCGAATTCAGCTCATCTATTCTGGAGACAAGACCTAGAGTCCTATGAGTACCTAGAGGCTTGCAGTCATTAGTGGCAGGTTTTGTCACCATCGACAGTTGGGAATACATAAATGTCTCCTAATCGATGGATTCTTCAAGTGTTCAACCCTGACACCTCCATTCACACTTGTAAGAATGTACTTGGTTCCTTGATACCTACTTTCATTGTCGATAGGTTGTCTCGCGTTTGTTATTGGTATACCTTAATGACCAGTAATCAAATGAAGTCTCATTGTGCTCAACCTCAACTTCTCTATTCACATGATGTAGACTTGCACCTTTGGTAGATTGTGTCGAAGACTTGAAGACATCAGTTCATAGTCACAACTTTCCTGAGTTGTTGATATCTTTCATTGGACCAGTACCTATGTGACTTTAGTGATCATGGGAGATCATATTTTACTCCATTGTATACAGATATTTTCAAATTGATTTTGAGACTGGTTTTACTGGGCCTTGTTCATGACTATGACAGTCTTTGGCATGTAGCCTCCTTTGTATTTCCTACTCATGACCATGAACAATTGTTTGGTATATTTTCACATGGATCTGCAGTGTAATTCAAATTGGCATTCATGTGCGCAAAGCCAGTGCAGATTGTAATGAGCAAATAGTTCTTCTAGTTGGGTCTCCATTACTCCACTTATGGGTATTATAATGTGTTTCAGCCATCACAGATAATCCTATGACCTCACACATTAGGGGGCATTTGTTATAGCAAGATTCGCCACACCCTATGCAAATTTTTTCAGAAGGCCTTGTTCAATTTCCCTATGCAAACTTGAAGTCCCTTTTTGCAAATCCCAGAGATAAAAACATTATTTTTCCACATATGCGTGCCCTATCTATTATACAGCATGTGTATACATAGGTTGTACCACTACAGCCCGTGTACATCGGTTTTTGTGCCCAAAATTAAAAAATGGTGTCAGGTTTCCATGTCACGTCACAAGATCCATGATCCTTGACCTTCCACATACTGGAAACGTTATGAATCGGCCCTTTAGTTCCACTTGAAGGATATAAATGGGCCAAATCCGAGCTATGGAAAAGGGGAGAAGAATTCAACTTTGAGATCAAATTTACTGTGGAGAAATTATTCACTTCATATTGAGTTTGCATCCCTCTATCCTTTTAAGTCTGAACACATTGTTTAGCCCTTAAGCTCTTCCCTACATGATTAAGAACCTCATTGTCTCTCTTATATGAGCTTACCTTTGGTGGAGGATTAAAGTGGTGGAGGCCTAGCTAGAAGGGACCTAGTTTCTCGATTATGAACCATGTTGACAGGGAAGTTTGTAATTCATTCACTTCTGTTGATTGCATTTTAATAGAAATACTCTTTTCTCGTCCAATTAATATCTTTCAAATATTTGAATTGTTATTCCATGGGAATATTTGTTATGAATGTTGATGGATTATGTTATTGAATGTGCTAACATTATATACTATCACCATATGCTTATGTTTCTTGGTTGTTGAGGACAAGTTGCAGGTGTATTGATTTGAGTCAAGTACTCAACGGTGGATTTCATCGAAAATCTAGACGAGATAGGCTCTTCATATTGTCTTGTTATCATATTTGTTTATATAGCATACCTGATATTAGAGTTGATTTATGCAATCATTTCCATCTGTTATGGTTTACCCCTAGCCATAGATATATTTTCCTCATAACAATACATGTAGGAAATACAAGTGGTTCTTAAGAACACATTTATTGGCCACCCTTGTAACCCTTGTTGGTACCCCTTCGAGTGGTAGTGCATCATAAAGAACCTGTATATGGATCAACCTAGACATCTTTAATCCCTCCATAGATAAATTGATCAACCGCCTAACTGTTATAGTTTCATCGAGAGAAACACTCGGGAAGTGACTCTCTAGTACCTAGGTAGTTGGGTAGTACAACTAAGGGTACGCTCTAGCCTCCTTAGTTGGTGCCCTGAGATATTGGGTCGAGTACTACTGTTGAACCCCGCATGTATATAAGAGAGATATAGCATAGGGAAAACCCTCGATTGTAGATTCCCTACCAAAACTAACCCTTGGGAAAAGAACAGAGAAAGGAAAGACAATATCTATTGCAGTGCAACCTTGTCGTCTGCATTGGGGTTTTGAAATTACTACATCTTTCATCCTGTTAAGAATTTGGGCATTCCTCCTCTGCAGTATTATTTAGTTCAAAGCATAACTCTATGGATACCCCTTCGAATCTAAGCCTGTCAGAACCCTTATTTGTGACATATCCCATTGCATTCCTCTCTTCATTTTGATCGTAGTGGTACCCTTCAATTTTAATCCTTTTTTCCCTGCAGACCCAACCCTCTCTGAGACACCTTTCTTGAGACCTATCCCGATTCCTCTCTTTGTCATGATCACCCGGGTACCTATCATTTTTAAGGAAAGTTTTTTCATCCCTACACCTCCATTGCTACCTAAGACTTCACCATTCCTACCACTCACTCTCAGTCCCAAGAAACCTTGGAGGATAGAATGTCCCACCTAGAACAACAAATTGATGACAACATGGCTTCCCTCCGCAATGAATTCACCACAGCCCTTGACCAGCAATACAAAAAATTGTTGCAACTCTTCAAGGGTAAGAATGTTGAGCCAAACCTAGAATAAATTCAATCTTCTCATTGTGAACATACTTATTGCTCCCGATCCCCTTGGGGTTCTCCACCTTCTTGGAATAATATGCCCAAAGTTGACATGCATAAATTTGATGGTTCCAACCCAGTTGGGTGGGTTTCTCAAATGGAACAATACATCTCCCTTCATGATATTCGAGTTGATGAGACCAAAATCCATGTAGGGGTATTGTGCTTGGATCAAGAATGTTTATAGTGGTGGTAGTGGCATAAGAAATTTTATCCAAGACCTCCCAATTGGAACATGTTCTCCAAAGAAGTTTGTGCCCATTTTGATAGGGAATCACATTTTTTGGGCCGACTCACTAAGTTGTGCCAAAATGGATCTTTCACAGACTTCATCATGACATTTTAATAGTTCGCTATCCATACCAAGGGATTATCTGTTGAATTTTACCTAAATGTTTTATCAGTGGTCTCAAAGAAGTTATCAAGGCTCATGTGAATATGCATCATCCTACTACTTGGTTGCAGGCATGTCAATTATCTAGGGAAACAAAGACCATCCTCCAGGTGAAATCTCTGAAGGCTCCATTTACCACCCGTCCTCGCCTAGGGATACCCCTACTCCGACCCAAAATTTGAAGGTCCAAAAGGTCTCTCCTGTTGAAATGGGAAAATGTCACAAGCAAGGACTTTTCTACTATTGTGATGAAAAGTATGCACCATGGCATGAATGTAGAGAATAAAACTTCTTCCATATTGATGCCTTAGCTTCCTCTTCCTATGACGACATCCCATCAGATGAGGTTTCATGCCAAGAGGAAAATCATCCAAGTGATCCTATCAAAGATCCAGATGTCACACCTATGGAATAAATGGAACCAATCATCTTGCTTCATGCACTTTCCGGTATTTCAGCCCCATGGACATTGAATATCAAGGGATACATTAAACATAGTTTGGTTGTGGTGTTGATTGATAGTGGTAGCAGCCATAATTTTATTCATTGTAGGCTCATTGATGAGATCCATTGCTTTGCCTGCCTTGTTTCTAATTTTCAAATCCTCGTCGCTAATTGTGGTACTATGAAGTGTGGGGGGCGTTGTGAGAATGTCAAACTCTAAATGGGTGATTACCATATGAAAACCCACATGTTCTTTATTTCCATGGGTGGTTGTGATATTGTATTAGGTGTCGAATGGATTTTCACTCTAGGGTCGATCAAAATGGATTATTAAGAATTATATATGATCTTCACCCAAGAAGCTCACCCCTATACTCTCAGGTATCTCCAAGAGGGATCTCCTGAAATCATCATATCTCACAAGATGGAAAAACTCTTGAATAAAGGCCACCATGGTGTGATTTCTCAATTTAATTCCATCCAGGTCATTGAACATACCTCTCAGGTAATTCCTCCTAGCCTGCAACTCATCTTGGAAAAGTACCCCAAGATATTTGATATTCCTACAGCCTTACCTCCTTCCAGGGGTGAGAATGATCATAGAATCCCTCTCCTTTTGGGCATTCAAACTCCCAATGTATGTCCCTACAGATATCCCTTTTCTCAAAAAAATGAAATAGAAAATATGGTACAAGAATTACTAGAGGCGGGGGTAGTTTGCCCTAGTACTAGCCCATATTCTTCACCAGTGGTGATGGTTTTAAAGAAAGAAGGTACATGGCACATGTGCCCTGATTTATGTTCCTTGAATAAACTGACCATCAAAGATAAGTTTCCCATTCTTTCCATTGATGATTTGTTGGAAGAACTACAAGGTGCCCGTGTATTCACCAAATTAGACCTTCGCTTTGGTTATCACCAAATCCGAATGAAGGAGGTCGATATTCCGAAGACTTCTTTCAGAACTCATGTGGGACATTATGAATTCTTGGTCATGCCTTTTTGCCTTTGCAGTGCTCCATACACCTTCAAAAGTCTCATGAATAAACTATTGAAACCTTACCTTTGGAATTTTGTCTTGGTTTTCTTTGACAACATCCTCATTTATAGCCACACCTGGGATAGCCATCTTCTTCATGTGGACAAAGTCCGTCACTAGCTGCAGGAAAACCAATTGTTTCTCAAAAAGACCAAATGTTCATTTGGTGCCAATGAAGTGGAATACTTGGGGTACATTGTAAGCGGGGATGGGGTAAAAGTGGACCCCAAAAATATACAATCTATGCAATAATGGTCACGATCAATGACCTTAAAGCGCCTAAGTGGTTTTCTTGGTCTCATTAGCCCTTATAGGAATTTTTTCAATCATTATAGAAAAATTGTTAATACCTTGATTGACCTCCTTAAGAATAATGAATTTCATTGGAAACATGTTGTTGAGTAAGCCTTCACAGAGTTAAACGGGGCCATGTGCACTACCCCTATCCTAGAAGCTCTTGACTTCAACAAAACCTTTGTGGTGGAATCAGATTCTTTTGACACGGGTACAAGTGCAGTGCTCACCCAAGATGGTCAACCATTTTCATTTACTATCCAAGTGTTGAGTGGTCACAATATGGGCCGATCTACGTATGAAAAAGAAATGATGGCCATTCTCCATGCGGTGCACACCTGGTGACCATATCTCTTGGGAAATCATTTTCAGATTAAAACAAATCACCATAGCCTGAAATATTTTTTGGAGTAGCAGCTATCATCCCCCAAAAAAAATAAGTGGCTGACAAAAATGTTGGGTTATGATTATGAAATCATATACAAAAAGGGAAAATATAACATAGTAGCAGATGCATTGTCAAGACAACATGAGGAGGATGGCTCCCTCTTTGATTTATCCTTACCGGCCCCTGATTGGATTGAAGAAGTGCGCCAAGAGTGGCTAACACACCAGACTACCTCCAAATTAATTTAGCATCTTCAGGAGGACCCTAATCCTCCCAATGGCTACACTTGGCAGGATAATATTCTCTTATATGAGGATCTGGAAATCCTTAATATATATATTCAAACAATTGTTGGTCATACTCATTTCAATTGAGAAATGGAAGAATCCACGCAAGGTTTTTCTCGTTCTGAACACCAAAAGAAATCACTACCATCTCTCGAGATCTAATGTTATTGATCGTATGATATTTTCATTAGTGCAGATATAGAGGTCAATGAATCCTTTGAATAACCGGCTTAAACCCATTGCTTAATCTTGCTCATGAAAATATGGAGATGTTTTCGCCTGGTTCTCTCACCACCCTCAGCACTCAAGCCCGAGCTCTTAAATGAGTTGCACTCCTCAGTTATAGCGAGTCATTTGAGGTTCCAAAATACATATGCTCTGGCTCTTCATTCATTTTTTTGGGGAGGTATGAAGAAGGATATACTTCAATTTGTCACAAAATGTGAGGTGTGCCAATGTAATAAAGGTGAAACAATCAATTCTCCAGGAGTCCTACAGCCCTTACCCATTCTCGCTTCTTTGTGGACAGAAATATCAATGGATTTTATAGTGGGCCTTCCTAAAGTCAGGAACAAGTCTGTCATCATGTTGGTGGTTGATCACCTCTCCAAATATGCTTATTTTTTTCCCTTACCTCACCCTTTCACACTGACACTCATAGCACAAGTATTCCTTCATCATATTTTCAAGCTACATGGCATACCAACCTCTATCGTCTCTGATCGTGACCCATCTTTCACCAACACATTTTGGCAAGAGCTGTTTAAATTGTAGGGGACCCAACTGAACATGAGCACAACTTATCACCCCTAGTCTGGTGGCCAAACGGAAGTAGTCAACAATTTTTTGGAAACCTACTTGCATTGTTTTGCTTCAGAAAAACAACACCAGTGGGTGCAGTGGCTTCTCATTGAAAAATGGTGGTACAATGCTTCCTATCATACAACCACTAAAATGACCCCATATGAAGCGGTGTATGGCCAAAGGCCACCGACAATGTAACACCCAGTTTCCCCCAGTTTGTAAAAATAACTATACTGGCCAAGAACTCTGGCAAACCCAAAAATGTGAATGTGTGATGTGAATGGACCTTGTGAAAAAGGTCGATGAATGTGTATAATATTATGAATATATATTGTAGAACTGGTGAGAGGGGATATGCTGAAAAGAGACCACGATGGCTGGAGAAAGGTGGTGGAAGGCACCTGGAATGGTGGTGTTAAATTCCATTGAAACCAATACCGTATTTGGACTTCACTGGCCCGGAGAACCAAGAGCAGCTCGTTGGCCCCGAATTAAATGACTCGTTAGGTTGGTAGGTAAATGGATCCTCGTGAGTAATGAGGGATGGGGATGAACAGCCCATCCGTAGAGTCCTCAGACCTAACCACTGCGAGGAAAATCATGCCATAGACAACCTCGCCGAACAGAGAAAAGGCAGGAAGTGTAGGCGATCAAGGGCAGACGCGAGGGAAAGAGGAAGAGAACTCTAGAAAAATACAGAGTGAGTGATAGTAGAGAATAAGGAGATTAACCTTCATTCTTGGTCACTGGCAAACAGAGACATAGTCTCGCAGCATCGTGGTCTCGGCTTGGGGGTGGCTAGTGGTAAATCTGTTGGGAGTTGCTGAGCCTACGGTTGGGTGGAACGAGCACCCCTCTCAGTAGTTGCAGCCACATCCGGTGTTATTTCTGATAAGTGTTTACATCTTGCATCTTGAAATTTATATGCTGACATGTATGCTCATAGTCTGTGCAGTTTGTGAATGGTTTGAGTATAAGACTGTCTGTGTAGTGTTTTGATAAAAAATGGTGGTTGCATGCTTTTACTGGAAGGACCACGTATGGTTTATGTTATAGATAGATTTGTATATATATATATATATATATACGCATATTGTATTAATTTGGACCTCAAGTCTGCTTTTGGGAGATCTATGTCCTTATTCGTCCCCAGGAATACCCAAAATAGACCTCCCCACAGAGATACCCTTCTTGGAGAGCTTACCAAGAACTTGGAAAAGGATTTGAAGGCACAAGTCTTAGTAACCCTGTATGAGGAAGAATGATCCTCTTGAAATCCCGAAATAGCAACGTAGGGATAGGTTTCGATCGATGGACGAGATCTCGTCGAAATATCTATGGTCATTCACGACCGTTAGGTTGGAGGAAGAAACGAGGACGTTACATGCCTTAACCCTTTTCCTTTATCTTCGTGAGTAGCGAAGAAATCGGGACCGTAGATCCCTAAGGTCCATGAGAGTATCTAGACCGTTGGTTTTTCCACATCCAGGGAGCAGTGGGAGAGTGCACAATGTGGGACGATCTAAATCATCAGATCTTAGTTAGAAAACCCAACAGCCGATGGATCTATCAAGAGATAAATGAGGGTTAAGCCCTCGTGAACAGGGGTGAAAGTCCTGAAAGAAGAGTCGGTATCGGGGTTTTGGATTTTGAGAATTCGGGAGTCCTGATGACAAGAGATCGGGACACTCCATGGTGGAAATCCTGAAATAGATCTGGTCCGTCTGATTAAGGGAGGCCATGTGTCGCGAGATCCTTTCAGAGGATCCAAGGTCGATAACAACCATTAGATGTGGGGAAGGAATGTGGATGATAGTACCTTGACCCCTCTCCACCTTTGCAAGCAATGCACGAACGTGATCCTCTCGAACGTTCCAAGGTCTGTAATGACCATTAGATTTGAGGAAGAGACGCAGGCCTTAATTCCATGACCCTTTTTACCCTTGCAAGAGATGAAGGAATCAGGATCGTAGATCCCCATGGTCCATGGAAGTACCTAGACCGTCCATCTATAGAGTACACGTGACTGATGGTAAGCGCTTTGGCGTTTCGACACCCAAAAAACCAAAGGGAAAGAACCCTTGTCTTCATGAGTCGCGAAATCTCGATCACTGAAACCCCGAAATGGTGTGAGGTGTGAATGAGATTAAGGAAAGTTGGGATTTGATCGTGATCGTTGATCATCCCAAAAATATCCCAACCATTGATATTGGCTGAAGGTCGTCGCCGTCCATCGGAGGGACACGTGGCTGCCAGTCGACATTTCGGCATTTCGGCATCCGGGAAACCAAAGGGAAAGAAACCTTTCCTTTGCAAATCGTGAAATCCTGATACCCGAACTCCCAACGTGCTTGGTAATAGAAAAGAGAAGTCCCGAAGGAATCTAGACCGTCCATCAAAGGAGACGCGTGGTGAGCGGTTAGAGTTCAGGGAAAAGTCCCGAAATCCCATGGACCGTTGGATCCACACTCTTAAGAGTCGTCGATCTCTTACATGAATTCCCATAACGGAATTTGGAGATTTGAATGACAAAGAGTCTTGGAGTCGTTGCATTTCGAACTCATGAATACTAAAACCCCAGAAGGATCCATACCGTTGAATCAGGGGAGGCTTACGGCCATCGATATCCCTTTGGAGGGAAACTTTCCATTCACTAGCCCTATCAGGGTCCATCGTTTCGTTGTTTCAAGTTTCGGGGTTTGCAAAGTCGAAAGACTCGACGTTCTAGTAGCACTAAGTTGCGAAGTGTGAAGAGACGTCGTACTGGTTTGGCCCGTAGTCATGACCCACAACCACATGGAGGTGAACATATGAGGAACTAGATGACGCTAGGCCCCCGTGAGTATTTCGGGGATTTTGATCCTCGAAGAATCGACGAAAATTTTTTATTTTCGTAGTGAGTGTGTTACAAATTGGTATCAGAGCATGGTTACAACACTTGGCTTGCTTGGGCTCATGAACGAGTTGCGAAGAAGCTTCATTCGGAACACTCTTAAAAATAGTAACCCTCTATCTTAACCCTCTTAATTCAAAAAGGTCAAAGTCCGAAATGAAAACCCGACTGTGTATGCATGTGAAAGAAATATGAATTTTGTGTGGGTTATAAAAATGTATCTAATTATTGACTAACAACCAACGTTCGTCTTTGTACACAAGCAGAAGATTAACCGCAGGAATTTATCAACACATAGTATGGTGACTCACCATGAAGTGGGAGAGGGCTCCCACAATAGAGACGAAGAGTCTGATGAAAGAAGGGCAGTAGGGACCCCTCTAGATCTAGCCGAGACTGTGAGGAGTCTCATGGTCGAATTACAAAGATGCAAGGATGACAATGAAAGGATGATGAAAGAACAAGAAAAGCAAATAGAAATTAATGTAGTTTTACTGCAGAGTTTATCCGATCTACAAAGACAAATGCAGCATGAACGTGAA
This sequence comes from Picea sitchensis, assembly GCA_010110895.2. NCBI lineage: Eukaryota > Viridiplantae > Streptophyta > Pinopsida > Pinales > Pinaceae > Picea > Picea sitchensis. The sequence goes on along the minus strand of SNQJ01S0008772.1, from coordinate 92,728 downwards.
ACTCAGAAACATGGTCATATCAGTGGCCACACTAAGAGGAGCACCTCGAAAAAGGTCCACCCTAGAGGTAAAGGACAAGCGTCGGATGATTCCTCTGAGAAGGAAGTTGGCAATTTAGAGGGCTCTTCTAGCAGCAGAACCAGTTCCTATCCCCGAAGAAAACAGAAGAAGCAAAAGTCTTCCAAAGGTCAAAAATTCAAAGAATTCAGAAAGGCCAAACCGCCCTCCTTCGACGGTGAAATAGAGAAGGGAGAGGAAGCAGAGGCCTAGCTGCTTGGACTAAAGAAGTATCTCAAAGTCCATGACTTTTCATAAAATATGAAGGCCCGAGTGGCCACCTTCAACTTGAACGGAAAGGCTTCCATTTGGTGGGAAGACCTTAAGAACGTGAAAGGGGTTCGCGAAGAGGACCTGTCTTGGGAACGGTTTGAGAAGTACTTCCGGAAGAAGTATCTATCAGAAAAATATTTCAACGAAAAGACTAAAGAGTTTTATGAACTCAAACTGGGACAACTTACTATAGAAGAATATGTCAACAAATTCCTCGATTTGTTGAGGTATGTACCCTATATCAAGGTGGAAAAGGCAAAGGTGCAATGCTTCATCAGTGGACTACCTAAGGACTATCGGAATAGAATTGAATTTGATGAGCCAAAGACTTTAGAAGGCACTATTCGAAAGGCAACCTATTGTCATGAACAGTTTGGGCATCGAGCAGAACCTCGCGAAGGATGGAAACGAAAGAATAGTTCAAGATTTTAGAAAAAGGGAATTAAATCCCCAGGATTTAAGAACTATAAGAAGAACCCAAGAATGAGCTTCCCAACCCTGAGTATGCACCAGCAGAATTTTCCCTCCTTGAGTGGAAATAAAACTTCTGGACCCATATCAGTGAAGACCGATAACCCAAAGAGAGAACCTTTGAAATGTTGGAGTTGTGGGGAAGAACATCTATTGAGAGACTTTCCACACCGACAACAAAATAGTCAGAGGATTCATAACATCCAGGAAACTACCACCATCAATGATGTGGCCAGGAGTGTGCCACAAATTTATGCAGCCTTGGATAATAACCAAGCCGACCACCAAGCTTCAGTAGTGGAAATAGAAGGTATGATTTCCAACCATCTAGTGTCTGTTTTAATTGACCCTAGTTCAAATTTGAGTTACATAGCCCCTAAAGTTGTTGATAAGTGTAAACTATAGCCACAAAAACATACCAAGCCATGGTTGGTACAGTTAGCCACTGGCACCAAAAGAAGGAAAGTGGAGGTCATACCAGCCTGCCAATTAATGTTGGGTGAATTCCCCACCCAAACAAACCTTAACTTATTACCCCTGGGATCGTATGATCTTTTGATTGGTATGGACTATCTAGCTTCCCATAAACCCAGATTGGACTGTTACCATAAAACCTTAGAATGTGTAAGTAAAAAAGGGTAAAAGATAGCCCTTCAAGGGATCCAAAAACCTGTCACGGTGAGACAAATATCAGATCTGTAAATGAGAAAGTATTGCCGAAAGGGATGTCCCCTATATGCAATACAGGTGTTGAAAACAATCGAAGGTGACAAACCAAGCCCTGACGATCACCCTATCCTGAGAGAATACAGAGAGGTGTTTCCGGAAGAGGTGCCCAGTTTACCTCTGAGAAGGGACATAGACTTCTCGATAGAACTTGCACCAGGAGCGGTGCCGGTGTCTAGGACTCCCTATCATATGAGTACACTTGAGTTAGTTGAACTCAAGTTGCAATTAAAAGAAATGATGGATAAGGGATATATTCAGCCTAGCGTGTCTCCATGGGGAGCAGCAGTCCTGTTCGTGAAAAAGAAGGACGGTACCCTTACACTGTGTATAGATTATAGGCAACTCAATAAGGTAACCATAAAGAAAAAGTACCCCTTGCCCAGGATCGATGATCTGTTTGATCAATTGGGGGGTGCATCTATTTTCTCAAAGATTGATTTGAGGTAGGGATACCATCAAGTCTGAATCAAGGGTAAAGATATCCATAAAACTACCTTTCGAACGAGGTATGGTCACTATGAGTTTGTGGTGGTGCCATTTGGGTTGACCAATGCCCCTGCCACTTTTATGTTCTTGATGAACAATGTACTCAACAAGTTCCTAGACAAATTTGTGCTTGTTTTTATTGACGATATATTAATTTACTCCAAGAACAAAAAAGAGCATGAAGAGCATCTTAGACTTGTGCTGCAAGTGCTA
>SNQJ01S0008772.1:35603-73714 GCA_010110895.2 Picea sitchensis | reverse complement strand
ACTTGGTACATGGTTGGATGCACTTGTTTATGGTACAGTTTGTTTGGTACAGGTTGGTGCATGGTTGATGCACTTGTTTAAGGTACCGGTTGATTATAGACTGAGGTACAGGTTAATGCATGGTTGATGCATGATTCAAGTTTATTGGTACATGTTGTTTGGTGTAGGCTTATTGGTACATGTTTACATTAATATATCTTGAAGTGATAGTGTGACAATGGTTCCATCATTCCACTTATACATCAAGGTGGTTGGACGAGGCAAGGACAGGTGGTTGTAGCCACCTTCCGGTTGTAGTTGGAGAACCTAGGGGGTTGTAGCCTCCTTCTGGTTATAGCTAGATAATTGGGGAGTTGGAGATTCCCTCAAGTTGTAGCCTAAGAAACTAGGGGGTTGGAGCCTCCTTCCAGTTGCAGATGGAAAACAAAGGAAGTTGGTGCTTCCAATGAATGTATTTCTTCAAGACATATAAGAAAAATCATTCCGTGGTTTTCTCCCACTTTGGGTTTCCACGTAAAACATTAGTGTACTGTGTATGTGTATGATTGTTTATTTGTTCATTGTTTATTTAATCTGCAATTATTGGATGATAATGCTACATTGATATAACACTTGGATTATATGGTTAAAAATGATTAAATTTCTCTATTAATGATTCAGCCCCCCTCTCAGTAATCCAACATCATCTTTAGACATGCCAATCAAGTTTTCATAATAAATAAAGACATGCATGTTTGCCTTTATGGTAAAATCAAATGGATTTGGACTGTACACCAAAAGTGAAATATTCCTAATACAATATTTTATGCAGAATAAAAAATATCTAGCAGGCAATGAGAGAATAATAATGATATATCCAGAAAAATATCAGAAGAACACCAGAATAATCACCAAGAAGAGCAACTTTATTACGATAGCAATGTTCACTTGCCTCTTCGAGGGGGAAACCTCCAGCAAGGCAGAGCTCTATTACAATAATCTCGAAGAAAAAATATCCAATGCCTCATACTCTTATTTATACTAATTCTACCTTCTAAGGAAACTTCTAGAGGAAGATATTTCTAGAAGAGAAAGATTCTATTAGGTCTTCTTACATTGACTTATTATTCTTTATTTATAGGCCTTATTAACTAATGTCATCCTTTATTAAATAGAAAACGTATTCTACAAAATAATGACCCATGGAGAGAGATTAGGATAACATTCTAATATGCCCCCCCCCTTCAAAAGTAGCCTTTTCCTGAAGGCTGCAGGTGTGGAAACTGCTGAATTATGGTTGTGGGTTCCCAGGTCTCCTCCTCTGGTGTTGTGTCCTTCCACTTGATCAACACTTACTTGATAGTGCGACCACACAAGTGACATTCACGGGTATTGAGGATTGCTTCTAGTTGGAGCCATAGGGAACCTTCTTCATCTAATTCCAGCAGGATGGTTTGGACTCTGCAATTCTGTCCCACCACTTTCTTCAGACAAGAAACATGGAACATCAGATGGATTTTGGAAATAGTAGAAAGGGCCAATTGTAAGCCACATAAACAATGCACTTGATGATCTTGTAGGGTCCATAAAACTTAGGTTCCAATTTGTGATGTCCCTGAGCTTTGAGATATGTTTGCTAGTAAGGTTGGATCCTAAGAAACACCTGATTACCTTCCTAAAAAACAATTTTTGAACGATGTTGGTATCCCTGTTTCTTCATGCGATTTTGGGCCATGTGGATGTTATCCTTCAGAGCCATTAGAGTGGTTGTACAACCTTGCAACATTGTATCAATAGATTGGAACTTGGATGTGCCAGGAAGATAGGTAGTGATTGTCGGTGGCCTTTGTCCATACACTGCTTCATATGGGGTCATTTTAGTGGTTGTATGATAGGAATCATTGTACCACCATTTTGCAATGGGAAGCCACTGCACCCACTGGTGTTGTTTTTCTGAAGAAAAACAATGCAAGTAGGTTTCCAAAAAATTGTTGACTGCTTCCGTTTGGCCACCAGACTAGGGGTGATAAGTTGTGCTCATGTTTAGTTGGGTCCCCTACAATTTAAACAACTCTTGCCAAAATGTGTTGGTGAAATATGGGTCACGATCAGAGACGATAGAGGTTGGTATGCCATGTAGCTTGAAAATATGATCAAGGAATACTCATGCTATGAGTGTCGGTGTGAAAGGGTGAGGTAAGGGAAAAAAAATAAGCATATTTGGAGAGGTTATCAACCACCAACATGATGACAGAATTGTTCTTGACTTTAGGAAGGCCCACTATAAAATCCATGGATATTTCTATCCACAAAGAAGCAAGAATGGGTAAGGGATGTAGGACTCCTGGAGAATTGATCGTTTCACCTTTATTACATTGGCACACCTCACATTTTGTGACAAATTGAAGTATATCCTTCTTCATACCTCCCCCAAAAAATGAATGAAGAGCCAGAGCATATGTCTTTTGGAACCCTGAATGAATCGCTATAGCTGAGGAGTGCAACTCATTTAAGAGCCCGGGCTTGAGTGCTGAGGGTGGTGAGAGAACCAGGTGAAAAAATCTCCATATTTTCATGAGCAGGATTAAGAAATGGGTTTAAGCCAGTTATTCAAAGGATTCAATGATATTTATATCTGCACTAATGAAAATATCATACGATCAATAACATTATATCCTAAGAGTTGGTAGTGATTTCTTTTGGTGTTCAGAACGAGAAAAAACTTGCATGGATTCTTCCATTTCTCGATTGAAATGAGTATGACCAATAGTTGTTCAAATATATATATTAAGGATTTCTAGATCCTCATATAAGAGAATATTATCCTACCAAGTGTAGCCATTGGGAAGATTAGGGTCCTCCTGAAGACACTGAATTAATTTGGAGGTAGTCTGGTGTGTTAGCCACTCTTGGCACACTTCTTCAATCCAATCAGGGACCAGTAAGGATAAATCAAAGAGGGAGACATGCTCCTCATGTTTTCTTGACAATGCATCTGCTACTATGTTATATTTTCCCTTTTTGTATATGATTTCATAATCATAACCCAACATTTTTGTCAGCCACTTATTTTGCTCTAGGGATGATAGTTGATACTCCAAAAAATATTTCAGGCTATGGTGATTTTTTTTAATTTGAAAATGATTTCCCAAGAGATATGGTCACCAGGTGTGCACCACATGGAGAATGGCCATCATTTCTTTTTCATACGTAGATCGGCCCATATTGTGACCACTCAACGCTTGGATAGTAAATGACAAGGGTTGACCATCTTGGGTGAGCAGTGCACCTGTACCTGTGTCAAAAGAATCTGATTCCACCACAAAGGTTTTGTTGAAGTTAAGAGCTTCTAGGACAGGGGTTGTGCACATGGCCCTGTTTAAATCTGTGAAGGCTTACTCAACAACATGTGTCCAATGAAATGCATTCTTCTTAAGGAGGTCAATCAAGGTATTAACAATTTTTCTATAATGATTGAAAAAATTCCTATAAGGGCCGATGAGACCAAGAAAACCACTTAGGCACTTTAAGGTCATTGATCGCGACCATTATTGCATAGATTGTATATTTTTGGGGTCCACTTTTACCCCATCCCCGCTTACAATGTGCCCCAAGTATTCCACTTCATTGGTGCCAAATGAACATTTGGTCTTTTTGAGAAACAATTGGTTTTCCTGCAACTAGTGAAGGACTTTGTCCACATGAAGAAGATGGCTATCCCAAGTGTGGCTATAAATGAGGATGTCGTCAAAGAAAACCAAGACAAAATTCCAAAGGTAAGGTTTCAATAGTTTATTCATGAGACTTTTGAAGGTGTATGGAGCACTGCAAAGGCAAAAAGGCATGACCAATAATTCATAATGTCCCTCATGAGTTCTGAAAGAAGTCTTTGGAATATCGACCTCCTTCATTCGGATTTGGTGATAACCAGAGCGAAGGTCTAATTTGGTGAATACATAGGCACCTTGTAGTTCTTCCAATAAATTATCAATGGAAAGAATGGGAAATTTATCTTTGATGGTTAGTTTATTCAAGGGACATAAATCAAGGCACATGCACCATGTACCTTCTTTCTTTAAAACCATCACCACTGGTGAAGAATATGGGCTAGTACTAGGGCGAACTACCCCTGCCTCCAGTAATTTTTGTACCATATTTTCTATTTCATTTTTTTGAGAAAAGGGATATCTGTAGGGACGTACATTGGGAGGTTGAATGCCCAAAAAGATTGGGGTTCTATGATCATTCTCACCCCTGGAAGGTGGTAAGGCTATAGGAATCTCAAATATCTTGGGGTACTTTTCCAAGATGAGTTGAAGGCTAGGAGGAATTACCTGAGAGGTATGTTCAATGACCTGGATGGAATTAAATTGAGAAATGACACCATGGTGGCCTTTCTTCAAGAGTTTTTCCATATTGTGAGTGCTAATGATTTCAAGAGAGCCCGCTTGGAGATCCCTGAGAGTATAGGGGTGAGCTTCTTGGGTGAAGATCATATATAATTCTTAATAATCCATTGTGATCGAACCTAGAGTGAAAATCCATTCGACACCTAATACAATATCACAACCACCCATGGAAATAAAGAACATGTGGGTTTTTAGATGGTAATCACCCATTTAGAGTTTGACATTCTCACAATGCCCCCCACACTTCATAGTACCGCAATTAGTGATGAGGATTTGAAAATTAGAAACAAGGAGGACAAAGCAATGGATCTCATAAATGAGCCTACAATGAATAAAATTATGGTTGCTACCACTATCAATCAACACCACAACCAAACTATGTTTAATGTATCCCTTGATATTCAATGTCCATGGGGCTAAAACACTGGAGAGTGCATGAAGCAAGATGATTGGTTCCATGTATTCCATAGGTGTGACATCTGGACCTTTGATAGGATCACTTGGATGATTTTCCTCTTGGTATGAAACCTCATCTGATGGGATGTCGTCATAGGAAGAGGAAGCCGAGGCATCAATATGGAAGAAGTTTTATTCTCTACATTTATGACATGGTGCATACTTTTCATCACAATAGTAGAAAAGTCCTTGCTTGTGACATTTTCCCATTTCAACAGGAGAGACCTTTCAGACCTTCAAAGTTTGGGTTGGAGTAGGGGTATCCCTAGGCGAGGATAGGTGGTAAATGGAGCCTTCAGAGATTTCACCTGGAGGATGGTCTCTGTTTCCCTAGCTAATTGACATGCCTGCAACCAAGTAGTAGGATGATGCATATTCACATGAGCCTTTATAACTTCTTTGAGACCACTGATAAAACATTCAGGTAAAATTCATCAGATAATCCCTTGGTATGGATAGAAGACTATTCAAATGTCATGATGAAGTATGTGAAAGATCCGGTTTGGCACAACTTAGTGATTCAGCCCAAAAAATGTGTTTCCCTATCAAAACGTGCAAAAACTTCTTTGGAGAACATGTTCCAATTGGGAGGTCCTGGATAAAATTTCTTATGCCACTACCACCACTACCAACAATCTTGATCCAAGCACAAAACCCCTACATGGATTTTGGTCTCATCAACTCGAATATCATGAAGGGAGATGTATTGTTCCATTTGAGAAACCCACCCAACTGGGTTGGAACCATCAGATTTATGCATGTCAACTTTGGGCATATTATTCCAAGAAGGTGGAGAACCCCAAGGGGATCGGGAGGACTGAGTATGTTCATAATGAGAATACTGAATTTATTCTAGGTCTGGCTCAACATTCTTACCCTTGAAGAGTTGCAACAATTTTTTGTATTTCTATTCAAGGGATGTGGTGAATTCATTGCGGAGGGAAGCCATGTTGTCATCAATTTGTTTTTCTAGGTGGGACATTCTATCCTCCAAGGTTTCTTGGGACTGAGAGTGTGTGGTAGGAATGGTGAAGTCTTAGGTAGCAATGGAGGTGCAGGGATGAAAAATATTTCCTTAAAAATGATAGGTACCCGGGTGATCATGACAAAGAGAGGAATCCAATGGGATAGGTCTCAAGAAAGGTGTCTCAGAGAGGGTTGGGTCTGCAGGGAAAAAAGGATTAAAATTGAAGGGTACCACTACGATCAAAATGAAGAGAGGAATGCAATGGGATATGTCACAAATAAGGGTTCTGACAGGCTTATACTCGAAGGGGTACCCATAGAGTTATGCGACAAACTAAATAATACTGCAGAGGAGGAATTCCCAAATTCTTAATAGGATGAAAGATGTAGTAATTTCAAAACCCTAATGCAGACGACAAGGTTGCACTACAATAGATATTATCTTTCCTTTCTCTGTTCTTTTCCCAAGGGTTAGTTTTGGCAGGGAATCTACAATCAAGGGTTTTCCCTATGCTATATCTCTCTTATATACATGCGGGGTTCAACAATAGTACTCGACCCAATATCTTAGGGCACCAACTAAGGAGGCTAGAGCGTACCCTTAGTTGTACTACCCAACTACCTAGGTATTAGAGAGTCACTTCCCAAGTGTTTCTCTCGATGAAACTATAACAGTTAGGCGGTTGATCAATTTATCTATAGAGGGATTAAAGATGCCTAGGTCGATCCATATACAGGTTCTTTATGATGCACTACCACTCGAAGGGGTACCAACAGGGGTGAAAAGGGTGGCCAATAAATGTGTGCTTAAGAACCACTTGTATTTCCTACATGTATTGTTATGAGGAAAATATATATATGGCTAGGGGTAAACCACAATAGATGGAAATGATTGCATAAGTCAACTCTAATATCAGGTATGCTATATAAACAAATATGATAACAAGACAATATGAAGAGCCTATCTCATCTAGATTTTCGATGAAATCCACCATTGAGCACTTGACTCAAATCAATACACCTGCAACTTGTCCTCAACAACCAAGAAACACAAGCATACGGTGATATTATATAATGTTAGCACATTCAATGGAATAATCCATCAACATTCATAACAAATATTCCCATGGAATAACAATTCAAATATCTGCAAGATATTAATTGGACGAGAAAAGAGTATTTCTATTAAAATGCAATCAACAGAAGTGACTGAATTACAAACTTCCCTGTCAACACGGTTCAGAATCGAGAAACTAAGTCCCTTCTAGCTAGGCCTCCACCACTTCAATCCTCCACCAAAGGTAAGCTCATATAAGAGAGACAATGAGGTTCTTAATCATGTAGGGAAGAGCTTGAGGGTTGAACAATGTGTTCAGACTTAAAAGGATAGAGGGATGCAAACTCAATATGAAGTGAATAATTTCTCTAGAGTAAATTTGATCTCAAAGTTGAATTCTTCTCCCCTTTTTCATAGCTCGGATTTGGCCCATTTATATCCTTCAAGTGGAACTAAAGGGCCAATTCAGAATTTTTCCAGTATGTGGAAGGTCAAGGATCATGGATCTTGTGACGTGACATGGAAACCTGACACCATTTTTTAATTTTGGGCACAAAAACCGATGTACACGGGTTGTAGTGGTGCAACCTATGTATACACATGCTGTATAATAGATAGGGCACACATATGTGGAAAAATAATGTTTTTAGCTCTGGGATTTACAAAAAGGGACTTCAAGTCTACATAGGGAAATGGAACAAGGCCTTCTGAGAAAATTTTCATAGGGTGAGGCGAATCTTGCTATAACAAATGCCCCCTAATGTGTGAGGTCATAGGAGTATCTACAATGGATGAAATACATTATAATACCCATAAGTGGAGTAATGGAGACCCAACTGGAAGAACTATTTGCTCATTACAATCTGCACTGACTTTGCGCACATGAATGCCAATTTGAATTACACTACAGATCCATGTGAAACTATACCAAATAGTTGTTCATGGTCATGAGTAGGAAATACAAAGGAGGCTACATGCCAAAGACTGTCATAGTCATGAACAAGGCCTAGTAAAACCAGTCTCAAAATCAATTTGAAAATATCTATATACAATAGAGTAAAATATGATCTCCCATGATAACTAAAGTCACATAGGTACTGGTCCAATGAAATATATCAACAACTCAGGAAATCCGTGACTATGAATTGATGTCTTCAAGTATTCGACACAACCTACCAAACGTGCAAGTCTACATCATGTGAATAGAGGAGTTGAGGTTGAACACAATGAAACTTCGTTTGATTACTGGTCATTAAGGTATACCATTAACAAACATGAGACAACCTATCGATAATGAAGGTAGTTATCAAGGAACCAAGTACATTATTACAAGTGTGAATAGAGGTGTCGGGGTCGAACACTTAAAGAATCCATCGATTAGGAGACATTTATGTATTCCCAACTGTCGATGGTGAGAGAACCTGCCACTAATGACTGCAAGCCTCTAGGTACTCATAGCACTCTAGGTCTTGTCTCCAGAATAGATGAGATGAATTCGATGGAAGGAGACCTGCTGAAAGGAGAGAATTGAGGCATCTCTCATCATTCAACTTGAGGTACAAAGAAGGGACTTAATGATTTGGAGGAAATCAGATGAAGAACATGTTCATGAACCAACGAACCTGTGCATCTTTTTCATGTGCCAGATGCAAGTGGTACATGAAAAAGACCCTATGAATAGAAACCAATAAGGAAAAATGTCGACAAAGGTGAGGAAACCACCAATAAGGATAATGGAATCCAAGACACTACACAAATCCCAATGTGTGAATAGATTTCTTACCATTGAAAACAAGGGAAACCACCCAGTCAACGACCAATGATGAAATGTTGACTACTGGGTTCAAGGTTACCTACCAATGATGAAAGTAGGACAAGGGTGAACAATAGGACTATAAATTCATGTATATCTAAGACACATTGATGGTATGGCCGACATGAAAGAGAATGAGACATATGGAAGACTCTGAAAACATAAACTCAATGTTGAAACTTTGAGATGCAGGAAGCATCAATCAAAATCTCCATCGGGACTGGAAGAGTAACCAGTCAGGGGAGTAAACTCTCTATAACAAGCTCAACTTCTTAAGGTCATGCTAAACCCAAAATTTTGATGACAAGTGGACTCAAAAAAATTGTTCTCTGTTCAAAGGCGACACGACTGTTGCCAATATAAGATAATATTCTTTTCTCTCCCATCTTTTTTTTTGTTTTTTCATAGTCAAATTAATGCTATGATATAGAGGAGGAAACAAGTGTCGCAAGTAAGAAATCTAGTTCCACCAGTGGAACATACCTATGCTCAATGCAAGGAGGTGCATGCGGGAGATGGAAACTTGGGGGAATGTTTCCTCTTAGGTATAGGGTGTCAAGTTGCAAAGGATATAAACAAGGCTTTGCTTGGCTGATGATTCAAACTTCTGAGGTGAAAGGCTTATAATGCAAAAGAGAGAACAAACAATAGGCTCAATACTGCAAGCAATAGAATGGATGCAATTACAACTTAACGCCAAAAAATGTCCTTTTTCATAATCTTAGTCTACTTGGTTTGAAAAATGGATAAACTTGCACCAAACAAACGTCCTTTCAAATACAATTTACTAGTGTGAAAGAGACAAGTTCACTCGACAATATTTTCTCTTTTTGAGAGAGTAAAAAATGAGCTTAAATTAGACTCGTTGGGAGTCCTCTAGGTATAGGTTAGCATGTTTATGAGTAAGAAATGAGGTTCAAACATAAAGTCACGTATTAGCTATAAGGGACTCCTAGTCCTATGGGAAAAAATCTATGCATGGGAACCAAAAGAAGCAGGGGATCTAACAAGGGTACCCATGTTTGGTGAGTCTCTGCCATTCGATAACGACACTTCTAGTTGCATATAGAAGGTTATCTCCCTCTATGAAATGGCTTCGTACCTAAGGCATATGAGCGAAATTCATAGGATTATGCAAGTGTGCATGATGGATTGGATACCTATCCTATATTTTGGGTAATGGAAATACCTGTCCAAAGTTACGAATAGGCAACATGGTGCTGAAAACAACAAGAATCCCTAGATAAAACTACAAAAACCAACTCCATCCACTGTCGTATTAGTCCATTTGGCCAAAATATTGTATGAAACTATGCAAAGTGGGTAAAGTTTTTCTATAAATAGTAAAAAAACCAAATTTACTATACCATTTGTATTTTTTACCCAAATAATGGATTTTGGACCAAATTGCCTCCGAATTTCAATTGGTGATTGCAGGAGCTACGAGCGATGGAATCGATGACCGTCTGGACTAGGTAATTCATCTTTCTCTGCTCTTTCTTTTTCAGTGGATTAAAATTTGTAATTAGGACTCATTGTTTAAGTTATTTAGGGCGCAACTTCAAAAATAAGGTGTACGTGGGCTACTGTTCATTGAGTTGCATATATGCATACTTATACATGACTGTTTGACAAAATTTCAACATATAAGAAAACCTATACGCGACTATGTACACTACAACTCATGTATATGTCTGTGGATAATGTTTTTTTAAAGGTTTCTAACTCAAAAAAGGGTTTGAATCTTGCAAGATGGTGCTAGAGTGAAGAGAAAGAGAGCGTGAAGAAGTGGATGTTGTAGTGGAGAGAGATCCAGATGCCCAAATGGCCTTGAAAAGATGTGGGCTATACAATTTTTTGGCTCTCAAAGGTATGAGGGCTCAAGTGAGCTTGCTTTAGTTTCTTGTGAACTACTAGGATCCAAATAGTGAGAACTTCAACCTTGATGGACAACCATTAAGGATTGAAGTCGAGGACATTTATTTATTGACGAGATTGTTGCGTCGAGGTGAGGTGGTTAAACTTAAAGACCAGGGAGCTGGGAGTGGAATGGACATCGAGGATTACATAGCCAATCATTGCATTGCAAGGACCGAGGAGGTAGGAAGCCAAATCCCAATTAGAGAGATCAACAATATGAGTCTCAAGATTGTTGTCCTAGTATTGACACAGATCACATGGTCAACCTCTTTGCACCAGGAATCGAGGCCACTTATGTTATATTCAGTGGAGTGCTTGTGACCCATGGTGTATGACTGGTGCACCTCACTGCTAGCCAACATGAAGATCTAGTTGAAATACTGCAAACTGGGTAGAAAGAGGAACTTTGGGTTCAATTCTATTCTTTGTAGTTTTTCCTTCGAGCAGGTTCTAGGTCTAGGCCCTAGAGTTTAGATTATTCCATGTGGAACTCACGATCTAGCCATGGCATGATGGACTGAGGTGATGAGGTGAAAGGGGGTGGTAGGGTGCCAACACCCTACAACGATGATTTTTTCTTTTGGTGGAGTCGACAAGTGATGGCTTTGGATGACTACCCTTACGCAGAGATTGACTTCAGAGGAGATATAGACCGTTACCACCAAGTTACGCCTATGGAGACATAGGTATGTCATTTTTTTAATATTTCATTTTTTTTGTATTTTTGTATAAGAAAACAAAAATATTTTTGGATGATGCCAAGTAATAACTAAACATGTATGTGATGCAGATGTAGGTCCATGATGGTCAGACGAACTTCCATGACATCATCAGAGGCACTGAGGAGATGAGGAAGTGGGAGGGGATGCAAATAGAGTGCTTCAAAACATGTAGAGAAACCTGTCTCATTTGACGCACAGGATTCCTATGGTTCAGGTGGAGGATCTGTCGGAGGCTATGCAATGACATGTGGTAGGTGTGCCTCGTGCTTGGGTATGACTATTTCAATGTCTTGCAAATTCCATAGTCTACTATCATGACACTCATCTGGTGCCACAGACGTAGATGTCATGACTATTATATGATTGGATGTATATGTATATTGAGGGTGTCGGCCCCAATGTTTTACTATAACATCATATTTTTTGAAATATATATAAAAACATGGATCTTCATCTTTACTTATGTTATAATGTGTACATTGATGAAAATGTTTTCTTTTCTTTAGTTATATGACAAATCCAATCTAAAACAAAATTAGCATATGCATCAAATAATAATTAGAACTTCTAGGTATGTGATGATAAGTAATAAAATGAAACTGTCGTTCCAAAAGTCATACCCGTAGGAATTGTCGGAGTGTAATAGGGTCACGCACACAGTAAATGCCATTCAACTGACATACTACTAACTGGGAGTCCATGCGAACTTGTAATGAGTGAATACCATGTGAAATTTCCACATTATTCGTGGATGGCCCTAGGAAAATGCCACTTGAAGACACTAGTAGACCCTCAGCTGAGTAAAAACCCCAAGCGTCAGAAGCCAAGTTTCATGTATGACAAATGACCCCGTCTGCGAATCCTAAGTAGATTGAAGACTCCGTTGACATCTAAAAACCAAGGAAAACTTGATAAGCAAGTTGAAGATAAAAACAAAGGGAAAAGATATATACACTAAAATACATTAGTATACTAAGAGTTATGCCGAAACTTGGGGCTCAAGCGTAATATGTTTTCAAATAGAGCCCATTCATGGACTTAACCAACATGTTCCCTTCATAATCTTCCAATTCATAGGCTCCTTTTTCTAAGACACATCACATGATATAGGGACCGTGCCACATGGGTTTGAACTTGCTTGCCCCCAATGGTTCTTTGGATTGATCATATAGAAGGACTAAGTCACCCTCAGCGTACTGCCGAGGACAGACAGACTTATCGTATTGGAATTTAACATGTCTTTTATTCGCTTCGATAGATGTAGAGGTGTCTTGATGCTGCTCATCTAGACTCTCTAGGTGTACGAGGTGTTGTTGGAGATCAGAAGTGTTAGGTAGGAGTGAAATTTCCAATCTGAGATAAGGGATTTCACATTCAGTAGGTAAGGTCGACTCCACACTGTGTACTAACTAGAAAGGAGAAAAACAGGTGGAAGTCTTGACTGAGGTTCAACATGCCCAAAGTGCTGGATAAAGCATGATATGCTAGTCATATTTGCTCTGGCTGACAATTTTCTACAAAATGGTCTTTAGAGACTTGTTCATGACCTCTACTTTTCCATTTTCCTTGGGGTAGTAAGGGGAAGAATGACCATGCCTAAACCCCAACTTAGATAATAGTTCTTCCCTCATTTCATTTTGAAAGTGACTGCCATGATTAGTGACAATCTCACTCAGGATTATGAACGTGGCTATAATTTGATTGAATATGAAGAAGGTGATAGTATTACCATTGTATTTAACTGTATACATGGACTCAAACCACTTAGTAAAGTAGTCAATGACCACAATAATGTGCTGATGACCCCCAACCGAAGTTGGGTTGCAATCCACAAAGTCCACCCCCACTTGATGAAGGGACCGACGATAACGACTGGATGGAGAGGGGCTAGGTGTGAGTGCATTTTCCGAGTGAACAACTGATAGGGGTAACACTTCTTAACCGCTTCAATGCAATATTTAAAGATAGATGGCCAAAACTAATTAGCTCACAAAAGTTTCTAGGTTGTCGCAAGCCTAGATAGATGACCACCACAAGCCCCACTATGGCAGTCATTTAGAACAGACTCAACTTATTCATGAGTTAAAAAATGACGCAAGATATTGTCTACTCCTCGACGATACAAAGTGTCACCGACGATAAGATAGTTCTTATCTTGGTACCGTATATGCTGTCAGACATCTCGCGAGAGATTTTGAAGGAAATTCAAAGTTTGAAGATAGAGAATAATATATCCATACCATGGGGTTGACGATGAGACAAGGAAAATGTGTTCATCCTCAAATGAATCAACATGAATAACATCCTCGTCTAATCGAGGGAAGTAAGATATTAACTCTGTAAAAACTAGTGATTTTTTGGATTTCGCAGAAGCAAAATCGAGATTGAACTCTTGTAGAATAAAAATCCATTTATTGTACTTTCCCCCTATGAGATGCCTCATAAGGACATATTGAAATGGATTGACATCAACAACCACAATAGTTTTTCAAATAAATATATAGTGTCGTAATCGTTGGACTGCGTGAACGACAACCAAAGCTAGATTTTCAACATGAGAATACTTGAGTTCAAGGTCGACCAAGTTTCGACTAAGATAGTAAATGACATGCTCACGAAGATAATCATCCTCCTAAAACAACACCATACCAATCATCTCTTCAGATGTAGTGACATAAAGAAAGTAATCTCTACTATAGTATGGACACTTCAACAAAGGCATCGATACCAAGGATTTCTTCAAAGCATCGAAGGATTCCTAGTCTCACTCATCCCAAATAAAAGTAGTGTCCTTATTCAAGAGACACATGAAACCCTTAGTATTATTGGCATAGTTCACTATAAACCATCATAAAAATTTATCTTTCCCGTGTAAACCTTGAATTTGAAAAATAGTGCGTGGGGGAGGTAATCGAAGTATTGTCTCAACCTTTAATGGATCTACCATGATCCCAGTCTCAGAGACTAAAAATCCTAGAAGTTGACGTGACCTAACGCAAAAGATGCATTTATGAGGGTTCAAATGGTGACATCTTTCAAAGACTAGCCAAAGTTTCTTAGGGTGTTCCACTCTCTTACAAGAGTGAGCAATGAGATCGTTGAGATAGGCTTCGACTATATGCTATAGATCATGAAATGTGAAGGTCATAGCATGTTGGAAGGTTTCTCTGCCATTCTTAAGGCTGAAAGGCATCTTCTAGTATGCGGAAGTACCCCAAAGGAAAAAAATTTCCATCTTATGTTGGTCTTGAATTTGGTTACACCCTAAAAATCCATCCATGAAAGAAAAAGCTTCGCTTCCCGCACATTCATAGAGAATCTGATCGATGAAGGGTGTTGAGAATTTAGCTTTGGGACAAGCTTTGTTCGGGTCATGAAAATCCATGCATACACGGATGGTTCCTTGATTTTTATTCACATGAATGGGATTGGATATCCATTTAGTCAAGGGAACTGGGTAGATAAAGCCAACATTAAGTAGTTTCTCTACATTTTCCTTAATAAGAGGGGCCTTCCTAGGATTGACAACTATAAGACATTGTCGAACATGCTTAACATCCGGGTAAGTTTTAATCTCATGTTGGACAATTCGAGGGTCGATTCCTGGCATCTCTTCATATGAACAAGCAAATACATCTCAAAATTCCTTGAAGAGTTCGGTGTAGATCGGAATTTCTTCTGGAGAACAATCTACATCGATGTATACATTTTCAACCTTTCTAGGAGTATGAGAGATATCGATCATGATGGTAGGAGAGATACTCACCATGTTTCCTTCGACATAAATTCTATGTGTATCAAGTGGAACTATGGCATGACCAATTATCTCACTCAAAGTAGATCTAAAATCATCTTTCTCGATTTTGGCAAGCTCTGGGAGAAAATAAGAGCGATGATGCATATCATCCCAAGGCTTGTTAGAACCATTCATGGCCTCTATGATGGCTTCATTTGAAGGTAGAATCTCATCGAGGCAGTCACATGAAAAAGATGACGAAGTGGCCCACACGGTCTCTATAACAAGATCCTCCTCGTCTGTCTGTGAGGTAACAAGATCTGAATTGACGAAAGAGTCAAGAACAACTTGATACACAATCTCTGCTAATGATAGTGGCATGGCCATTTGATAATGTGACTGACCTTCACAAGACATAGTCGAGGAAGGTAGGGTCCAAGGATCGTTAAAATAGGAAGTGAGGAAAGGAACAAACCGCTCTGATGAAGTGAGCCTACTGGACATGGTGTATATATGATGAACCAGTGTGATGAAGTTGAAAGTACCCATAAGGGATGAATACATTCCGACACTGATATTCTCAGTTGCCGGCTAAGAATTGTCAATCATAGGGATCGACGGTCCAACAGATGCATTGGGGCTAGCGTATGCAAAGGACAATTGGTCAATCGTCACAATATTCCCATCGTGAGGAAAACAAAGAGTGCGGAAGACGGACAATACGATTGAAATCATAACATAAGTCCAATTGTGTCCCATTAAAAAGTTATAATCGAGGGGTTCATCAATCACCTCGACATCCACCTCTACCATATTCCCACCTAACTGGACCGGAAATGCAGTAAGAATACCGTGAGGGTGGAAGGAATGACCGTCAAAAGTAGTCAACATGGTCAAAGATTGAGAAAGGGTCAGAGAGCCAAGGGATTTCCAATAGACCAGGAAAATCACACATGTTGCAGCACCTTCATAAAAACCAATATGTTTGATGGTATACTTTGAGTAACCCACATGGATTTGGAATGCCACATGGTAAGGAAAGTGAGGCTTCACATATGTGATGTCAAAATTGATAAATTTTGAGCCACAAGGATCTAGATTTCCTAACGCAGATAGAAAAACATTCCTCTATGAAGGACACGTCTGGAGTACCTCCAGAGCCGACATCGCACAAGGGGTTTGACCTAGATACCCAACAATAGAGTAATTATGGTTGGATCTAGCATTAGGATTGTGGGTAGAGCGCTTGAGTACTCCTTTCGGAATACAAGGTGGGGGCTCTGGTTTTTCAATCTGTAAGGGAGTCTTCAGAGGAGGGGGATAATCTAGACCAGGTACATTTTGTGGAGAACTGTAATCACGAGAACAAGTGGCCACATTAACCTTAGATTTAACCATATTGATTCATAAATGGTCACCATCTTGTATCGGTGGGTTTTGACTCCCACTTGCCACATTTCCAGCATTAGAGGAGCTTGAGGACATGTGATGATTATGTGGAAAAGGATTAATCAACACACCCGACAGTAGAGATAAAAGCCTCACAAATTCTGAAAGTTTGGGGCATAAATGGGTAAGGTGATTGTCTGTACAAAGCTTACAAGGAAACTTCACCTTCCGCCTTTATTTCTTGCCCTCATCAACATTATTATTCGACTTCTCATTATTACCGTTGTCCTTGGGTTTATTATTATTTTTTCCACCCTTACAATTATAATTACGTCCTTTCTTTTTATTCCCTCCTAGTTGCTGGTTACCATTTAGGATGGTCGACAATTGCACAGAATGTACATTGAGTGGGATTGGAGGACACAGATGATTGGCCCTCCTACAGACTCGTTTAGAGACAACTCTTTCAAATGGCTTGTCACCGAGTCTACAGATTTCACATTAGCGGAGCCTACAATGCCATCGGCATGAGGCCTGAGATTTTTTCTAGGGTCATAGTTTGACCTCGATGCGTCTGGAAGAATCTCATATAACATCCCAGTTTGAGCATATATAAGATCTAATTTCTGGTCTTTAAAAATTGCTTCTTCCTCATATATAACCCCAGATGTAGAAACATCCTTCGAAATATAAGGAAGTAGATATTTGAGGAACCACTCTAGCAGGAATTCTGGGGGTATGCAGGTATTGATCAACCTCTTCCATCTATGCCACTCCTAGATATGATCTGCGATATGAGTGGTTTTTTCCCGGTGTAAATTTGACAGAAGTTCTAAGCCAACATCGTAATGAACCAAAAATTGGAAGTAGTTGAGGAAGATTAAGACCATCTAACTAAAGGTTCCATATGACCCCCTAGGTAGCTCTGTATACCATTTCATGGTGACCCCTGTGAGGGTGAATTGAAACAATCTTAAATGAATAGAATCGTCGTTAAGGGAATTCGAAGAGCACCAAAGGTGAAAAGTAGTGATGTGATCACCAAGATCCTCACCATTATTTCCTTTGAATTTTTGAATATACGAAGGAATCTTGGTGAGAATGGGGGGCCATGTCGGATCATGACACATAGGATAATTCGTTAACTTAGACAATTTTGGAAGATTGAGCGTGGCCATAAAAGGGAGATGAGGTTGCAACATCCGGCCCCAAGCTCCTTGGAAATATTATTGTTGGGGAATCACATCCCATCCAGGGTTCTGGTAAGCACCATGGCCTTATCCGATATTGTAAGAACCTCCTCCAAATAGATTCATGAGGGGTTGGTTGGGAAACATTCCAATAGGAATGTTCTGATGAGGGTTGTAAAAACTGTCCCCAACCGGAGTGGCTCTAGATTGGTGGTTTCCCAAGGTATGAAACTAACCTCCTCTGGGTGTGAATATGGAGGATAAAGGTGGATTCATCATGCCAAACGTGTTGGTATGAATAAGTACATATGAGGTGGGTGTAAAGGATGGACCGTAAGAAGTATCTTGTCCACTAGGTTGGTTACTCCATCTAGAAGCATTAGAAACAAGATTAGACCCGACGTTAAAAGGAGGAAAGCCTCCAATAGTAGAAGTCATTTGTGGGACATGAGCACCACCAAATGAGAATGGAGTATGTGGAGGAGCCATGCCCCCAAGTCCAATGCTATTATTCAAACTAGCCGCTGGGATGGAGGTTGAAAATTGTGATGTGAAATTTAACATACCATAAGAAAAAGGACTAGAGGCCATAGGGATGGACTGAACATTATATCCCAACGAGTGACAAAGGGACCTGAAAGGGTTCGTGGCTATAGGTTGAGTATTCACTATAGGACGGACATAGGTGATGATAGGTATCTTTGACACTACAACCATTATGGTTGAAGGTGTTTAAGGGGTACGGTTAACTATAGTAGGTATGGGAGTTGAAGGACTCTCAATGTCTCTCTGACTCAATTTAGTACCCATCCTTGTATGATCACAAGTATGATAAGTGGAGGTGTGTGTATCGTGTTTGATAAATTTATGCCTTTTAGAAGGAAAAGACTCAAAATGCGATGGTAACTGTAACAAGCAGAGAGGCCTACAGGAAAGCTGGTTTGGCTCCATGATGATTCAAGACTCGAGATATAAAAAAAATCCTAAGGCCAACTAATAATCAAAGAGCACACCAAAATAAAATAAACAAAAGGCCAATATGCACACAAATAGGATAAAGTCGTTGAAAGGGGCCTTGTTGGCAACAGGCCAAAGTGGGAAAGAAAGCGTGCACAAAGAAGAATGATAGTTGGAATAGAAACCATGGGAAATAAAGTGTGTAGGAGGAAAGAAACAACTAGAAAGAAACACAACACGTGCGAATGCAAGAAGGAGGCGATAGATGGAAGGAAGCAATGAATGCATGTGGAGAAGGAAGACGTAACGACAATAGGGTTAGGGTTTTTTTAAGGTTTTTGTTGAAACGACTGAAGAGACTGATATATATAAATATAGATACGAAGGTATCATAGAGGGGTTTGGGTATCAGGGGAAGAGTTCAGAGAGATTTTCTAAGGTTGAGATTTACTACTATTGTAGAGTTGAGATCATTTCTATGTAATGGTTTTTTATTAGATGTACTATTTCTGTAGAGCAAGTGATCTAAGCAGAAGAGAAAAGGTATATCTCGAGGATTAGATCACAGGATGAGGAGCCTGGTGCGATATAGTTCACCTCACAGAGATATTACCCATCCGAGGAGATGTTAAGCCCTAATGTTGGGCCATTACCCCTTAATTGGGGCATATTAGATTAGTAATGCTATTTTATTTATGTCATCTTTAGGCCATTAGTTGTAATTTAGATTAGTAATGTTATTTTAATTATGTCGGCTTTAGGCCATTATTTGTATGCCATTAGTTGTAATTCTTAGATTAGTAATGTTATTTGACTATGTCGGCTTTTAGGCCATTATTTGTAATTACCTCCTAGTTCTATATATACCAAGGAGACATTTTCATTTTGAATCATCTGTACCTGAACATTTAAGTAAGCGAGTCGCCCCTCAAAAGAGGTGGCCATTATTATTTGAAATTATCTCTTTTCAAGGCGTTGAGTACTTTTCCGAGGTTTTTCTATACTATATTGTTGTTTGGTTCCAATATATGGTAATGAGCTCAAGGTCTTGGGTTTCATTGCTACATCTGACATTAATCGGAATCTTTGCTATAACTTTTTATACAATGTTTCAGAAGGAACCGATTGAGGGGTGTTTAGAAGACGGATCAAGGTACGTTGGGTTCAAATTCAGCTTCTGAGGCCTTACATACTTTTTGGAGATACAGCCTGTACAAGATAGGGTTCTGGAATCATCCCCAAATGAGTCATTGTGGGATTTTGCTATAAAATTTTTCTGTAACGTTTCAGACCATGAACTCCAAAAAACTAGTAAGGTATCTATGGTAAAAAACTTCAGATTCTGGGTCATCTTAAATTTGTGATACCCTGTGTAAGATAGGGTATCTGACTAGTCCTATTGACTAGTCTCAAGAAGGTAGTTCCAGGTAAAACAAACATAACTCTTGCCGGAGTATCCAAATTGAGGGACTGGTTGCATTGATCATGGACAGTCTGTAGTATTTTGGGTGTGAGTTTTAGAATTTGATATATCAATTATTTTGTGCGGGGCATTCTATACAAGTGAGATTCCAGAAAAGACAAAATCGGCAAGTGGTGAGGAAGTTACCATAAATTCCACTTGAACATCCTCAATTTTGATCAGACCTGTGGCATTGCAGAGAAAATATTAGAGACCATTTGGGTAAAAGTTTCATACCCATAAGGGATGAAACTTGTGGAGATCTAACAGAATAAATATTGTCTAGCAGAACCAATTCCCTCAAAAATCAAGACTCAAAAGTGATATTTGGGCCAACATGCCACCCAAAAAGGGACCTCCTACACCAACAAGCCTCCAGAACTTCTATTGGACTTTTGATGAAGGTGATGAAATGCGTAGGGACATATAAATAATTTACAAAAGAAGACAATAAACTAAAGATGAACTACAAGAGATGAGGATCCACAGAAGCTTAAGTTGGATACTAAGATAGATGGTTTAAAAAGGGAGATCATGGAAGTATTGAAAATTTCGTAAATGTAGAAGACACCTAAAAGTGAAAAATGCTCTAATGAAATTCATGATGTGGACACAAGGAAGGTGAATCAAGAATGGAGAACCTTAACTTTGGTTTGAAGACCAACCAATGCTCCTAAGATTGACATGAGGAAGTTTGATGGCAAGGACCTAATCACATGGATATTTCAGATGGAGCAACTCTTTGATATCCATAATGTGCCACATACACAAAAGGTACTAATCGCTTTATGGCATTTAGAGCCTAATCAATTTGTTTAGTATCGATGGTTTTGTTCTCGCGAACGCTTGTCACTCTTGGACAATTTTCACGTAAGAAATGATAGCACACTCATGAGGATACAAGGAGCAATACCTTCTTTAGTCAATTGATAAACTATAAGCAAAAGGGTTCGCTTACTTAATCATTGAGAACTTTCAAAGATTGAATATAAAGCGGTAACTGATATTCCAGATGAGCACTCTGATTGATGTATTCATAGGAACTTTAAAGGAAGACATTCTTCAAACCTTCGCAAACGCTTCTGGTACCAAAATACGCGCTGCCGGTTTTGCTGCCAAACGGTTCCGGAAACGCGGCAGCAGCGTAAAATCGCAAAATCCCACGTGAAGTGTTGCTTCACGCCGCCATAGCATGCGGTTGTTTCCGCGACTCCGCAATATAAACGCCAGTACCGTATTCCGGCGATTCCATGCTATTTGTTCCGCGTCGGTATACCGCAATTCCCGTTACGTCCCAACGACTCACCGGCGCCGCCCGCGCACCAAACGCCATATCCACCGCGTTATCCAGCACAAGAGTTTCGGCAATGATTGCAGATGGGCGAACTATCAATTGCTCAGGAAAATGCACAATAAGATCAATCTACTGGGGAATATGTAATGAATAGTCTAATGATTTCTATACCCATGGCGGGTGCCGATGTTGAAAATTAGAATCCAATGGTTACAATCATTAGAACAGTGGCTTTGTAATTTTCAAGAACTTTTCATGAAATTTTCATTGGAAGGGAAAGAAATTGAGTTAAGAGGTATCACAGGAAGCCTGGTAAGGTGATAAGCTCTAACGCATGACAAAATTATTGAAAAGGCATCAAGGAATTATTGCAACTATGCCTTCACTAGATGTTCAACATCTAAGCCATATATTCCTCAAGATTCCAAAGGATCATTGATAAGCATTCCAAAGTATTTGAAGATATTCCTAAAGGTTTCCCACTTAAATCATGACCATGAAATTGCCTAATTCCTAGGAGGTTCCTCCTAACATCAGTCCATACGCATACCCTTATGCCCGAAGAGTGAAATTGAGCGCATGGTTGAAGAAATGTTAGAGGTCGGCATTATTAGACCTAGCCAAAGTTTTCACTCTGCACCAGTGGTAATGGTATTCAAGCAAAATAACTCATGCATGATGTGTCCAGATTATAGAGAGCTTCAACAAGATCACTATTAAAGATAAGTTTCCATTCTCGATTGATGAATTGTTAGATGAACTACATGGAGCAATATATTTCACAAAATTGGATCTCCGTTCGGTATCATCAAATCAGAATGAAGTCGAAGAAGATATCCTAAAAACAACATTCTGAACTCATGAAGGCTATGATGAATTTTTGGTCAAAGGCTTTTGGGCCTTACAAATGCACCTTCCACATTCCAAGGGTTGATGAATTCCATTTTCAGTTCTCCTTCCTTCAAAATTTGTGTTATTTTGATGATATACTAATCTATAGCAAGTCTTGAGTGGATCATCTGCAACATGTTGAAAGGTGCTACAACTACTAAAGGAGCAACAACTCTATGCCAAACCATCCAAATGTTTCTTGGAGTAAAGGAGTGTAGAGTATTTGGGTCATTGTATCTCATGAAGGTGTCAAGGTAGACCTCAACAAGATTAAGGCCATGATGTAATGGACGATTCCCAAAACATTAAAAATCTTGGGAGATTTTTGTTTGACAAGTTACTACCGCAGTTTGTTTGGAACTATGGAAGAATAGTAGCAACTTTAATGGCACTAACTAAGGATGCATTTCTGCATGGACTCGTGAGGCAACTAAATCTTTTGAACTTAAAGAGGTGATGCGTGGGGCTCCCCTGCCTTGACCACCTGCACTTCACAAAACCTTTATTGTGAACTGATGATCGGGAAATGGAATTGGTGCTCGGCCCTAATGCAAGAAGGAAGGCCCTCGGCTTTTGAAAGCTCTAATTCACTCATGGGAAGTTGACTACACAAACCCATTTATGAGAAGGAAATGATGGCAATACTACATGCATTGAAAATGTGAAGGCCCCTCCTACCTAGTCAGGTAGGAATTTCAAGGTCAAACAGATCATGATAGTCTTAAATACTTTTGGAACAAAGATTATCTTCTAAGAACAACAAAATGGGTAACAAAGATATTGGGCTATGATTTTGAAATCATTCATAAAAGGGGAAGAAAATGTTGTGGCGATGCACTCTCAAGAAAGGATGAAGATGTTGAGGCCTTCTTTGTGCTATCTCTCGATCATCCAACCCGATTGGATAGTAGAAGCAAGGATGAATGGAAAATGATGAAAAAGTGTGGAGTCTCATTCAAAGGTTGGAACAGGATTCCAAAGGCACGAGCATTTACATGGAAAATGATTCACTATGAACAAATATCGCTTATACGGCGTATGACTCCCAACTCAACAAAAGGTACTATTGAAATTCTGTAATAATCTCCAAAGAGGGAGGGCACTCGGGATTTTGAAAACCTACCATAGAGTCAAGAAGGATTTTTGGGATGGCCTTAAAACTAATGTTCTAAGGTTTGTGGCGTAATGGTTTTCCAACAAAATAAGGTGGGAAACAATTAAAATTCCTGTGTCTTTACAAACCATTATCCATCCCAAGTCGGGCCATGGGAGGGAGGTTTCCATGGATTTCATCACGTGGTTACCAAAGTCTGAAGGAAAGAGGTGTCATCATGGTGATTGTTGATAGATCAACCAAGTATGCACACTTTATAAGAGTAAAAAAAACAGACTCCACAAAGCAAAATGTTGAAGTCTTTTGTAAAAACATTTATAAACTACATGGTTTTCCCAAAGTGATTGTAAGTGATAGAGATCCCATATTCACCGGACATTTTGGACAAAATTATTTTCTTGTTTGGGTACTCAATTGGCTCATAGCTCATCCTATCATCCCTAAATCCGACATTAGGACAAACCGAGATAAGTGAACAAATTTTGCCAGCCCTCAAGTTTGTCTCCATAACAAACACAATGGTTCAAAATGGTTACCCTGGCAGAATGGTGGTATAACACTTCCTTTCACACCGCAACAAAAATGACACCATTTATGGCACTCTTTATGGATACCACCCTCCTTCCATCACTTCTTCTCTAAAAAGAAAATCTAAGGTTCAAGCATGGAAGATCACATCGAATCAACAACAAATTCTCCAAATATTAAAGGACAACCTGACATGGCGCTAATCACATGAAACAACAAGCGATCAACATCGAGGAAAGAAGTTTTGAAGTAGGGATTGGGTGTTTTGAAGACTACAACCATACACAATGTGATGTCCCTCAAGCAAGCCAAGAAGGATAATAAATTATCAAATTCTCAAAGTACTATGGGACTTATAAGGTGTTGCCAAAGATTGGTACTATGGCATACAAATTGGAGTCAGCCTCCTATTCCTCACCTAGTACACCTTTCCATGTTTCATGCTTAAAGAAGGTTATAGGTGACAAGATCCCACCAAACTATAGTTAGAACTTGACGAGGAAGGAAAAATTATATTGGAGCCAGGAGTTATCAATGACACAAGAATTCACCTCACCATGAATAGATCCATTTCAGAAAGTATGCTCATTAAATGGAGGAAACTACCTACTGAAGATTCCACTGGGAAGATTAGTCTTTTATACAGAAGTATCC
This sequence comes from Picea sitchensis, assembly GCA_010110895.2. NCBI lineage: Eukaryota > Viridiplantae > Streptophyta > Pinopsida > Pinales > Pinaceae > Picea > Picea sitchensis. Next base: position 49,177 of record SNQJ01S0008772.1, on the reverse strand, counting down.
AAAATTACTCAAGAGTTGTGGGAAACACTTGTCTCAAGGGAGGGGGCGTTAAGCCCCACTTGGCTCATTACCCCAATTGGGGCATATTAGATTAATGCGTTTTATTTATGTCGCTTCTAGGCCATTAGTTGTAATTTAGATTAGTAATGTTATTTTAATTATGTCGGGTTTAGGGCCATTATTTGTAATTATACCTCCTAGTCTCCTATATATACCAAGGAGACATTTACTTTGAATCATCTGTGGTACTTGAACATTTAAGTGGGGTAAAAGGAGGTTGCCCCCTCGAAGAGGCTTATTATATGAAATTATCTCTTTTTCAAGGCGTTGAGTACTTTTCCTGAGGTTTTTCTATGTTATATTGCTGTTTGGTTCTTAACAGGAGAGTTGTAAGTGCGAGGCGCAAGAATTATAGAACCGCCATAATGAAAGAGCCAAGAGACAAATCTTTGTGGACGTAGCCCAAGAGGGGGTGAACCGCGGTAATACCTATGTAATGTGATGAATGCATGCATATATTTTTCATATGTTTAGCAGTTAAATGCTATATGCAATGAATGAATGAGTTATTATATTGTTTGGTTAATTGTTGTGGGAATATAACAAAAAGATACTGCGAAGGTTAGAATATAAAAGAGGATAACAATAATTCGTAATACAAATCATAACTAATGGTTCATAATACAGATCCCCTATCTCATGCTCAATCCTAGGCTATAAACACCTGAGTCTTACAACCACCCATTTAATTCTATCTCGGGTGAGACTACGTAGTGCGCTCTGTGTACTGTGTTTCCTTTTGGTTTACCAGAAGGGCCGATAGTTTTAGGCTTTGTTGGTACCTTTGAAGATATGAACCCTAGGTCTATGACATAGGTAGTAGAGAGAAGCCGTCCAGATTAACCCAACAAATGGTCCTGTTGCTATTGTAAGAGGAACAAGAGAGGAATGAGTAGATGAGATAGAATGCAAGAGAAAAGAGTGAGTGAAACTAGAAGACCGTTGAGCCATTATAAGGGAATGTTGAGACCGTGGAACTCCACAAAAGAAGAAATCGAAGGATGGTTGAGGACTAAAGAGCTAGAGTTTGCCCAGAAAGACAATAGAAACCCTAGTGTCACACCTCACAAATATCTGGATAAATGCATGCTTACAGATTTACACGAAGTCTTTTTCTCCCTACCTACTACAGGAGTGGATACTAAGGTTGAAAGATAACCACAAGATGAACTAGATCCGACAGCTAGATTGGACCCCGATATAGATTGAGCAGTTACAACAGGTGAACAACAAATTCACCTAGACAGTCGACTTTTGGATCGACAGTATAGTGGTAGGCTTCATCACAGAGTTTGCAATTGACACAACGAAGTCATACAATGCAACAGAGTAGGAATTTCTATGCAGACCCCTCGGAAGGTACATTCGATCACTGTATACTTCTATTAAAATACTTCTATATAAAAAAGGTGTAATGAAAATAGAAGAAGACACCTAGACTTCTCTATGTGCATGGGGGAAGGGGGCAAGCAATGATAGAGGAAGGATAAATGGCCGAAGGTAAAGAAAAAGGCAAGAAGGAGGAGGAATTATTGGACCCGACCTTGATAGATGATGACCAACTGAAGTTGATCTTGGCATCACCATGAACGACACATAGTGGAGTACCCTACCAATACAAGGTGAATACTAAGAAAAAAGCCGTAGTCGCAAGGGAGGTCTTGGAAAGCGATGAAGAAGAGGTAGAGGATCTCTAGGCTGTGGAGTAGATTGAGGAAATCTTGCGCACAACCTATGAGAGGAAAACAAGAGGCCCAAGAAAAGGAGGAGAAGATAGCCATCCTTTCCATATTAATGTCAGTGTGGAACCCATAAAATCATGTGTGACCAATAAACCAAAGAGAAAACCACCATTTAGACAACCGAAGTTTGGAGGAAGTCCGATAGTGAGAAGTACATCTACCACAGGAGCAACAACTGGAGGAGCTAGTTCAAGAAGTACTAGTTAAGTATCTACACCGCGTGGTGGAGGTAGAAATTCAGTATTTAGAATGGCAAGACATGACCCCATGATCAGATTACTAGAATTTTGAGGAGAAGCAGCAGAAGACCTGAGAAAAAATTGTTTATTTGTGCATAGATCTAGGAGGAAAAACAAATCACTGATGAAGATACCAAACTTGCGCATCTAGTGATCACACTGAGAGACTGCACACTAGGTTGGTACATGAGTCTATACACAAACAGTTCCCTTGGGACGACGAAGACACTGGCAGATATTAAGAAGCTATTGATTAATGAGTTCTAGAAGTCGAGCTTAGAGGACTAGTACATGAATGAAATGATCGAGATCAGATAGAAACCAGGAGAGTCTGTATGGGATATTGTCCAAAGATTCAAGCGACAGAAGGGGAAGTTAAAATACCTTATGAATGAGATGTAACACCGACACCTATTTTTCAATTTATTACTCCCACACCTAAAATATTCTTTATGACAACAAAAGTTTCAAACGCAGGCTGAGGCTCTACAGGCAGCCTTGCAATTGGAAGAGAATCAGTACCAGCAAACAAACCCAACTATTGAATAATTGAAGGAGGATTTGAAGAACCTAACATTTCAGTTGAATCAGAATAAGAACAATGACAAACGAGAAGCCGTTTGGTGTACCACATGCAGGATGGAAGGACACACCAAGAACGAATGTCCAACATTCATAAAGTATATGGAAATAGGCATGCCAAACCCACTACCACAGGGAGGATTATGGTGTGAAATATGTAAGAAACTGGGTCATGACCCTTATCACTGCATGATGATGCAAAAGTACTAGACAGTTCCAAAGAATTCTTATTGCACCTTTTGTAAGTCAGTAGGCCACGATGACAAAGATAGCATAACTATGGAGATGATGTGGTAAAGAACATTAGATGCATACAAAGTACAATCTGAAATGATCACTGGTCAAGAAATGCCATAGTTCAATCAAGCCCCAACTCCATACAACACTGCACAGCAACAGTACAACACTACGCAACAACCATACAACAATGCACAACTACAGTACAACTCGACACAACCCCAGTATAATATCACGCAATATAATTAGGAACCACCATATAACGCACTGAGAGGGGACCGAGAAGGATATCAAGGAGGAGGATGAACCAGAGGAGGCTTCGGAAGTGGCAGAGGACCAGTCATATGCCACAACTATCAACAATTGGGACATTATGCATGGGAATGACCACTGCCACCAACAACCTGTATGTATTATCATGCATCGGATCATGAGACAGAGGAATGTCCGACACTATTATTAAAGATCCAGGAAAAAGGGAACCAGAACAACCAAAATGTTCAATGGATTTCAGCCGAAGCAAGGGAGGATGGATGAAACATCAACATAGTCACTCGTGGAGGAACGAAGACAAGAACTGAAACAGTCTGAAAAGAACCTGCACCAAACTAGTGGGTAAAGAAGAACACCTAACCAAGGAAGCAATTCTATGCGCCCAAAGAAAAGGAGACTTTTAAGGAAGCCATACAAGAATTTCAGAAGGACACAACATCGACTTCCACTATGCAACCATCCTATGAAGCCCCAGAATACAAAATGTAACCATTATTGGATCATACCAAAGGAATGCCACCCGAGGGAAAAGTAAGTACTATCAAAGACTTCTTGCAGTCATGCATCAAAATGTTAAGTGATCCTTCATCTGTGAAAATATTGCAAAACATCCTAGAGAAATGTAGTAATGAGACAAAACAAAAGCTAGAATCGAAAATTTTCAATCATCTACACACAAGAAGAAGAACAAGTAGGGAATTTAGATTGAATGCTAACATTGGGGATTTCAATATGGGAGATATCATACTCGACCTAGGATCCGAAGTGAATGTGATACCCAAGAAAACCTGGAAATGAATGGGAGAGCCAACATTAGGATATTCAAATGTCCAACTAAAACCAACAAACCAACATAGGGTCCTACCAATAGGGAGACTGAAAGGATTAACAATAGATCTTGATGGTGTGCACACCAAACACGATTTTTAAGTCATCGAAATAGTAGCTGGCACAACACCATACCCAACACTACTCGGTCTAGACTGGGCATTTGACAACCAGACCATAATTAATCTAAAGACAAGGAAATTGACATTTGAGTCTAGATATTACAGGGTCATAGCACCACTAGATCCATCAGAAGGGGAGAGGTTCGTAGAACCCACTTGCTTGGGCTTAGAGGAAATCAAATAGTTGTACAGAACAACTACGCGCAAGGAGGATTATGTAAACCCAATTGCAGATGGGGTACTCAGTTGGCACAGTATTACTTCATGCACAACAGATTCAGACACTGGGATAGAAAATTGGTAGCAGAGACTACATGAAGTATCCACGAGAAGATGTGCAAGAATAGACCATGTAGTATGGTGGATAGGCATAGAAATCAAAGAACCACCCAATTTCCACGGAATGAATGATTTGGAAACATTCTTGAAACTATATGAATATGAAGTACTAGAGAACCAGAGGCTACTAGCACTAGAGTTATCACTCAAGGACACACCCGCGAGATGGTGGGGTGCACATAAGGAGACTATCACAAATTGGTACCAATGTAAGCGGTTACTGCACATAAGGTTTGGCGTAGAATAGAAAAACAACAAACAACAGAGATATGAAGGACTAGGGACACTAGTGAAACACTTGGAGGAGTGCGAAACACTATGGAAATTGACACCTCTAGAGGAATGGCCTCACCACTTTATTCACACTTTAGAAGGCATACCAACGAACTGGTATACAGATCAGGAAATGCGCAAAGGAAATACAACATGGGAGACATTGCAACAAAACTTTACCATCACTTTCTCATTCGAGCATGAGAACCCCAACATAGATGTAGCCTTGAAACGGATCAAAGGAATCATATTAATTGAAGAACCAAAAATATAACTTATTACTGAAGAGCAACAATGAAATAAGAAGACAATCAAGGAACCACTGTCATGTTACTAGGTACAAGAGGAAGCACTAGATGAAGATGACCCGCATGACATTCAGATCGAAGAAGTGGAAGGAGAAAGAGATGTGAAGGGACCACCCATAGAATCCGAAGTTATTTCTGCACCAATCAAGGTAAATAAAGTTAACATCGGAACAATGGAACATCCCAAAATGGCTAGCATTGGAGACTACCGGGATGAGTCAACAGTAGAAAGCATTACCGAGTTGTTGTGCGAATATAGTGACTTATTTCCTACAACATTTACAGAGATGAAGGGTATAGCAAGAGAACTGAGAGAGATGAAAATACCTCTCAGACCCGAAGTGAGACTGATTGAACAATGACCATATAGACTGAACCCCATATATAAACAAAAATTTAAAGAGGAGATCAACCAGATGATTGAAGTCGGCATAATCGAACCAGTCAAGGAATCAGAATGGATAAGCCCGATGGTCATACAAGACAAGAAACAAGGAAGAGGGATTAGGATATGCGTTGACTTGAGGAAATTGAATGATGCATGCCTACATGACCCATTCCCTACACCGTTCACGGATGAAGTGCTAGAGAATGTGGGAGGACACAAAGCTTACTCATTCACTGATGGATTCTCAGGCTACCATCAGATTAAGATAACACAGGAGGATAGATACAAGACCACGTTTGCGACATAATAGGGATCTTACCAATATGCAGTCATGCCATTTGGACTAAATAATGCACCAACAATATTCTCCAGAGTGGTTATCAAAACATTTAAATAATTTATCCATCAATTTCTCGAAGTATACCTGGACGACTGGACAATCTATATTTTGTTGAAAAACCATGTGGAAGTTTTACGCTTGATGCTAGAATGATGCAGACAATGTCAGATATCACTAAATATAAATAAATGAATATTTGGAACACCATTTGAGATACTATTGGGCCATATAGTATGAAAACAAGGGCTATTGGTCGATCTGGCAAATATCGCAGTCATCGTTAATTTACCAGTGCTGAAAACAGTCCGTCAGCTATGAGCAATGTTAGGAAACACACGATACTATTGGAAATTCATCAAAGGATATGCACAGATCACAACACCAATGGAGAAAATTCTAAGGAAGGATACAAAGTACCAATGGAATGATGAGTGTCAACATGGTCTGGATACCCTAAAGGAAAAGATGGTCACTGCACTGATATTAGTATTTTCAGACTAGGGAAAGACATTCCATGTGAATGTATATGCATCAACGATACCACTTGGAGCTATCTTAACATAGCCAGGAGCAGGAGACTTGGATCACCCGATAGCAGAAAAATATCCGACTCAAAAAAAAACTATAACACAATGGAAAGAGAAGGCCTAGCTATGGTTTATGCACTTTAGAAGTTTAGACATTACCTATTGGGAAAACATTTTAAGATGTTTATAGATCACTCAGCCTTAAAATACCTAGTCAACAAGCCAGTGTTGGGGGGGGGGGAATCTGTCGATGGTTACTGCTATTTCAGGAATTTGACTTCGAAGTGATCGTCAAACTAGGAAAATTAAATGCAGGACCTGATCACCTATCACGGGTTACAAATGGAGAAGAACCCATGAGCTTAGAAGACAACTTTCCGGATGCATAATTATTGTCAATACAAATTACTGATGACCACTTCGAAGAGATCATCCAGTACTTGAGTACAGGTACCACGCCACAAGATTATACCACCGCACAGAAGAAGAACATGGTAGTTTGCGCAGCTGACTATCAACTGATCACAGTACATATATATAAAATGGGCGTAGGTAGCATTTTATGAAGGTACGTGTTAGAGCATGAACAACCAAGGATTTTAGCAGAATCCAATGAGGGATTGGCAGGAAGACACTATGAAGGAAAAGATACCATACAGAAGGTACTCTGTGTAGGATTATTGTGGCCAACGATTCATAGAGACTTGAAAGAGTACTTTCAGGGATGCGATGTCTGTCAAAGGGTAGGCAAACCCAATAGAAGGGACGAGATGTCGTTATGACCGCAAGTGACATTACAAGCATTTGATAAATGGGCAATAGAATTTGTGGGACCTATTAACCCACCAACCAAAAGAACAGGGGAAAGATACATCATCACCGCGATGGAATACCTAACAAGATGGGCAAAAGCCGTACCAGTAAAAGACTGTAGCACAAAGACCACTGCACACTTCTTATTTGAACAAGTAATTACTAGGTTTGGGTGCCCAAGAGTTTTTATGAGCGACCAAGGCACACATTTCATAAATAACACCATCCACATGATGATCAAAGAATTTGAAGGTCACCACTAGAGAATCACACCGTATCACCCACAGGCGAATGGCACAGTAGAAGCCTTCAACAAAATTCTAGAGAATGGGCTGACAAAGATCTATAATGTCAACAGAGACGGCTGGGACCTCAAAGTGCCAGCAATATTATGGGCGTATAGGATGACATGTAATAAGTTGACAGGGCACACACCATTCAAACTCGTCCACGACCAAGAAGCGGTAGTGCCATTAGAATTTTTAGTACCCAGCTTACGTGTAGCCTCTATCACATAAATGACAGAATGCAATGCAATACAGGAAAGATTGAACCAACTATTACCCATGGAGGAAGACTGAATCCTGGCAAGATTCCATCAACAAGTGTAGAAGGTCAGAGACAAAGCATGGCACGATTGACACATTAAGAAGAACACTTTCACGGAAGGTGATCTAGTATTTCTCTATGAAAACAAATTGCTCCAGCACCCAGGAAAGATGAGAATGCATTGGTTAGGACCATACAAGGTCAAATCTATAACAGACGATGGATCTGTACAATTAAGAGATTTAGCAAGCGCAGAATTCAGAGGAATGATCAACGAGATCAGACTGAAGTTGTACAAGGATAGTCGACCACCCACTGTGCAGTAAAAAAAAGAAAAAGAAAAAGAAACCCGAAAATCCGTGAAAAAGCCATAACACACTCAAAACACGAAAGCAGTAAAGGCAAGAGCAATGGTTACATGCCTAAGAAAAATGAGCGGGAAACAAAAATTTGACAAAAGCAGGATGATAGGACAACACTAAGCGGAATTAAGGTTTGGAAAGGACTGATGGAATGTCACATTAAACACACCAACTGGAAATGGAAAGAGAAGCGTAATGGAAGGTACGAAACTGCCTCAAGTGCATTGAACCCACAATTATGGTGCATTAATCGCATCATGGAGGAAGCATCTTCAATAAGCTTCATGACAAGCCCATACAACATGCGAACACGAAAGCAACTTGTCGATTCGCAAAAGGAGAACAGAGAGAGAGAAACAATAGCTCGAACGAAAAGAGAAAGGCCGCAATCCTCTAAAGCTAGCAGACATTTGACACTCACTACTATGGCACCACCGAAGTCTGCTGAACTAGGCTAGACTACCAGACCGACCAGAGTTTAGAATAGGTCACAAGGACCGCTGGAAGAAAATGAACAATAGAAACCAGAGATCGTCGATATCGAAGAGATCCCATCTCCAGAGATACCACTGGTGAACTCCACATCGATACTGGAAGATATTCAGTAGCCATAACCATAGGAACTAAAAGAGGACACACAAGTAGAGGCGCAAGAACCTCAGAGCAAGGAAGAGAAACCCCAACAGGAAGTGCAACTAGAAAGCACTGAACCGACCATAGAAGGTAATGACATGAGACATAATCAAGGATCAGAAGGTAAACCAGATGAGTCGCAGTTACCCAACCTTGGTTAACCAAAAAAAGATACCACGGGAACTACCTCGGCTTGGCCAGAATGGCTTATAGGGAAAAACAAAGAATTGTGGGAACTTCGTACCAACTACCATAGCAGGTAGACATATTTATGATTTCGAGCTCACCTCACAAGAAAATGACAGCAGAAATTGTGCTACCACGCATACCAGAGGGAGTCCAGGTAGAGCTGTAGCTACTGGGTCACGTTGAGAGGCTCAATTATTCTGAACATGACATCTCAGACGAAACCAAGTACCCAGAACTTGCGGCAAGGGTTTTTATGGAGAAAATAGGGGTCAACCAACTTGGAGAAACAATCAGCCAACCACATCAATGGGTAGTTGGACTAGACCGAACCGACATTTTAGGGTTGCTGAAACTTCCGCACTTTGGCAGAGGCCAGTATGCGATAGCATGCATTAAGAAGTTGTTAGCATTTATGCATGGAGGGGATATATGGTTGGACATACCCGTCCCCATAACAGTGGATCTTATGGTGCACATAACAGGACTACCCAGCGGGGGTATGGATCCCGCGCTGATTTTGGATGACAAATCCAAGGAAAAAGCATTAGAAGAGGAAATGAAGAAGAAATATGGCACCGCGAGAGGGACAAGAGGCATTATAATCAAAAAGATAAACAATGCAACAACACAATTGGGTGCAAATATCCTAGCCTGTAAGTTGCTAATAAAATGCCGCAAAGACGAAGTACCCGCAGGAGTCACCATAGTTGTAGCTTAGTGTGCAGAAGGCACCTTTGTGAGCTAGGTGCCTTATGTTCTAAAATTGTTCCAAGTGGACTGTAGGGATGTGAAGGAAGTCGACACATAATTCCATTACTCATGGCTTCTCACCCTCATACCCTTCATGGGATGGTGGGAACCAGAGTATGTAGTTTTTTCTACTAGACCACAACCAGCGGGAGAAAGATATCTAGTACTCAGATCTGGGCCATAGGCTAGACAGAAGAGGGAAAATGGAATCATGTTTGAAGAATACCTACAAGACACGTAGGAAGCTATTAACCAGTCGTGGATAATAACACCAGAAGCTATCGTGTGATATGGGGACATCGCTAACTTCTGGGCTACACGTCAAACTATGTGGATACAACCAAGGTAGGATCCAGATAGACAATGGATACCAATGCGCTACTACATCATAGAAGGTGATATAGGCATGGTCATCAGCGAATGGCCTGATGAATTGAGGATCCCATCCATTCCTTGGGAAGTACTGGAAGGACCCGTAGAAGGAGAAGCAGCGCAAGCGAAAACACAACCTCCAAAAATCCCAGTGCCCAAGAAACCAAGGACGGGCCAAGACAAACTGACTCAGGAAAATGGAGGGTCAAAGTAGATAGGAACCTAGAAGGGGTAGAAAGAGACAAACGAACAACCAAAACAAGATAAGGGAGCGTAGGCGACAGCCCCAAACCCCATCACACAGGAGCCAGGGGAACTAAGAGACTGATTGTATAGGCCACAGGCGCATGCAAGAAATCAAAGGCACAAGGAGTGTCACCGGACTATACGATCACAGAGGACGATGGAGAAATGATCACTAGAATGGTCTAGGATTGTCTAGCAGAAGACTTCGACCACACAAAACATCATAGGGATAATCTGAAAAAAGAGCTGGAAGAAATATGACAACTCCTTAGGACACTCGGATAGGCCCAGAGAGAAAGTAGCAGCTGAGGCATAGAGCCATCAACAATACAAACCAATGAAAGAGTGGAGGTTTAAGAAAGAGACCCAACCCTCCCAATGCCACATGAAAACACAACGATCCACATAAAACTCATCATGCTATGAATGGATGAAATAGTGGGACAGACACCATTGAAGGATTTGGACCACATCCAATTGGTCCTGACATAGATTCCATCAAGGGCACTGTACAAATTTCAGGTTAGCATTGACCACGATATGCAGTCTTGGGCACATAAAAACTTAGTTGAGCTTAAGAAAGAAAAAAAGCAGTGGGAAGCACTAGAAAAAGAGTATGAGAAGGCCAAATCCAAAACTTGGAAGGAGACAGAACACATGAATGAATTAGAAGGCAGAGTGGGATAAATTTTTGGGAAACTTCCAAACACTGTGCAAGGAAATGAAATCCCAGCCACATAAAAGATCGACCAGATTGCACAGGAAATTGTTCGATACTAGAAGGAGATCAGGGATCTCTGAGAATAGCTAACACCAACAACTCCACTGACATTAAAGGAACAAAGGAGGCAGGCACCAAAAACACAAATACAAGAGATGGAGAAGTAGGTTAGCATGACAACTGACTTGCTCGACAAAGCAGTGCAACTTTGGATAAGATTGGAGGAGGACCCATAGGTTCAACGCTGGGACAAGGAAGAGGAAATGATCAATGCAGTGATCCAAGAACTCAAACATAGGAAAAATATTATACCAATCCCAAAACACGTCAAGGGGATGCACAAGTTGAAGAAGATGCAAGAAGAACTCATCACTACATAGACACATAAATAGGAATGTCAAGCTCAAATAGAACCACTACAAAAATGGGTAGCATAAGTACTTGCATAGGCATGAGAAGATATAAAACAGATGGCATAGGCATAGGTAGAATGCGTAGGACTACTGAGCGACGAAGTGACAGTTCAGGTAATGGATACAATTAAGGAGAAGACCACGCAGGCATTGACAAAAGAAGCAAAGCTAAGGGAAAAATTATAGATGATGACTGAAGAGATAGAGACAGCTCAGAAAGGTTAGGTGACTTGGGACGAGTCACATGTCAGTGTTGGGGGCCTGTTGGCAGTAGGGTGAAGTGGGAAAGAAAGTTTGAAAAAAGAAGAATGAAAGTTGGAAGAGAAATCATGGGAAAGAAAGTGTGTAGGAGGAAAGCGACAACTTGAAATAAGCACAACACACTCGCATGCAAGAAGGTGGCGACAGCTGGAAGGAAGCAACAAACGCATGCGGAGAAGGAATACCTAATGACAATAGGGTTAGGGTTTTTGTAAGGTTTTTTTGTAAATGGATAAAGAACCTGATATATATAAATATAGATACAAAGGTATCATAGAGGGGTTTGGGTATCAGGGGAAGAGTTCAGAATTGGGAGCTTGGAGAGATTTTCTAACGTTGATCTTTACTACTATTGTAGAGTTGAGATCATTTCTATGTAATGGTTTTTTATTAGATGTACTATTTCTGTAGAGAAAGTGAGCTAAGCGGAAGAGAAAAGGTAGATCTCAAGGATTATATTGTAGGCTGAGGATCCTGGTGTGATCTAGTTCACCTCACAGAGATCTTACCCATCTGAGGAGCATTGTAAGCGCAAGGCGCGAGAATTGCAGAACCACCATAATAAGAGAGCCAAGAGAAAAATCTTTGTGGATGTAGCCCAGGAGGGGGTGAACCACGGTAATACCTGTGTAATGTGATGAATGCATGCATAGCTTTGTCATATGTTTAGTAGTTAAATGATATATGCAATGAATGAATGAGTTGTTATATTGTTTGGTTAATTGCTGTGGGAATATAATGAAAATATACCGTAGATGTTAGAATATAAAAGAGGATAACAATAATTTGTAATACAAATCGTAATTAATGGTTCAAAATATAGATCCCCTATCTCATGTTCAATCCTAGGCTGTAAACACCTGAGTCTTAAAACCACCCATTTAAAGTTATCTCGGGTGAGACTGCGAAGTGCGCTCTGTGTACTGTGTTGCCTTCTGGTTTACCAGAAGGGTCGATAGTTTTAGGCTTTGTTGGTACCTTTGAAGATATGAACCCTGGGTCTACGACACAGGTAGTAGAGAGAATTCGTCCAGCTTAACCCAACAGGCCTCCATCCCTAAAGTAGGTATGCCTCTTCCAAGAGGGGGCTGAGACTCCCTACTAAAGATCAAAGGTATCAGAATCAATTATGAGGGCCCTCGTGGGATTAATAATGAGTTGGTAAGATCTCCCCGGAGAGGTAATCCTCCGTAAATGTTGTGTGTTGTCCGACCCTTATCTGACCCAAAGTACCTGTAGAATAACCCCTACAAGTAAACTATGTGGTACCTATGTCAAGAAACTAAGAAACCATGGTATAACCAATGCACAGGAAAATAGTCATAAGTCAGGTCCAACACATAGATAGGGTAACAAAGTGCGAAACCTCTAAATCACTGTCTCTCATAGAGGTAAAGGTACTAGCAAGATCCTCATATACGAATAGATCCCCAGAAATATATCTGACGCTAAGAAAGTATTGGGGGTATATCCCCTCAACCAACCTCACGTGACCTCGTTCTTAACTCCGGTGTAAGTGGAGCCTCCTGACATCACCAATTATACAATGGATTTCACCACTCCCTTAGTCAGACACATATGTTGATTTAATAGCCTTGGAGAAGTTTACTCACAAAATCCTATTCCAAGGCTCTAAATCCTAAGCTAGTTTGTGCATCCTAGAAAATAAAATCGTTTCTAATCAATTTTAAATTATCAATGTTACTTTTAGTGGCCTTGCTTACTCAAAAAAGGTGTGGTGATGAAACTAGTGATGTTATGACTCAACAAGTAAAATAAATGAATATGAATACAATTCAAAGTCTTAACTTCAATTCCCAATAAACGATATGCTTTTCAAAATGCAATTTTCAATTTAGTTCTACAATTCCAAATAAGATGCAATCTTTCTTTACCTGTACTAAGATCAATGATAAAGACCCAAAAGATCAAATGCCATCAATGCAAAATGCCTAATATTTTTGTATTTTCAATATAAAAGAATGAAAATGCAAGGATTGGACAACA
>SNQJ01S0008771.1:236590-283182 GCA_010110895.2 Picea sitchensis | reverse complement strand
TTAAACGTTGAAACTGATCGACTAAGTATTGTATGTGCAATAACAATGACAAAAAGCTCCTTCACAATGATAACTCATGATAGAAAATTGTGAGATATTTTTGGTCATGTTATATGTTGAAAAAGCACATTCACAATGATAACTCATGATAGAAAATTGTGAGATATTTCTGATCATGTTATGTGTTGAAGATTTAATCATGAAAGATAGATGTGAAGTTATCATTGCATAATTTAAAAAAAAATAAAAACTTAGAAAACACTATAAATGATCCATTAATGATCCTTCATTAGTATGTACACATGGAATTTGGTAGAATTTAGAAGCAATGATTCTCTTTTATACCAAAGAGATTTGTAATTTAGTTTAAAAGTTTCATTTAAATGATTGCAACTTCTATGCATACCTATGAGCCCTAGCTTGAAGTTGACTATTGTAATTTTTAAGATTATATATAAAAGAAATATTATAAAATAAATTTTAATTATTTTTATAAAAATATATAAAAAATAATATATATGTGTGAGATGATGATAGTAGTAAAAGTTCATTGAAATCAAAATTGATTTATTGAACTCTTTAAAATATTATTTAGATGTTTGAAAACTATTAAAAAAAAAATTCAAAACCACTAAAATTTTAATGATTTAAAAAGTTAAGAAAATCATATTACTACAAATATAAGCATCTTGATATCACAAAAGTAACATTTTTTTTTTTTTTAACATAATATTAATATTTATACGTCCCCGAGGTGTATGACAGTCGGTGACGGAGTGTGTTGTTAAGCCACTCCGTGATGTTAAAGTCACCGGTTTGAAACCTGCGTGGACAAAAAATCCAACCATGTTAAGGGTTGGTGTGGCTCAGACCACAGGTTAATCGCGTTGCCAACAGGTCCGCACAAATTAACAAACAAAAAAAAATATTAATATTTATACTAATATTATACACCCAGCCATTTATATATATATATAAACTAGATATTTCTATAACATTATCTAAGAAGAACCCATCCAGTCCTCCAAAAGTTAAAAAAGTTATTGCAGCTAAAGTCAAAAATCCTTTGCGAGAATAGTAGATGAGGATGCCGGCTTGTGTGTGAGAGATATTGGATAAGGATGAACGATTACATGGTCCAGTTTCCTTTGTTCAGACAATCGATGGCCGACTCTATCGATGGCCGACTCTATCTTTATCATATATAATAATAATTCACAATCTCTGTTTTACGTGGAGAAGAGCCAGATCCAGATATTTTGCTCGAGGTCATGCGATTTTGATTTTGGTTTACAAGATTTGAATTAGAAGAGATCCGCAGATCTAGATTATGGGGAGAGGCGGGCTGGCAGTGCATAAGCCGAGCAGGAGCGACGAAGTGCTGGAGGCGCAGCAGCAATGGCAGATGACAGAGCAGACTAAATCTCATTTCGAAGCACTCGCTCCCATTCGCCACAGGAAGCCCCTTCGCAGCGATAACTCCGATGATGTTGAGGAGGTTGAAGATGAGCAATATGATGACATCCCTCCAGAGTTTAAGAAATACCAAGAACTGGAATCCCTCTCTCAGGTAATTCTCCTGTGTCATATGTAGATAATATATTGTAATTTCAGATTTATAGATAGAAAATCTGCAAATTAGGTCAGAGATAGTAGTTAATCATGATTGTCTTTAAAACTTATTGACAACTAAATTAGATAATGCGATCACATAATAGATCGCATCATATTCATCATCATTCAAATAACATTTAAACATTCATAAAGGTTCATACGTCTTAAAAGTTCAAGTGTATCATTAATAGTTTCATTGTGAATAGAAAATAAAGGTGATTAGGCCTCAAGTAATCCTAGTTTTCTAATTCAAAAGGTGGTATTACATACACCCAAACTTTGAGAAACATATTCTCGAGGTGGTCAAAAAAGTGAGGGATAATCTCGTCGTAATGTCTCGACATCCTCTCAAGTAACAGATCTTGGACTATACTTGTCCCACTGGACCTTAACTTGGTCTACCAAATGGTTCCTAAGCTGTCAGAGTCTACGGTCCAATATGCCTAACGGTTCTACCATGAGGGTTCCCACATCCGATACTTGCAATTCCTTCCAATTTAGTTTATGGTATTCGTCAGCAACATAATGAAGTAGAACAGATACATGAAAAACATTATGAGTTTTATGCAAGTGGGGTGGCAGTACGAGACGATAGGCAACGGGTCCAATTTTCTCTTGGATTTTGAATGGTCCTATAAATCGAGGTGACAACTTTGTCCCCTTCCCAAACCAAATGGTACTCTTATTAGGCCTGATACGAATGAAAACCTTATCTCCCACTTTATAACTTTGGTTAGTCTTATGTGCATCAACACAACTTTTATATCTATCCTGTGCTTCCTTTAGTCTCTGCCTAATCTGAACCACCTGTTCCTCCATCTCTTGAATCAATTCTGGCCCAACTGTCACACGGTCTTCTAATATTTCCCAACTCAACGATGTTCTTCATGGCCTTCCATACAGAGCTTTGTAGGGTGTCATCTCGATGGAGCTATGAAAACTATTATTGTAGGCGAACTCTACCAAAGGTAGGTACTTCTCCCAATGGGTTTGATTATCCATAACATACATCCTAAGCATGTCTACCATAACCTAATTTACTCTCTCAGTTTTCCCATCTGTTTTAGGATGATAAGCTGTGCTTAAGTTCAACTGAGTCCCCAACATTCACTGCAAACTTGTCCAAAACCTAAAAGTGAATCTGGAGTCCCTATCTGAAATGATCTTCTTGGGTATACTGTGCAAATGGATGACCTCACTTACAAACACGTGTGCCACATCAGTGACATCATAAGTGTCTCTAACCAGAATAAAATGAGCACTCTTGGTTAACTTATCAACTATCACAAGAATGGCGTTGTGTCTATGAGATGTGAGCGGCAACCCCACATCAAAATCCATAGAAATGACTTCCCACTTGGACATAGGAAAATCATGTGGTTGTAGGAGACCTTCTAGGTGATGGTGTTCAGCTTTCACTTGTTGACACTCTAGGCATTTGGTGACGAAATGGACTACATTGTGCTTCATTCCTACCCAGAAGAAGAGCTTCCTCATGTCTGCGTACATTTTCTTCACACCCGGATGCGCACAATAAAGTGCTCTATGGGCTTCCTTCAATATGATTCTTCAAATATCCCCACCTTCGGGGATGTACATCCTTCCTCGATATCTTAATAGTCCATCTGCTTCCAAGCTATATCCATCATACTTTGGATCCAATTTCCTCCCACTCTGGAGGTTTGAAGTAACCTTTAAATACCAACTATCTCCAAGGAGTTGCATCAACACACATTCCCTCATATTGACTTTTAAGGGTACCAAGGAGAAGACACATGGTCTCCTACTCAAGGCATCCGCGACCACATTTTATTTTCCCTTGATGTATGAAATACCAAAATCATACTCACTCATAAACTCACTCCATCGCCTTTGCCTGGAATTAATATCCCTTTGAGTGAAGAGATTTTTAAAATTTCATGGTGTGTTTTGAGCTCAAAGTTTTCCTCCACTAAATAGTGCCTCCAAAGTTTCAGAGATAGCATTACAACTGCCAACTCTAAATCATGAGTAGCATAAAGCTCCTTATGTTTCTTCAACTTCCTTGACTCATAAGCTATCACTCCTCCATCTTGCATTAGTACGGACCCCAACCCTTGCTTCGAGGCATATGTGCAGACAGTGAAGTCCTTTTACATATCCAACACTCGTAGAATTGGTGTGCTAGTCAGTAACCTCTTAAGCTCGATGAATGCACTACCCATTCTTTTTTCCATTCATACTTGACCCCCTTTCACTGCAAAGTGGTGATGGGTTTCGCTATTTTAGAGAACCCTTCCATAAATATCTGATAATAACCTGCTAGCCCCATGAAGCTTATTACCTCATGAACATTTTTCGGCACTGGCCATTCCATAATGGCCTTTACCTTTTCTGGGTCCACAGAGATTCCTTCACTGAAAATGATATGAACTAAATAGTGAATTTATTTCTAGAATAAGGAACACTTCGACAACTTCCCATACAATTTGTTCTCTCTAAGATAGGACAACACCACTCGCAAGTGTTCCTCATGTTCTCTTTCATCCTTGGAATAGATGAGGATATCATCTAGAAAGACTTGTACAAAATGGTCTAAGTACTTCTAGAATACACCGTTCATGAGGCTCATGAATACTGTTGGCACGTTGGTCAATCTGAAAGGTATTACAACAAACTCGTAATGCCCAAACCGAGTTCGAAAGGAAGTTTTAGCAACATCGCCTTCCTTAATCCTTAACTGGTGATACCCTGATCACAAATTGATTTTTGAGAATATCGTTGCTCCTTTCATCTCATCAAACAGATCATCTATCCATGGCATACTTATTTTTCTCTGTAGCATGGTTCAAGTCCTTGTAATCTATACACAGTCGTAAGGAATTGTGCTTCTTCTTCACAAAAATTACTGGTGCACCCCAAGGTGAGACACTGGGCCTTCTTATCCCTAAGTTGAGTAGCTCTTTCAACTGCATCTGCAACTCACAAATGTATGGTGTTGTCATCCTATATGGAGTCTTGGAAATTGGTTCTGCACCAGGTTTTAGCTCAATAGTAAAATCAACCTCCCTCTTAGGAGGTAACCCTAGCAACTCATTTGGAAAAACATCCTTAAATTATGACAATACTGGGTACTGATCCAAGGAGGTTCCTTTCCTTTCATTCACTACTTCCACTACATATAGTCAACACCCTTTCCTCATGCACTGCTTAACCTTCATAGTTGAGACAAAGCATAGAGACACCTTTCTCCATACACCGTGGATCTCTACTGGCCTTCCTTCATTGTCAACATAAAGCACTCTTTTTGCGAAACAATCTACCATAGCTCAATGGGATTCTAACCAATCCATTCCAATGATTAGTTCATACATCCTGAGAGCAGTGATGTATACCTTCAACCTAGTAGTACACACTCCCAGGTCTACTAGAAAATTATCAACGCTAGGTCCTACCACTTGTTTTTTCCTCAAAGCCATCTCGAATTGTTTAAAGTCATCGTGCTCGTAGGCTGCCAACCCACTCTTTTCTAATGCAGATGGTGAAATGAAACTATCCTGCTTGCAACTCTGGGCAATCACACTGGTAATGGGGCCCTCCACATCCCCAACATGTAACACGAGATGGAACTTGTGCATTGCTTTGTGACGGTCTCTTAAATGAGTTCCTTCCTTTGGAACCCCTGCCCCTACTTGTTGCTCCCTGAGAAGGTCGTGTACATGCCTTCATCGTTGGTGTTGAGAGAGATGCTACACTTGTTGCCATTGAAATACCTGTAGCAACTGTTCTTGGTGAAACTCTATTTCCATAAGGAGGTGGCCTAGAGCTCCCTCCCCTGGGGAAGGTCCTAGGGGCCTTCCCTATGAATCCAGGATGATGTGGAAAGGTTGATCTCATACCTTCATTTAAGCTCATGTGTTCCTCATCATAACCTGCATTTTCAACTGCTTCTGCTACTAAAGATGGTTTCCACATCCGTACCATGGCCCTTATCTTAGGGTTTAAACAATAGACAAAGTGTTATGTCTGTCGTTGATCATTATCCATGTATGAAACATATTTTACCAATTCCATGAACCTAATCTCATACTCTTCCACGGTCCTGTTTCCCTATACTAGAGCATGAAATGCTCCCACCTGTTGTTCCTCATAGTAAGTTGGTAGATATTTCCTTTAGAACCTTTCCTCAAAAAGTTCCCAAGAGATAGTGTCTAGGGTAAGGTGCAACTGTCTCTCCAGGTTGCCCCACCAGTTCAAGGCATTGTCCCTTAACTAAAATATTGTTATTTTCTCCTTTGATGTGGAAGCATAGTCTCTTAAGGTGAAACACCGTGTCATTCCTTCCAACCATGCCTCTGCACGTTCACTGGAATTACCCCCGGCAAACTCTAGAAGTTTGATCTTTTGCATTTATCTAGTGATGTCCTCGGGTGGAGGCCCTCCCCCTGAATCCCTCGATGCTTCAGGGTTACCCTCTCCAGATGGCGGGGGCTCCACTTCGATCCCTGTTGGCTGACACCCCTTTAAATTCTCATTTATAGCTTCCAAAGAGCGTAAAATGAGAGCTAATTCAGGCAATGGTGGTGGTGGCATTGGCAGTGCTTGCGACGATTCCCCTCGATCGTGATTTCCTCGAGTCCTAACCATCCTATATAATTGAATTTGCATCAACCAAAAGTTTTTTAGGGAAGATTCTAAGGCAATTGGCATTCGCACAACTTATACTTGAAAACATAGGGTTAGGCAAGTTTTTTTTTTACTTGTCTGTAAACAGACATTACTCTCTTTAGGGTAAGTGGCTAGGTCAGGTTTGAAAGCCTCTGAGCTGGATGTCTTTTCTTAAGTAAACTAATGACTCTCTCCCCTGGCTAGCTATGCTAGCACCATTACACACTTGCCAATTTCTCTAACTTACCTTCTTAGCGCACATGAAGCCCCCTCCCCCTTATCATGGTTTAAGTCCTTAAAATTTTCTTTTAAAACTAGTTAATGTGATCTTGAACATAATTAATCATTAACATTAATTATTTAGATATGTACTTAATTATTAACATTAATATGTACTTAATTATCAATAGTTTTAAAATAAAATTTAATATTTAATATTGATCAATTAATATTTGATTATTTTAAATAATAATAAAAAAATTATAATTGAAAGAAAATGTTTTAAATTATTGCAATTAATTAAAATTCAAACAAATATATAAAAAAATAAAATAATTAGAATGAAATATCATGACAAACACAATTTTTATTTTATTTTATTTTTTTAAACGTGGGGCATTGTGGGTCCTCGGATGAGGCCCACGTGCAATTCTCTCCCCGCTCTCAATTCCCAAACCCTACACTAAACAAAAATTTCACATAAGCTCCCTCCTCTATTGCCTCTTCCATTCAGCAACTGTGGCCCGACTCTCTTCCCCCTCACTCTGCAATGGCTATGCAGTGCAGTAGTTTTACACACAGAGTAAAGCTCGAGTGGATGCAAATGGAACTCGATGGGTATGGAGTCGTGGGACCTCCTCGGTGAGGCACTATGATAAAGAAACTCCCCTGTGGGATTCACTTGTGGCATTCGATGATGTTGGTGGTGCTTGGGCGCTTGATCTCAACTGACTAACGTTGGGTTGTGGGATTATACCAGCGGCGAGACAGGACCAAGAGTGTAACATGGTATTTCATGTGTCAAGGGTTCATGTCTTGGGAGTGGCTCTCCTATTTCTCAGACGTCTAAACCCTAAACTGACTGCTATCTTTGCAAGGATATGTGTTTGAAAGCATCTGTCAAAACATAATATAAATATAGGGGGCATTGTTCCAGAGTTTTTTTTTTCTCTTGCGTTGGAAACAAATGAAGCTCTGAAGCCCCACTGTGGTTTCCACCTCTCGAAAGGATGCTTGATTGTCCTTGGAAATATTTGTAGGTGTTGGTCATTGCAGTTCACAATACAAGGGCTTCTAGTGGTCTCCCTCCTCATGGCTAGCAGCATGTGATGCTTGTGGTTTCTCAGGCTCTTGATAGGTGGTGTTGTTTCAGTTCGCTGCTCAACCAATGATGGCACATTGGTGTTGGACCATTCCTCAAGGCGTTGGCTTGGTCGTTGGTCGCTGGCTTTGTGTTGTGTACAATCTTGTGGGCTCCTCCTTCATATGGGCACTATCCCATGGGATCCTCCATCATATGACAAGCAGGCACTATCCCGTGGGCTCCTCCTTCATATGCTTTGGACCTAGCCCTTGGGCACTCTGTGTTGGGCTATGCATTTCTTGGTGAACAATTTCTTGTTGCATGCATGTTGTTTACAATCTTACAAACCCGTGGGCATCCCTGTGGATACTTTCCTGGTCGCCTTGTGAATTGGCTCTCGAATGAATTGGTTTTGTGTTGGGCTTTGGTGCTTTGAGCACTTGGTTTCAACTTGAGTGTTGTGTTATTTGTAGTAGGTGCTAATCCGTGCTAATCCATGTTGTATGTTGATGGCAGGTGTGCTTGACTCTAGACTTTGACCTCGGTGCCTTATTTCACTCTATTGTCATCTTTTGATATACAAGAGACGAGACAACTTTCCGATGTACCAAAGATGAGACAGACACCGACACTTGCTGAGTTCTCACCCAGGCCTGGAATTTGACGTTTTATGGAATATTTTCCCTTTAAATTTTTTTAAACATATTTGACAGTTTATTCAAAGTCTAGCCCGTCAACAATTATAGAGACAGATTCACTAAAATCGTCAGTTTGACATTGATATTTCCAGCAAGCCCGTAACAATTATTAATAGTTTTCATCTTTAATAGGGGTCATAGGCATATTGTGTTTCCATTTTAATCTCATAAGGTCAATTTATTACAACCATTTCACGTATTTCATTTTAAACCATAAAGAATTGAAAGAATATTGTGATTATCTTCCTATAGGGTTGAAAGAAGTGCTTGATGAAGGTTTATATTATTTTGAAACTTTAAATTGGTCAGACTCTCTTAGAGTAGTGCACGCCCAAGGCTTCCTTTACATTAGAAAAGATCCATGTGCTTCCTTTACATTTTCAATATGTATATTATTTATATTTATATCTATGTTAAACTATTTTTTTTTTTTTTAGTATGTATATTATTATTTATATTTATATCTGTGTTACAATTTGTGTGCTTTGCTTGTAGGTTAGGTGGAGTTGGAGCTTGGCCCTCGGGCCCAGGTTTATATTTACACTTGTATATATTTCCATGTATTTAGGGTTTGGGGATGCTTTTCTAAATTGTTGTAAAGGGTTTCGATATAACTATTTAGGGGTTGTTTAAATTTTTGGGTAGGCCCTGGTCCAAGTTTTTAAAATAGAGCTCTGATACCATGTGTAAGGCCTGTCCAAACAAAGCCTTATAAAACATAAATTTAAATATAGAAATGCTATCATAATTTTGTTTTTGTTCACTAATCAGCATAATAAAAATTCATTGTTTAGCAGAATTTAAAAATGAGCAGCATGATAATGAATAACAAGTTCAACATAATAAAAATGAACAATATAACAATAATGAACACAGCGTAATAATGATAATAAGTACCTCAAACTGGTGTTGTTCTGAAACTCTAGCATCCAAGCTGAAGCTCTGCCCAAAACTGATTAACCTCTGAGCCAGCTAGGAACAACCTATCCAACTCCGTAGCCCCAGGATTCCTTACGATTTCCTGGCCCCCGAGCCTAAAATTCCCAGCAACAGGTGCCCCTTGTGAAATTCCTCAACCCTGTAAGCACAAAACCATTGCAGAACATATACACAGTCCCAACTACCTCCTCCCTTCTCCTTTCCCTCCTCCAACTTTTCTCACTCTCCCCTAATACGAAAAAATATTACTCCCACAAAAAATATTCCCTTTCCGAGTGCTCTCCCTTGCCTTATCTTTCTTTCCCCTCATTATCCACAGCCTTATCCCCCCATTAAACCTCAACCACCTTATCCCCCCATTAAATCTCAACCACCTTATCCCCCCCTCCATAAATGGGTCCATCTACCAATACAATTATATCATTAACTAAGTCTTCATAATTAATAAAAAAAGAAATAAAATCTATTTTAATTCTTTATTAAACTAATATTTATTAAAGGATTAATTAAGGTTGTTACAGTCTCCGGGCCTTTGTCTCAGTGGGGGAGGCTTGTTTATTAATTCTTCAATGCTTGCAAATTACATCAAAAATACATCAAATGGACTCGATTCTGATTTCGTTGTGTTCTTCTCGACCTCAAAAATCTAATGCAACTGACGGCACTGAAAAAAACTGAGTATAGCCTCCGAAAATGGCCTTCAAAATTATGCTCATCAACACCTCCCCTGCATAAAAATGGCTTTGGCTTTGGCTTTGCTTTGCTTCAGCATAACTCTGCTCTAATTGTCCCCCATGGCCTCAAACATTCTTGGTTTTTATAGATCTGAAGTTGGTTATCCTTCCCCAACTTCCTCCCAAAATTTGGGCTCAAAAAGAGCTCAATATCTCCCAAAAATGGGCCAAATTCTCCATTTACAGGCATAAAATCAATAAAATCCACTAAACATTGTGTAAAAACCCACTTTATGTTAATTATAGGGCTTAGCCCCTTTAACCCTATGCACGCCCCCTTAAATGGTCATATGGAAACTATAAATTGCCAAGTGTTAGCCCATAGGGTTATGTGTTAGCCCTCTTATCCCGCACTAGGGTCACATGTCTTGAAAACATAAGACAACGCCCTTAAAATGCGCCAAAAAACAAGTGGTTAAGGCCCGAGTCCTAAGCATTGGTAGAAGGGCGCTAACTCTGCACATTGGTGATTAAAGGAAAGGCACCCGCCCCTGTGGTTATATGCAACACAATTAGGTCATGAGCTGGGGCTTAGCCCCAACCCCCTTTCACTCCAATACACATGATATTGCAATTCAAATAATTTTAATGTGGCTTAATATTACAAGCAATATCATTGGAGCGTTGGTAAAGGAACTTTGTTAAACCTTTACGTTGGTGGGGGGAGGTCGTCGGTACAATTCCTGTCCACTCCAACAATATTTTTGCCAATGAACCTAATGTCCAACCAATGGGTGCCACGTGGCAGCCAACCATTTGTTGTCCTCCAATGCCATGTGTCAACATGCTATAGGTCCATGTCATTGTCCAGTCACCCTGTTGTCGTGCTGCCACATGTCAGCTTGACTTTTTAGCTGTTTAGGAAAGCGGACAGAGTGCGATAACTTTCGCATACAGTGTTCGTTTGAGAAAGTAAATATATGGCCAAAATCAGCGCGACGAGCCGATCGCAATGGAATTGGTTTTGTCTGATTTCGAGAAATTTCATTTTTGAGCCTTTTCTGGACCTAGAAAACCTCCTGGATCCGATTATGGATCAATGACCCCACTATTATAGCCTTAGTGATGACAATATGAGATATTTATTTCTTGATAATACCTTTGGCTAATCCATGCCTTTCCTTCATGAAATGCAAGAACTCTTTTTTGTTGGAAAAAAGAATTTCCAATATTTTTAAAATATTAGCAACTAAGATAAGACTCCAATAGCCCAAGTGTACAAATGTTTTTTTAATTTTTTGAACAACTAAAAACAAACCTACAACAAATATACAATATTTTGATTTTTTTGAAGTTAAAAAAATAAAAAAATAAAAACTTAGTCATCCTACAACTAATCAAACCATATCAACTAAAATGTACAAATAAACATTTCTTACACACAATCTTTAAATAACCCCATCCACTCATGATATTAAGAATGCACATTTTAGAAATGCATGTGAAAGAGGGTAGCATGAAGTATTCCTACTCATAGATTCGTATTTTTATTTATTTTTATATAAAATAAAAAATGAAAGGTAAGCACAAAAAAGCATACTCATCCTACAATAAATCAATTATACCAAACAAATTGTACAAAATAGACATTTCTTGATCATAATCTCTAAAAATCCTCTCTAATCTTCAAAAAGTTAAAAGCCAATACACCTAACATGAGATTCATGGACTTTGTGAGATAAGTGGATAAGAATGTGGGCTACAAATCACCTATGTAAAACAAAATGTACAAAATAGACATTTTTTCGACACAATCTCTAAAGCGTCCATCCAATCCTCAAATTCTTGATGGGATTTGTGAGATCCGTGGATAAGGATGTGGTCGTGTGTATGACAAAAGTGGATAAGGATGGATCAATCACCAAATATGTGGGATCCAATTTACCTGTGTACGTAATATATGGTTGATTTTCTCATTCATCTATATCATATATAATAATTTATAACCTATACAAAAGCCATATTTGAAAAAAAAAAAAAAAAAAATATATATATATATATATATAACATTTGATTTTTATTTTGACTCAACAAGGTTTGGAAAAAAAGTTATATAGATGTAGATTTTGGAAAAAAAGATTAGAAGTTTAAACGTTGAAACTGATCGACTAAGTATTGTATGTGCAATAACAATGACAAAAAGCTCCTTCACAATGATAACTCATGATAGAAAATTGTGAGATATTTTTGGTCATGTTATATGTTGAAAAAGCACATTCACAATGATAACTCATGATAGAAAATTGTGAGATATTTCTGATCATGTTATGTGTTGAAGATTTAATCATGAAAGATAGATGTGAAGTTATCATTGCATAATTTAAAAAAAAATAAAAACTTAGAAAACACTATAAATGATCCATTAATGATCCTTCATTAGTATGTACACATGGAATTTGGTAGAATTTAGAAGCAATGATTCTCTTTTATACCAAAGAGATTTGTAATTTAGTTTAAAAGTTTCATTTAAATGATTGCAACTTCTATGCATACCTATGAGCCCTAGCTTGAAGTTGACTATTGTAATTTTTAAGATTATATATAAAAGAAATATTATAAAATAAATTTTAATTATTTTTATAAAAATATATAAAAAATAATATATATGTGTGAGATGATGATAGTAGTAAAAGTTCATTGAAATCAAAATTGATTTATTGAACTCTTTAAAATATTATTTAGATGTTTGAAAACTATTAAAAAAAAAATTCAAAACCACTAAAATTTTAATGATTTAAAAAGTTAAGAAAATCATATTACTACAAATATAAGCATCTTGATATCACAAAAGTAACATTTTTTTTTTTTTTAACATAATATTAATATTTATACGTCCCCGAGGTGTATGACAGTCGGTGACGGAGTGTGTTGTTAAGCCACTCCGTGATGTTAAAGTCACCGGTTTGAAACCTGCGTGGACAAAAAATCCAACCATGTTAAGGGTTGGTGTGGCTCAGACCACAGGTTAATCGCGTTGCCAACAGGTCCGCACAAATTAACAAACAAAAAAAAATATTAATATTTATACTAATATTATACACCCAGCCATTTATATATATATATAAACTAGATATTTCTATAACATTATCTAAGAAGAACCCATCCAGTCCTCCAAAAGTTAAAAAAGTTATTGCAGCTAAAGTCAAAAATCCTTTGCGAGAATAGTAGATGAGGATGCCGGCTTGTGTGTGAGAGATATTGGATAAGGATGAACGATTACATGGTCCAGTTTCCTTTGTTCAGACAATCGATGGCCGACTCTATCGATGGCCGACTCTATCTTTATCATATATAATAATAATTCACAATCTCTGTTTTACGTGGAGAAGAGCCAGATCCAGATATTTTGCTCGAGGTCATGCGATTTTGATTTTGGTTTACAAGATTTGAATTAGAAGAGATCCGCAGATCTAGATTATGGGGAGAGGCGGGCTGGCAGTGCATAAGCCGAGCAGGAGCGACGAAGTGCTGGAGGCGCAGCAGCAATGGCAGATGACAGAGCAGACTAAATCTCATTTCGAAGCACTCGCTCCCATTCGCCACAGGAAGCCCCTTCGCAGCGATAACTCCGATGATGTTGAGGAGGTTGAAGATGAGCAATATGATGACATCCCTCCAGAGTTTAAGAAATACCAAGAACTGGAATCCCTCTCTCAGGTAATTCTCCTGTGTCATATGTAGATAATATATTGTAATTTCAGATTTATAGATAGAAAATCTGCAAATTAGGTCAGAGATAGTAGTTAATCATGATTGTCTTTAAAACTTATTGACAACTAAATTAGATAATGCGATCACATAATAGATCGCATCATATTCATCATCATTCAAATAACATTTAAACATTCATAAAGGTTCATACGTCTTAAAAGTTCAAGTGTATCATTAATAGTTTCATTGTGAATAGAAAATAAAGGTGATTAGGCCTCAAGTAATCCTAGTTTTCTAATTCAAAAGGTGGTATTACATACACCCAAACTTTGAGAAACATATTCTCGAGGTGGTCAAAAAAGTGAGGGATAATCTCGTCGTAATGTCTCGACATCCTCTCAAGTAACAGATCTTGGACTATACTTGTCCCACTGGACCTTAACTTGGTCTACCAAATGGTTCCTAAGCTGTCAGAGTCTACGGTCCAATATGCCTAACGGTTCTACCATGAGGGTTCCCACATCCGATACTTGCAATTCCTTCCAATTTAGTTTATGGTATTCGTCAGCAACATAATGAAGTAGAACAGATACATGAAAAACATTATGAGTTTTATGCAAGTGGGGTGGCAGTACGAGACGATAGGCAACGGGTCCAATTTTCTCTTGGATTTTGAATGGTCCTATAAATCGAGGTGACAACTTTGTCCCCTTCCCAAACCAAATGGTACTCTTATTAGGCCTGATACGAATGAAAACCTTATCTCCCACTTTATAACTTTGGTTAGTCTTATGTGCATCAACACAACTTTTATATCTATCCTGTGCTTCCTTTAGTCTCTGCCTAATCTGAACCACCTGTTCCTCCATCTCTTGAATCAATTCTGGCCCAACTGTCACACGGTCTTCTAATATTTCCCAACTCAACGATGTTCTTCATGGCCTTCCATACAGAGCTTTGTAGGGTGTCATCTCGATGGAGCTATGAAAACTATTATTGTAGGCGAACTCTACCAAAGGTAGGTACTTCTCCCAATGGGTTTGATTATCCATAACATACATCCTAAGCATGTCTACCATAACCTAATTTACTCTCTCAGTTTTCCCATCTGTTTTAGGATGATAAGCTGTGCTTAAGTTCAACTGAGTCCCCAACATTCACTGCAAACTTGTCCAAAACCTAAAAGTGAATCTGGAGTCCCTATCTGAAATGATCTTCTTGGGTATACTGTGCAAATGGATGACCTCACTTACAAACACGTGTGCCACATCAGTGACATCATAAGTGTCTCTAACCAGAATAAAATGAGCACTCTTGGTTAACTTATCAACTATCACAAGAATGGCGTTGTGTCTATGAGATGTGAGCGGCAACCCCACATCAAAATCCATAGAAATGACTTCCCACTTGGACATAGGAAAATCATGTGGTTGTAGGAGACCTTCTAGGTGATGGTGTTCAGCTTTCACTTGTTGACACTCTAGGCATTTGGTGACGAAATGGACTACATTGTGCTTCATTCCTACCCAGAAGAAGAGCTTCCTCATGTCTGCGTACATTTTCTTCACACCCGGATGCGCACAATAAAGTGCTCTATGGGCTTCCTTCAATATGATTCTTCAAATATCCCCACCTTCGGGGATGTACATCCTTCCTCGATATCTTAATAGTCCATCTGCTTCCAAGCTATATCCATCATACTTTGGATCCAATTTCCTCCCACTCTGGAGGTTTGAAGTAACCTTTAAATACCAACTATCTCCAAGGAGTTGCATCAACACACATTCCCTCATATTGACTTTTAAGGGTACCAAGGAGAAGACACATGGTCTCCTACTCAAGGCATCCGCGACCACATTTTATTTTCCCTTGATGTATGAAATACCAAAATCATACTCACTCATAAACTCACTCCATCGCCTTTGCCTGGAATTAATATCCCTTTGAGTGAAGAGATTTTTAAAATTTCATGGTGTGTTTTGAGCTCAAAGTTTTCCTCCACTAAATAGTGCCTCCAAAGTTTCAGAGATAGCATTACAACTGCCAACTCTAAATCATGAGTAGCATAAAGCTCCTTATGTTTCTTCAACTTCCTTGACTCATAAGCTATCACTCCTCCATCTTGCATTAGTACGGACCCCAACCCTTGCTTCGAGGCATATGTGCAGACAGTGAAGTCCTTTTACATATCCAACACTCGTAGAATTGGTGTGCTAGTCAGTAACCTCTTAAGCTCGATGAATGCACTACCCATTCTTTTTTCCATTCATACTTGACCCCCTTTCACTGCAAAGTGGTGATGGGTTTCGCTATTTTAGAGAACCCTTCCATAAATATCTGATAATAACCTGCTAGCCCCATGAAGCTTATTACCTCATGAACATTTTTCGGCACTGGCCATTCCATAATGGCCTTTACCTTTTCTGGGTCCACAGAGATTCCTTCACTGAAAATGATATGAACTAAATAGTGAATTTATTTCTAGAATAAGGAACACTTCGACAACTTCCCATACAATTTGTTCTCTCTAAGATAGGACAACACCACTCGCAAGTGTTCCTCATGTTCTCTTTCATCCTTGGAATAGATGAGGATATCATCTAGAAAGACTTGTACAAAATGGTCTAAGTACTTCTAGAATACACCGTTCATGAGGCTCATGAATACTGTTGGCACGTTGGTCAATCTGAAAGGTATTACAACAAACTCGTAATGCCCAAACCGAGTTCGAAAGGAAGTTTTAGCAACATCGCCTTCCTTAATCCTTAACTGGTGATACCCTGATCACAAATTGATTTTTGAGAATATCGTTGCTCCTTTCATCTCATCAAACAGATCATCTATCCATGGCATACTTATTTTTCTCTGTAGCATGGTTCAAGTCCTTGTAATCTATACACAGTCGTAAGGAATTGTGCTTCTTCTTCACAAAAATTACTGGTGCACCCCAAGGTGAGACACTGGGCCTTCTTATCCCTAAGTTGAGTAGCTCTTTCAACTGCATCTGCAACTCACAAATGTATGGTGTTGTCATCCTATATGGAGTCTTGGAAATTGGTTCTGCACCAGGTTTTAGCTCAATAGTAAAATCAACCTCCCTCTTAGGAGGTAACCCTAGCAACTCATTTGGAAAAACATCCTTAAATTATGACAATACTGGGTACTGATCCAAGGAGGTTCCTTTCCTTTCATTCACTAC
Organism: Picea sitchensis; assembly: GCA_010110895.2. Taxonomy (NCBI): domain Eukaryota; kingdom Viridiplantae; phylum Streptophyta; class Pinopsida; order Pinales; family Pinaceae; genus Picea; species Picea sitchensis. Next base: position 266,397 of record SNQJ01S0008771.1, on the reverse strand, counting down.
TTCCACTACATATAGTCAACACCCTTTCCTCATGCACTGCTTAACCTTCATAGTTGAGACAAAGCATAGAGACACCTTTCTCCATACACCGTGGATCTCTACTGGCCTTCCTTCATTGTCAACATAAAGCACTCTTTTTGCGAAACAATCTACCATAGCTCAATGGGATTCTAACCAATCCATTCCAATGATTAGTTCATACATCCTGAGAGCAGTGATGTATACCTTCAACCTAGTAGTACACACTCCCAGGTCTACTAGAAAATTATCAACGCTAGGTCCTACCACTTGTTTTTTCCTCAAAGCCATCTCGAATTGTTTAAAGTCATCGTGCTCGTAGGCTGCCAACCCACTCTTTTCTAATGCAGATGGTGAAATGAAACTATCCTGCTTGCAACTCTGGGCAATCACACTGGTAATGGGGCCCTCCACATCCCCAACATGTAACACGAGATGGAACTTGTGCATTGCTTTGTGACGGTCTCTTAAATGAGTTCCTTCCTTTGGAACCCCTGCCCCTACTTGTTGCTCCCTGAGAAGGTCGTGTACATGCCTTCATCGTTGGTGTTGAGAGAGATGCTACACTTGTTGCCATTGAAATACCTGTAGCAACTGTTCTTGGTGAAACTCTATTTCCATAAGGAGGTGGCCTAGAGCTCCCTCCCCTGGGGAAGGTCCTAGGGGCCTTCCCTATGAATCCAGGATGATGTGGAAAGGTTGATCTCATACCTTCATTTAAGCTCATGTGTTCCTCATCATAACCTGCATTTTCAACTGCTTCTGCTACTAAAGATGGTTTCCACATCCGTACCATGGCCCTTATCTTAGGGTTTAAACAATAGACAAAGTGTTATGTCTGTCGTTGATCATTATCCATGTATGAAACATATTTTACCAATTCCATGAACCTAATCTCATACTCTTCCACGGTCCTGTTTCCCTATACTAGAGCATGAAATGCTCCCACCTGTTGTTCCTCATAGTAAGTTGGTAGATATTTCCTTTAGAACCTTTCCTCAAAAAGTTCCCAAGAGATAGTGTCTAGGGTAAGGTGCAACTGTCTCTCCAGGTTGCCCCACCAGTTCAAGGCATTGTCCCTTAACTAAAATATTGTTATTTTCTCCTTTGATGTGGAAGCATAGTCTCTTAAGGTGAAACACCGTGTCATTCCTTCCAACCATGCCTCTGCACGTTCACTGGAATTACCCCCGGCAAACTCTAGAAGTTTGATCTTTTGCATTTATCTAGTGATGTCCTCGGGTGGAGGCCCTCCCCCTGAATCCCTCGATGCTTCAGGGTTACCCTCTCCAGATGGCGGGGGCTCCACTTCGATCCCTGTTGGCTGACACCCCTTTAAATTCTCATTTATAGCTTCCAAAGAGCGTAAAATGAGAGCTAATTCAGGCAATGGTGGTGGTGGCATTGGCAGTGCTTGCGACGATTCCCCTCGATCGTGATTTCCTCGAGTCCTAACCATCCTATATAATTGAATTTGCATCAACCAAAAGTTTTTTAGGGAAGATTCTAAGGCAATTGGCATTCGCACAACTTATACTTGAAAACATAGGGTTAGGCAAGTTTTTTTTTTACTTGTCTGTAAACAGACATTACTCTCTTTAGGGTAAGTGGCTAGGTCAGGTTTGAAAGCCTCTGAGCTGGATGTCTTTTCTTAAGTAAACTAATGACTCTCTCCCCTGGCTAGCTATGCTAGCACCATTACACACTTGCCAATTTCTCTAACTTACCTTCTTAGCGCACATGAAGCCCCCTCCCCCTTATCATGGTTTAAGTCCTTAAAATTTTCTTTTAAAACTAGTTAATGTGATCTTGAACATAATTAATCATTAACATTAATTATTTAGATATGTACTTAATTATTAACATTAATATGTACTTAATTATCAATAGTTTTAAAATAAAATTTAATATTTAATATTGATCAATTAATATTTGATTATTTTAAATAATAATAAAAAAATTATAATTGAAAGAAAATGTTTTAAATTATTGCAATTAATTAAAATTCAAACAAATATATAAAAAAATAAAATAATTAGAATGAAATATCATGACAAACACAATTTTTATTTTATTTTATTTTTTTAAACGTGGGGCATTGTGGGTCCTCGGATGAGGCCCACGTGCAATTCTCTCCCCGCTCTCAATTCCCAAACCCTACACTAAACAAAAATTTCACATAAGCTCCCTCCTCTATTGCCTCTTCCATTCAGCAACTGTGGCCCGACTCTCTTCCCCCTCACTCTGCAATGGCTATGCAGTGCAGTAGTTTTACACACAGAGTAAAGCTCGAGTGGATGCAAATGGAACTCGATGGGTATGGAGTCGTGGGACCTCCTCGGTGAGGCACTATGATAAAGAAACTCCCCTGTGGGATTCACTTGTGGCATTCGATGATGTTGGTGGTGCTTGGGCGCTTGATCTCAACTGACTAACGTTGGGTTGTGGGATTATACCAGCGGCGAGACAGGACCAAGAGTGTAACATGGTATTTCATGTGTCAAGGGTTCATGTCTTGGGAGTGGCTCTCCTATTTCTCAGACGTCTAAACCCTAAACTGACTGCTATCTTTGCAAGGATATGTGTTTGAAAGCATCTGTCAAAACATAATATAAATATAGGGGGCATTGTTCCAGAGTTTTTTTTTTCTCTTGCGTTGGAAACAAATGAAGCTCTGAAGCCCCACTGTGGTTTCCACCTCTCGAAAGGATGCTTGATTGTCCTTGGAAATATTTGTAGGTGTTGGTCATTGCAGTTCACAATACAAGGGCTTCTAGTGGTCTCCCTCCTCATGGCTAGCAGCATGTGATGCTTGTGGTTTCTCAGGCTCTTGATAGGTGGTGTTGTTTCAGTTCGCTGCTCAACCAATGATGGCACATTGGTGTTGGACCATTCCTCAAGGCGTTGGCTTGGTCGTTGGTCGCTGGCTTTGTGTTGTGTACAATCTTGTGGGCTCCTCCTTCATATGGGCACTATCCCATGGGATCCTCCATCATATGACAAGCAGGCACTATCCCGTGGGCTCCTCCTTCATATGCTTTGGACCTAGCCCTTGGGCACTCTGTGTTGGGCTATGCATTTCTTGGTGAACAATTTCTTGTTGCATGCATGTTGTTTACAATCTTACAAACCCGTGGGCATCCCTGTGGATACTTTCCTGGTCGCCTTGTGAATTGGCTCTCGAATGAATTGGTTTTGTGTTGGGCTTTGGTGCTTTGAGCACTTGGTTTCAACTTGAGTGTTGTGTTATTTGTAGTAGGTGCTAATCCGTGCTAATCCATGTTGTATGTTGATGGCAGGTGTGCTTGACTCTAGACTTTGACCTCGGTGCCTTATTTCACTCTATTGTCATCTTTTGATATACAAGAGACGAGACAACTTTCCGATGTACCAAAGATGAGACAGACACCGACACTTGCTGAGTTCTCACCCAGGCCTGGAATTTGACGTTTTATGGAATATTTTCCCTTTAAATTTTTTTAAACATATTTGACAGTTTATTCAAAGTCTAGCCCGTCAACAATTATAGAGACAGATTCACTAAAATCGTCAGTTTGACATTGATATTTCCAGCAAGCCCGTAACAATTATTAATAGTTTTCATCTTTAATAGGGGTCATAGGCATATTGTGTTTCCATTTTAATCTCATAAGGTCAATTTATTACAACCATTTCACGTATTTCATTTTAAACCATAAAGAATTGAAAGAATATTGTGATTATCTTCCTATAGGGTTGAAAGAAGTGCTTGATGAAGGTTTATATTATTTTGAAACTTTAAATTGGTCAGACTCTCTTAGAGTAGTGCACGCCCAAGGCTTCCTTTACATTAGAAAAGATCCATGTGCTTCCTTTACATTTTCAATATGTATATTATTTATATTTATATCTATGTTAAACTATTTTTTTTTTTTTTAGTATGTATATTATTATTTATATTTATATCTGTGTTACAATTTGTGTGCTTTGCTTGTAGGTTAGGTGGAGTTGGAGCTTGGCCCTCGGGCCCAGGTTTATATTTACACTTGTATATATTTCCATGTATTTAGGGTTTGGGGATGCTTTTCTAAATTGTTGTAAAGGGTTTCGATATAACTATTTAGGGGTTGTTTAAATTTTTGGGTAGGCCCTGGTCCAAGTTTTTAAAATAGAGCTCTGATACCATGTGTAAGGCCTGTCCAAACAAAGCCTTATAAAACATAAATTTAAATATAGAAATGCTATCATAATTTTGTTTTTGTTCACTAATCAGCATAATAAAAATTCATTGTTTAGCAGAATTTAAAAATGAGCAGCATGATAATGAATAACAAGTTCAACATAATAAAAATGAACAATATAACAATAATGAACACAGCGTAATAATGATAATAAGTACCTCAAACTGGTGTTGTTCTGAAACTCTAGCATCCAAGCTGAAGCTCTGCCCAAAACTGATTAACCTCTGAGCCAGCTAGGAACAACCTATCCAACTCCGTAGCCCCAGGATTCCTTACGATTTCCTGGCCCCCGAGCCTAAAATTCCCAGCAACAGGTGCCCCTTGTGAAATTCCTCAACCCTGTAAGCACAAAACCATTGCAGAACATATACACAGTCCCAACTACCTCCTCCCTTCTCCTTTCCCTCCTCCAACTTTTCTCACTCTCCCCTAATACGAAAAAATATTACTCCCACAAAAAATATTCCCTTTCCGAGTGCTCTCCCTTGCCTTATCTTTCTTTCCCCTCATTATCCACAGCCTTATCCCCCCATTAAACCTCAACCACCTTATCCCCCCATTAAATCTCAACCACCTTATCCCCCCCTCCATAAATGGGTCCATCTACCAATACAATTATATCATTAACTAAGTCTTCATAATTAATAAAAAAAGAAATAAAATCTATTTTAATTCTTTATTAAACTAATATTTATTAAAGGATTAATTAAGGTTGTTACAGTCTCCGGGCCTTTGTCTCAGTGGGGGAGGCTTGTTTATTAATTCTTCAATGCTTGCAAATTACATCAAAAATACATCAAATGGACTCGATTCTGATTTCGTTGTGTTCTTCTCGACCTCAAAAATCTAATGCAACTGACGGCACTGAAAAAAACTGAGTATAGCCTCCGAAAATGGCCTTCAAAATTATGCTCATCAACACCTCCCCTGCATAAAAATGGCTTTGGCTTTGGCTTTGCTTTGCTTCAGCATAACTCTGCTCTAATTGTCCCCCATGGCCTCAAACATTCTTGGTTTTTATAGATCTGAAGTTGGTTATCCTTCCCCAACTTCCTCCCAAAATTTGGGCTCAAAAAGAGCTCAATATCTCCCAAAAATGGGCCAAATTCTCCATTTACAGGCATAAAATCAATAAAATCCACTAAACATTGTGTAAAAACCCACTTTATGTTAATTATAGGGCTTAGCCCCTTTAACCCTATGCACGCCCCCTTAAATGGTCATATGGAAACTATAAATTGCCAAGTGTTAGCCCATAGGGTTATGTGTTAGCCCTCTTATCCCGCACTAGGGTCACATGTCTTGAAAACATAAGACAACGCCCTTAAAATGCGCCAAAAAACAAGTGGTTAAGGCCCGAGTCCTAAGCATTGGTAGAAGGGCGCTAACTCTGCACATTGGTGATTAAAGGAAAGGCACCCGCCCCTGTGGTTATATGCAACACAATTAGGTCATGAGCTGGGGCTTAGCCCCAACCCCCTTTCACTCCAATACACATGATATTGCAATTCAAATAATTTTAATGTGGCTTAATATTACAAGCAATATCATTGGAGCGTTGGTAAAGGAACTTTGTTAAACCTTTACGTTGGTGGGGGGAGGTCGTCGGTACAATTCCTGTCCACTCCAACAATATTTTTGCCAATGAACCTAATGTCCAACCAATGGGTGCCACGTGGCAGCCAACCATTTGTTGTCCTCCAATGCCATGTGTCAACATGCTATAGGTCCATGTCATTGTCCAGTCACCCTGTTGTCGTGCTGCCACATGTCAGCTTGACTTTTTAGCTGTTTAGGAAAGCGGACAGAGTGCGATAACTTTCGCATACAGTGTTCGTTTGAGAAAGTAAATATATGGCCAAAATCAGCGCGACGAGCCGATCGCAATGGAATTGGTTTTGTCTGATTTCGAGAAATTTCATTTTTGAGCCTTTTCTGGACCTAGAAAACCTCCTGGATCCGATTATGGATCAATGACCCCACTATTATAGCCTTAGTGATGACAATATGAGATATTTATTTCTTGATAATACCTTTGGCTAATCCATGCCTTTCCTTCATGAAATGCAAGAACTCTTTTTTGTTGGAAAAAAGAATTTCCAATATTTTTAAAATATTAGCAACTAAGATAAGACTCCAATAGCCCAAGTGTACAAATGTTTTTTTAATTTTTTGAACAACTAAAAACAAACCTACAACAAATATACAATATTTTGATTTTTTTGAAGTTAAAAAAATAAAAAAATAAAAACTTAGTCATCCTACAACTAATCAAACCATATCAACTAAAATGTACAAATAAACATTTCTTACACACAATCTTTAAATAACCCCATCCACTCATGATATTAAGAATGCACATTTTAGAAATGCATGTGAAAGAGGGTAGCATGAAGTATTCCTACTCATAGATTCGTATTTTTATTTATTTTTATATAAAATAAAAAATGAAAGGTAAGCACAAAAAAGCATACTCATCCTACAATAAATCAATTATACCAAACAAATTGTACAAAATAGACATTTCTTGATCATAATCTCTAAAAATCCTCTCTAATCTTCAAAAAGTTAAAAGCCAATACACCTAACATGAGATTCATGGACTTTGTGAGATAAGTGGATAAGAATGTGGGCTACAAATCACCTATGTAAAACAAAATGTACAAAATAGACATTTTTTCGACACAATCTCTAAAGCGTCCATCCAATCCTCAAATTCTTGATGGGATTTGTGAGATCCGTGGATAAGGATGTGGTCGTGTGTATGACAAAAGTGGATAAGGATGGATCAATCACCAAATATGTGGGATCCAATTTACCTGTGTACGTAATATATGGTTGATTTTCTCATTCATCTATATCATATATAATAAATGTGGATCCACCCCAATTGCAAAATGCAATACATGCACTGATTTTCTCATTCATCTATATCATATATAATAATTTATAACCTATACAAAAGCCATATTTGAAAAAAAAAAAAAATATATATATATATATATAAATATTTGATTTTTATTTTGACTCAAACAAAGGTTTGGAGAAAAGTTACATAGATGTAGATTTCAAGATTAGAAGTTTAAACGTTGAAACTGATCGACTAAGTATTGTATGTGCAATAACAATGACAAAAAGCTCCTTCACAATGATAACTCATGATAGAAAATTGTGAGATATTTTTGGTCATGTTATATGTTGAAAAAGCACATTCACAATGATAACTCATGATAGAAAATTGTGAGATATTTCTGATCATGTTATGTGTTGAAGATTTAATCATGAAAGATAGATGTGAAGTTATCATTGCATAATTCTTAAAAAATAAAAACTTAGAAAACACTATAAATGATCCATTAATGATCCTTCATTAGTATGTACACATGGAATTTGGTAGAATTTAGAAGCAATGATTCTCTTTTATACCAAAGAGACTTGTAATCTAGTTTAAAAGTTCTCCATTTGAAATGATTGCAACTCTATGCGCTACCCATGAGCCCAGTCTTCAGTTGACTATTGTAATTTTGGTGATATATATATAAAGAAATATTATAATAAATTTTTAATTATTTTTATAAAAATATATGTAAAATAATATATATGTGTGTGATGATGATAGTAGTTAAAGTTCATTGAGATCAAAATTGATTTATTGAACTCTTTAAAATATTATTTAGATGTTTGAAAAAACTATTAAAAAAATTCAAAACCACTAAAATTTTAATGATTTAAAAAAGTTAAGAAAATCATATTACTACAAATATAAGCATCTTGATATCACAAAGTAACACATTTTTTTTTTTAACATATTATTAATATTTATAATAGCCCCCTGTATGATGATGGACGAGGTTGTTAAGCTACCTGATGTTAAAGTCACCAAGGTTTGAAACCTTGGTGGATAAAAATCCAAATCCATGTTAAGGGTTGGTGTGGTCAATACAAGCATCAAGTGCTGCCAACAGGTCCACAAATTCAACAAACAAAAAAAAATATTAATATTTTATAAAAAAAAAAAAAAAAAAAAAAAAAAAACATATATATATATATAAATCCAAGGATATTTCTATAACATTATCTAAGAAGAACCCATCCAGTCCTCCAAAAGTTAAAAAAGTTATTGCAGCTAAAGTCAAAAATCCTTTGCGAGAATAGTAGATGAGGATGCCGGCTTGTGTGTGAGAGATATTGGATAAGGATGAACGATTACATGGTCCAGTTTCCTTTGTTCAGACAATCGATGGCCGACTCTATCGATGGCCGACTCTATCTTTATCATATATAATAATAATTCACAATCTCTGTTTTACGTGGAGAAGAGCCAGATCCAGATATTTTGCTCGAGGTCATGCGATTTTGATTTTGGTTTACAAGATTTGAATTAGAAGAGATCCGCAGATCTAGATTATGGGGAGAGGCGGGCTGGCAGTGCATAAGCCGAGCAGGAGCGACGAAGTGCTGGAGGCGCAGCAGCAATGGCAGATGACAGAGCAGACTAAATCTCATTTCGAAGCACTCGCTCCCATTCGCCACAGGAAGCCCCTTCGCAGCGATAACTCCGATGATGTTGAGGAGGTTGAAGATGAGCGATGACATCCTCCAGAGAGCTCTGGAAAATACCAAGAACCAACCTCCCAGGTAACTCCGCGTCATGCAGCCAACATATTGTAATTTCAGATTTATAGATAGAAAATCTGCAAATTAGGTCAGAGATAGTAGTTAATCATGATTGTCTTTAAAACTTATTGACAACTAAATTAGATAATGCATCAATAGATCGTGATCATATTCATCATCATCATTCAAATAACATTTAAACATCATAAAGGTTCATACCGCCTTAAAGTTCGTTAGTGTATCATTAATAGTTTCATTGTGAATAGAAATAAAGGTGATTAGGCCCCAAGTAATCCGGTTTTCTAAGTCAAAAAGGTGGTATTACATACACCCAAACTTTGAGAAACATATTCTAGGTGGTCAAAAGTGAGGGATAATCTGCCAGAATGTCTCACATCCTGCAATGATCTTGACTATACTTGTCCCAATCGGACCTTTAACTTGGTCTACCACTAAATGGTTCCTAAGTCGCCGAGTTCACGGGTCCAATACATGCCTAACGGTTTACCATGAGGGTTCCACATCCGACAATTTGCAATTCCCTTCCAATTTAGTTTCTATGGTATTCACGAACATAATGAAGTAGAACGTATACGAAAACATTATGAGTTTTATGTAAGTAGGGTGGCAGTACGAGACGATATGCAACTGGTCCAATTTTCTCTTTGATTTGGAACGGTCCTATAAATCAAGGTAACAAATTTGTCCCCTTCCCAAAAAGAATGGTACTCTTATTAGTCTCCATACTTAATGAAAACTTATCTCCCCCACTTCTTCTTATAACTTTGGTTAGTCTTATGTGCATCAACACAACTTTTATATCTATCCTGTGCTTCCTTTTTAGTCTCTAACCTAACCACCTCGCTCCTCCACTTTGAATCACTCGCCCAACCGTCACATGGTTCTAATCTTTCCCAACTCAACTATGTTCTTCATGGCCTTCCATACGTAGAAGCTTTGTAGGGTGTCATCTCGATGGAGCTATGAAAACTATTATTGTAGGCTAACTCTACCAAAGGTACTTCCTCCCAATGGGTCTTTGATTATCCATAACATACATCCCAAGCAAGTCTTCCATAACCTGATTTACTCTCCTGGCTTCCATCTGTTTCTGGATGTTAAGCTGTGCTTAAGTTCAACCCAGTCCCCAACATCTTACAATGAAACCTTGTCCAAAACCTAAAAGTGAACTGGAGTCCCTATCCTAAAATGATCTTCTTAGGTATAACGTGCAAACGGATAACCTCACTCTCTATAAACATCGGTGCCACATCGCTGACACATCATAAGGTTCCCAACCGCACAAAATGAGCACCTTGGTTAACTTATCAACCATCACAAGAATGTCATTGTGTCCATGAGATGAGCCGCAAACCATCAAAAAATCCATAGAAATTACTTCCCATTTGGACATAGGGATGTCATGTGGTTGTAGGAGACCTTCTAGGTGATGGTGTTCTCAAATTTTCTACTTTCGGGAGTTGGGACACTCTAGGAATTTGGTGAATAAATGGACTACATTGTGCTTCATTCCTACCTGTATAAGAGCTTCCCATGTTCAACAAGGTAGACATTTTCTTCACATACACACCCTGACATGCACACAAAGTGCTCTATGGGCTCTCCTTCAATATGATTCTTCAATATCCCCACCTTCTGGATGTACATCCCTCGACATTCATTGGGGTCCATCCGCCCAAGCCATCCATCACAGATTTCTTTGATCCACTTCCTCCCACTGAGGTTTGAAGTAACCTTTTAAATACCAACTATCTCCAAGGAGTTGCATCAACACACACATTCCCTCATATTGACTTTTAAAGGTACCAAGGAGAAGACACATGGTCTCCTACTCAAGGCATCCACAGGGAATTACATTTTTATTTCTCTCTTGATATGAAATACTCAGTATATATCTATACTCATAAACTCACTCCATCTTTGCCCTCGAATTATATATCTTTGAGTGAAGAGATTTTTAAAATTTCATGGTGTGTTTTGAGCTCAAAGTTTTCCACTAAATAGTAGGTGCTGCCTCCAGTAGTTTCAGATATGACATAACTGCCAACTTAAAATCATGAGTAGTATATAAAGCTCCTTATGTTTTCAACTTCCTTTGACTCATAAGCTATCACCTCCATGCATTAGCATGACCCCAACCCTTGCTTCGAGGCATACAAAAGTGCACAAGGAAGTCCCTTTTGCCATCCAAGCAACACCTGAGAATTATCTGGTGTGCATTGTAGAACCTCTTAAGCTCGATGAATGCACTACCCATTCTTTTTTTCCATTCATACTTGACCCTTTCAATTTGAAGTGGTGATGGGTTTCGGCTTAGAGAACCCTTCCATAAATATCCGATAATAACCTACAGTCTCCATGAAGCTTATTTACCTCATGAATATTTTTCAAGACTGCCATTCCATAATGGCTTTTACCTTTTCTCGGTCCACAAAGATTCCTTCACTGAAAATGATATGAACTAAATAGTGAATTTATTTCTAGAATAAGGAACACTTCACAACTTCCCATACAATTTGTTCCCTCTTAGGCATGACAACACCACGTAGTGTCTCTCATGTTCTCTCTTTCGTTCCTTGAATAGATGAGGATATCATCTAGAAAGACTTGTACAAAATGTATCAAGTAATTCTAGAATACACCGCTCATGAGGCTCATGAATATCAAGTATAATGCTATCAACTGAAGGTATTATAAATAAACTCAGAATGCTCAAACTGAAGTTCGAAAGGGAAGTTTTAGGGAATATCAGCTTTCCTTATCCTTAATCAGTGATAATTCTCGACACAAAATTGATTTTGAGAATATCGCTGTCTTCATCTCATCAAACATCATCTATCCATGGCATACTTATTTTTCTCTCTAGGCATGGTTCAAGTCCTTGTAATCTATACACAATAATAAGGAATTGTGCTTCTTCACAAAAATTACACTGTGCACCCTAAGGTGAGAGACACTGGGCCTTCTTATCCCTAAGTTGAGTAGCTCTTTTAACTACATCTACAACTCACAAATGTAAGGAAGACATCCTATATGAGTCTTTGGAAATTGGTTCTCGCACTGTTTTAGCTCAATAGTAAAATCAACCTCTCTGGGAGAGGTAACCTCAGCAACCCATTTGGAAAAACATCCTTAAATTATGACACAATGGGTACCCCATCCAAGGAGGTTCCTTCTCTCATATTCCACTACTTCCACTACATATAATCGACATCCTTGTCTCAATCTTCGTTTAACCTTCATAGTTGAGACAAAGCATAGAGACACCTTTCTCCATACACCGTGGATCTCTAATGGCCTTCCTTCAATAATGATAAAGCACCTTTGGCGTAAAACACCCACCATAGCTCAATACCGGGATTCTGTAATCCAACTATCATCTTAATGATTAGTTCATACATCCCCGAGAGCGTTGGATATACCTTCAACTCAAGAGTACACACCCCAAAATTCACCAGAAAACTATCAACGCCAGGTCCCACACCTGTTTTCCCCAAAAGCTCATCTCTCGACTTGTTTGAAGTCGTTGTGCTCGTAGGCTGACAACCCACTGTTTTCTAATGCATGGTGAAATGAAATCCATCCCTGCAACTCAAGCAATCACCCTAGTAATGGGGCCTCCACATCCCCAATATGTAACACGAGATGGAACTTGCATTGTTGCGGACGGTCTCTGGAATGAGTTCCTTCCTTTGGAACCCCGCCTCTACTCTGTTGTCGTTCCCCGGGAAGGTCGTGTACATGCCTTCATCGTTGGTGTTGAGAGAGATGCTACACTTGTTGCCATCGAAATCCCTCGAAAGCAACCGTTTTGGTGAAACTCTCTATTTCCATAAGGAGGTGACATATGATTTCCTCCCCTAGAGAAGGTTCAAGGGGCCTTCCCCACGAATCCATGATGATGTGGAAAGGTTGATCTCATACCTTCATTTAAGCTCATGTACTTATCATAACTCAGACCTTTCTCAAGCAATAAAGATGGTTTCCCTGTTATCCGTACCATGGCCCTTATCCTTTTAGGGTTTAAAACAATAGACAAAGTGTTATAATCAAGCTGTTGATCATTATCCATGTATGAAACATATTTCCCCAACTCCATGAACTCAATCTCATACTCTTCCATGGTCTTGTTTTCCTATACTAGAGCATGAAATGCTCCCACCAAGTAGTCTCCTCTCGTAGTAAGTTGGTAGATACTTCCTTTAGAAACTTTCCTCAAAAAGTTCCAAAGATACAGTGTGTTTTAGGTGGCAGTAACTCATCTGTGTTGCCCTGCAACGCCTGCTAAGGCATTGTCCCTAACTAAAATATTGTTATTATTTTCTCCTTTGATGTGGAAGCATAGTTCCTTAAGGTGAAACACCCGGTCATTCCTTCCAACCATGCCTCTCCATCGCTTCACTGAATTACCTCCTGCGAAACTCTAGAAGATCTTTTGCATTTGTCTGATGTCCTCGTGGAGAGGCCCTCCCCAATCCCTCTCATGCTTCGTGGTTACCTTCCAGATGGGCCCACTTCATCCCCGCTATCATTAATTCTTTAAATTCTCATTTATAGCTTCCAAAGAGCACAAAATGAGACACTCCAGTGCAATGGTGGTGGTGGTATCATCAAAGGTTTCAAGGCCCCCGGATCGCGGGTGATTCTCGGTAGTCCCAACTATATCCTATAATTGGATCTGCATCAACCAAAAGTTTTTTTAGGGAAGATTCTAAGGCAATTGGCATTCTAATGTCTTGTATACCTCTGAAAACATATATTAGCTTTTTTAATTTGTCCAGAAATGCATATTTACTCTTTAGGGTAAGTGGCTAGGTCAGTGTTAAAGCCTCCGAAATGGATGCCCCTCTGGCAACCAATGACCTCTCTCCTGCCAGCTATGCCAGCACCATTGGCCCACTCTCTAATCCTACTCCTTCTTAGCGCATTATGAAGCCCTCCCCCTATCATGGTTTAAGTCCCAGTGACTCTTTTTTTTAAAACTAGTTAATGTGATCTTGAACATAATTAATCTACACATTAATTATCAGATATGTAATTCTAATTATTGTACATTATTACAAAATTAATTATCAATAGTTTTAAAAATAAAATTTAATATTTAATAATAATAATTCAATACTTGATCATTTTAAATAACAATAAAAAAAAATTATAACTAAAAAAAAAATGCTCTTAAATTAATAAACCAAATTCAAACAAATATATAAAAAAATAAAATAATTAGAAATGAAATATCATGACAAACACACTTTTATTTTATTTTATTGGTCCTCTGATGGAGGCCCAATGCAGTAACTCCTCTCTCTTCTCCCCCGCCTCAATTCCCAAACCCTACACCTTCAAACAAAAATTTCACATAAGCTCCCTCCTCTATTGCCTCTTCCATTCAGCAACTGTGGCCCGACTCTCTTCCCCCTCACTCTGCAAAGGTTGTGCAATGCAATAGATTTACACACAGAGTAAAGATCGAGCGGATGGAAATGGAACTCGATGGGTGGTATGGGAGTCTGGGACCCCTGGGAGGCACTCCACATGATAGAACCCCCTCGTGGGATCTTACTTGTGTATCTGGAAGGGATGTTAGGAAAGTTTTGGGCTTTGATCTCAACTCACTCAACGCTAAGGTTGTGGGATTATACCAAGTAGACAGACCAAGAGTGTAACACATGGTGGTTTCATGCTTGTTGTGGGTTCAAGTGTCTTGTAGAGGCTCTATTTCTGTGACCACAAACCCTAAACTGACTGTCTTTGTATGATACATGTAGTTTGAAAGCATCCTACAAAATACAATATAAATATAGGGGTAATGTCTCACAGAAGTTTTTTTTCTCTCGCGTTGGAAACAAATGAAGCTTTGAAGCCCCACTGTGGTTTCCACCTCTCGAAAGGATGCTTGATTGTCCTTGGAAATATTTGTAGGTGTTGGTCATTGCAGTTCACAATACAAGGGCTTCTAGTGGTCTCCCTCCTCATGGCTAGCAGCATGTGATGCTTGTGGTTTCTCAGGCTCTTGATAGGTGGTGTTGTTTGGGGCCACTGCCTCAAACTAACAGATGGTACATGGACTATTCCTCAAGGCGCTAGTTTGGTCGTTGGTCATTGGCTTTGTGTTGTGTACAATCTTGTGGGCTCCTCCTTCATATGGGCACTATCCCATGGGATCCTCCATCATATGACAAGAGGGCACTATCCCGTGGGCTCCTCCTTCATATGCTTTGGACCTAGCCCTTGGGCACTCTGTGTTGGGCTATGCATTTCTTGGTGAACAATTTCTTGTTGCATGCATGTTGTTTACAATCTTACAAACCCGTGGGCATCCCTGTGGATACTTTCCTGGTCGCCTTGTGAATTGGCTCTCGAATGAATTGGTTTTGTGTTGGGCTTTGGTGCTTTGAGCACTTGGTTTCAACTTGAGTGTTGTGTTATTTGTAGTAGGTGCTAATCCGTGCTAATCCATGTTGTATGTTGATGGCAGGTGCTCTCTTTGACTCTGGACTTTTGACCCTGCCTTATTTTCCTCACCCCATTGTCACCTTTACATACAAGAGACCTATGAGACAACTTCTCTCATGCACCAAAGATGAGATGCATTAACTTCCACACCCTGTCACCAAAGCCCGAATTTGACGCTTTATGGAATATTTTCCTCTTTAAATTTTTTAAACATATTTTGATGCCTTTATTCAAAGTCTAGCTCATCAACAATTATAGAGACAGATTCACTAAAATCACAACATTGATATTTCCAAAGAAGCCCGTAGAATACCATTAATTGTTTTCATCTCTTTATTAGGGTCACAGAAAGTAGTTTCCATTTTAACTCAAGGTCAGCCCACCTATTACAAACCATTCCCAATGACTTCATTCAAACCATAAGAATACCTTGTTTATCTTCCTATAGGGTTGAAATAATTTCTTGAAGGAGGTTTAGATTATTGTGAACTTTAAATTGGTTAGACTTTCTTAGATTAGTGCAGTGCTTCCTTTACATTAGAAAAGATCCATGTGCTTCCTTTACATTTTCAATATGTACGTCATTTATATTTATATCATCTAGTGTTGAACCATTTTTTTTAGTGCATGTATATTACACGGCACAAGTATCCTGTTACACCCCGTGGCTTTTGTTTGTAGGTTAGGGTGGAGTTGGATTGGCCCCAAGTCCACCCAGGTTTATATTTACACTTGTATATATTTCCATGTATTTAGGGTTTGGGGATGCTTTTCTAAATTGTTGTAGTTGAGCATAACTATTTAGGGGTTATAAATTTTGGGTGGTGGCCCCGGGTCCAAGTTTTAAAATAGCTCGATACTGCTGTGTAAGGCCCACCCAAACAAAGCCTTATAAAACATAAATTTAAATATAGAAATGTTATAATAATTTCTATTATGTTCTCTTTTTAGCATAATAACAACTCATTGTTTAGCGTAATTTAAAAATTAGCAGCATGATAATAAATAAATAAGTTCCTAAATTATTAAAATGAAATTAATATAAATAATAATAAAAAAGGTATTACCGATAATAATAATAATGGGTACTCAAACTGTGTTGTTCTCAAACTTAGTATCCAAGTCAAGTTTCATTTAAACTGATATTAACTTCTGAAAGCTAGCTTAGGAACACCCATTTATCATCCAACTCAGAAGCTCCTAGATTCTTTATTTATTTTGCCTCTGAGCTTGGGGTACTCCCAAGCAGAATAAAGCTCTTTGTACTCTCAACCTTGGCATGTTCATTAAAGGTGTAATATATACATAGCCTCCCTCCTTCTCTCTCCTCCTCCAACTTTCTACTTCCCCTAATAATGAAAAATATTACTCCTACAAAAATATTCCCTTCCGAAAGTGCTCCCTTGCCTTATCTTTTCCCCTTATACATCTGCTTCTTACCTTTATCCCTCTACTAAAACTTCTACAAACTAAATCTTATCCTACTAAATCTTCGCCAACCACCTTGTCCCCTCCATAATATCCATTCACTCAATACAATTATATCATTAATCCACCACAAAAAGAAATAAAATCTAGATTTTAATTCTTGCATTAAACTAATATTTATTAAAATATCACATATACAGCCACAACGGCCTCTGTCCTGCTGGGAGAGGCTCATGATTAATCTCTCCAATGCCTAAAAAATTCACACTCCAAAAATACATCAAATGACTCCACCGATTGCTAGGCACTCTTCCCTAACTTCCAAAAATCCAATGCAACCAATGACCTAGTGTAAAACTCCATATTCTAAAATGCCTCAAAATTAAGTGCCCATCAACACTCCCAGATAAAATGGCTTCATTTCTATTTTGTTTCAAAGATAACTCCTGCCTTTGACTGTCCCATGGCCCTCAAACATCTCCATTTTATAGATCTCAAGTTGCTATCCTCCCCAACTTCCTCCCACTTGGGGTTCAAAATTAATATCTCCCAAAATGTAAATTTCCATTTACATGCATAAAATCA
Organism: Picea sitchensis; assembly: GCA_010110895.2. Classification (NCBI taxonomy): domain Eukaryota; kingdom Viridiplantae; phylum Streptophyta; class Pinopsida; order Pinales; family Pinaceae; genus Picea; species Picea sitchensis. The sequence goes on along the minus strand of SNQJ01S0008771.1, from coordinate 249,052 downwards.
ATAAAATCCATCAAACATGTGTAAAACCTAATTTTATGTTAATTATAGGTTTAGCCCCTTAACCCCATGCACTTTAAATGGTCATCATATGGAAAACGCTAAATTACAGGTTAGCTCCATAGGGTTAAGTGTGTTAGCCCCTCTTATCCTGCAGAGAGACTCATTAGGGTCACATATGTCTGAAATATGCATAAACGCCTTTAAATAAATGCGCCAATAAACAAGTGGTTAAGGCTCGAGTCCTAAGCATTGGTAGAAGGGCGCTAACTCTGCACATTGGTGATTAAAGGAAAGGTAACGTCGGCTTATATGTAAATACAATTAGGTCATGAGTCGGGCTTAGCCCCAACCCCCTTTGACTCCAATACACATGATATTGCAATTCAAATAATTTTAATGTGGCTTAATATTACAAGCAATATCATTGGAGCATTGGTAAAGGAACTTTGTTAAACCTTTACGTTGGTGGGGGGAGGTCGTCGGTACAATTCCTGTCCACTCCAACAATAATTTTGCCAATGAACCTAATGTCCAACTAATGGGTGCCACGTATAACCATTTGTTGTTGTCCCTCCAATGCCATGTGTCAATAACATGTTATGGTCCATAAGTCATTGTCTGGCCATATCAAGCTGCTGCATATGTCAGTTTTGATCTTTTAAATTTTAGGAAAGTGATTAGAAAAGGACATATAATCTCGGAGGCAAGGTTCGTTTGAGAAAGTAAATATATGTATGAAATCGCTGACGAAATGGGACATCAGAATGGAATTATTTCGTTCCGATTGAAATTTCATTTTTGAGCTCTTTTCTCGGTCTAGAAACTCTCCTGATCCATGGATCATCACGACCCCGCTATTATAACTTTAGTGATGACAATATGAGATATTTATTTCTTGATAATACCTTTGGCTAATCCATGCCTTTCCTTCATGAAATGCAAGAACTCTTTTTTGTTGGAAAAAAGAATTTCCAATATTTTTAAAATATTAGCAACTAAGATAAGACTCCAATAACCCAAGTGTACAGATGTTTTTTAATTTTTGAACAACTAGTAAAACAAACCTACAACAAAATATACAATACATATTTTGATTTTTAGAAGTAAAAATAAAAAATAAAAACTTAGTCATCCTACAACTAATCAAACCATATCAACTAAAATGTACAAATAAACATTTCTTACACACAATCTTTAAATAACCCCATCCACTCATGATATTAAGAATGCACATTTTAGAAATGCATGTGAAAGAGGGTAGCATGAAGTATTCCTACTCATAGATTCGTATTTTTATTTATTTTATACAAAAATAAAAAATGAAAGGTGCTACCAAAAAGCATACTCATCCTACAATAAATCAATTATACCAAACAAATTGTACAAAATAGACATTTCTTGATCATAATCTCTAAAAATCCTCTCTAATCTTCAAAAAGTTAAAAGCCAATACACCTAACATGAGATTCATGGACTTTGTGAGATAAGTGGATAAGAATGTGGGCTACAAATCACCTATGTAAAACAAAATGTACAAAATAGACATTTTTTCGACACAATCTCTAAAGCGTCCATCCAATCCTCAAATTCTTGATGGGATTTGTGAGATCCGTGGATAAGGATGTGGTCGTGTGTATGACAAAAGTGGATAAGGACAGGATCAATCACCAAATATGGGATCCACTTACCTGTGTACGTAATATGGTTGATTCATCTATATCATATATAATAACTTATAACCTATAATAAAAGCTATATTTGAAAAAATATTATATATATATATATATATATATAACATTTGATTTTATTTGACTCAACAAGGTTTGAAAAAAGTTATATAGTAGATGTAGATTTTGAAAAAAAGATTAGAAGTTTAAACGTTGAAAATGATCGACTAAGTATTATATGTGCAATAACAATGACAAAAAGCTCCTTCACAATGATAACTCATGATAGAAAATTGTGAGATATTTCTGGTCATGTTATATGTTGAAAAAGCACATTCACAATGATAACTCATGATAAAAAATTGTGAGATATTTCTGACCATGTTATGTGTTGAAGATTTAATCATGAAAGATAGATGTGAAGTTATCATTGCATAATTAAAAAAAAAAAAAACCTTGAAGAAAACTCTATAAATGATCCACTAATAATCCTTCATTTGTATGTACACATGGAATTTGGTAAAATGTTAGAAGCAATGATTCTCTTTTATACCAAAGAGACTTGTAATCTAGTTTAAAAGTTTTATTTAAATGATTGCAACTTCTAGGCATACCTATGAGCCCAGCTTGAAGTTATTGAGTATGAATTTTAAGATTATATATAAAATAAATATTATGAATTTTAATTTTTTATAAAAAATATATAAAAAAAATAATATGTGTGTGAGAGAGATAATGATGGTGGTTAAAGTTCATTGAGATCAAAATTGATTTATTGAACTCTTTAAAATGTTATTTAAATATTTAAAAATCCATATTAAAAAACATTTCAAAATCATTAAAATTTTGATGATTTAAAAAGTTAAAAAAACCGATATTACTACAAATATAAACATCTTGATATCACAAAATAATAATTTTTATTTTTGCATAAAATATTAAAAAAAAAAAAAAAAAAAAAAAAAAAAAAAAATCAAACAAAATATACAAACTATATATTTCTATAACATTATCTAACAAGAACCCATCCAATCCTCCAAAAGTTAAAAAAGCTATTGCAGCTAAAGTCAAAAGTCCTTTGCGAGAATAGTAGATGAGGATGCCGGCTTGTGTGTGAGAGATATTGGATAAGGATGAACGATTACATGGTCCAGTTTCCTTTGTTCATACAATCGATGGCCGACTCTATCGATGGCCGACTCTATCTTTATCATATATAATAATAATTCACAATCTCTGTTTTACGTGGAGAAGAGCCAGATCCAGATATTTTGATCGAGGTCATACAATTTTGATTTTGGTTTACAAGATTTGAATTAGAAGAGATCCGCAGATCTAGATTATGGGGAGAGGCGGGCTGGCAGTGCAGAAGCCGAGCAGGAGCGACGAAGTGCAGGAGGCGCAGCAGCAATGGCAGATGACAGAGCAGACTAAATCTCAGTTCGAAGCACTTGCTCCCATTCGCCACAGGAAGCCCCTTCGCAGCGATAACTCCGATGATGTTGAGGAGGTTGAAGATGAGCAATATGATGACATCCCTCCAGAGTTTAAGAAATACCAAGAACTGGAATCCCTCTCTCAGGTAATTCTCCTGTGTCATATGTAGATAATATATTGTAATTTCAGATTTATAGATAGAAAATCTGCAAATTAGGTCAGAGATAGTAGTTAATCATGATTGTCTTTAAAACTTATTGACAACTAAATTAGATAAATTTTACCATCTTAAAAAAACTATGCATTTGTAAACTAATCTCCCAATTCGTTCGACAGATCGTTTGCGGTATTGAAAATACCTGGATTCGGATTGTTTGATTGAGTAAAGATCTGTAAAATAATCTGCAATAATCTAACAGTTGTTTTTTTTGTTTTTCTAATTGGGAATAGCCATCATTTGCGAGTGAAGATGGAGAAAGTTCAAAGGAGTTTGTGGAAACCGATTATTACAAGGACTTTAATGGCATCAACGGGCTCCATCACACTGTGAGTATGCTATTTCCATGTTCTGTTTTTCCTTTTCTTTTGTGGGTATATTTCAGATTAATCAGCAGACAATTCTGTATTGATATATTTGCAGACTGGAGATGGGTTCATAAAGCTGGACTGCAATGGGGGGTCGTATTTCCGTTTGGGTTACCAGGAGGAGGAGAATGGACCAATGGAACGGATCCCCGTTCACTGCAACCCAGCAACCAACGACTGGGTTCCTGCTGCTATAGATGATCAGAAAACGGTCAGTAGGCTCGATCCGGCGACTTCAGTTTTCATTAATGGTTTGATTTTTTGCAAATACTGTACTGTGATCTTATAACGTGGATGGTATGGTTGTTGATTATGTGGTGCAGGTGACGCCTCTTCTGTCAAAGCCTGTTCGCAGCGGTTAAAGCAATAAACACAGTCAAGTCGAGGCACTGAAAGATTGAATGAGAAGATGTATAATTTGATTTTATATTTTGGATTGGAAAAATGAAAGAATGGACTTTGAAAATTGGAAACAAGAGGATCTACATTGACCATTTCGGATGAATTGATGTCGGTGCTTGTTGATAGATCTGTTGATGTGCTAAGCAAATCTAATGACATAATTTCCTCCTGTAATTGATTTATTCCTCTCTCTCGTAATACTCTTGCGTATGATGAACTGACCTAATTTTTTGGCTTAAAATCTGAAGCAGGTTTATCTCTTCCATATTCAATATGCAAAATGATTATGTTTATGTTTAATTATTTCAACTAAAATATGACTTTAAAGTCCTTCTTTCCAAACTATCTTTTACAAAATCTTACAACTAAAATATGACTTTAAAGTCCTTTCCAAACTAAAAGGACATAAGTTCTGATCACATTACATAATATTTCAGTAAGCTGCCACCTAAATTTTGTAAAATATAGTCTATGTTTTACATATCTATTTCAAAATACAAAAAGTCATTTTTGCAACCTTACAACAGTGATCTATTTCAAAATACATAAAAGCTATTTTTGCATCCTTGCAACAGTGATTTATTGATTGATAACTAATCTTTCAAAAAAAATTGGTTTTCCTTGTGTATCCATTGCAAAATATATTTCATCCTCATCCAGTAGCAAAGCTTTCTTTGATAGCTGATCAACTTTCTTGTTATAAACTCTGTATATATGTTGAGATTTGAGTTGTTGAAAACTCTTGCTCAGCATTCTAATTTTTGTCATCCAAGGCTGCACATGGATCACGTGTAGGTTATTATCATTAATAAACCAATCCATAATAATATTTGAATCACCTACTAGTTGTAACCTTATTACCTTTTTATAACTTTAAAAAACTAAAATGCACTACAAGGCTAGGATTTCACCCCTAGTATTGGTTCTACCACAATTCTTTTTTAGTCTAAAATTGCCCAATATTGGACATTTTAATAAACCTCCAGCCCCACATTTTGTACCCTTATCTTATGAGGCTCCATAAAAAAACCCCACTGCCAAATCCCAGTCAAGAATGGGAGGCCTATAAATCCTTCTAATCTTGATAAACTGTGAAACTTTTAATTCTCAATACAGTTGCATACTCTGACTAGATTAAAAGGAAGATCTTCAAATATAACCAAATTCATGTGTTTCCAAACCTCCCAGCAAATAAAGAAAGGGATTTATTTCCAATTTTCCTTCTTCCTTATCCAATTTTGTAAACAGTTAACACTCTGTCCTCCTTCCCAAGTACTGAATAATTTAATTCCTTTAAAATTGAATGCCAAATACCTTTGATGAAACTGCACTCTACAAAAAGATGAGGCATTGTTTCCTCATTGTTCCCACACAGAACACATCTACTCGGCCCTTTAAAACCTCTTTTGTTCAAATTTTCCCAAGTAAGAATTCCTTGTTCAAGCATTAACCAGATAAACAAAACAGTTTGACTTTTAAGGGTAGTTGCCATTTCACAAGTTCAATATACCAGTAAATTGGTTCTTCTTCCATATCCTCCAACAATTGAACTTTATAATCTTGATTGACATTTACGTGTCTCCTTTTTTTATCCCAGGACCACAGTAAGATATCTTTTTCATTATTTAGTTCAAATCCTGAACCAACTAATCCCTTAATAAACTTAGTCCATTCCTATTTTTGTTCTCCTTTCGGCCCTAGAGTCTCGGCCTTTTTCCATCTTGTATGATTTGAAACCTCCAGATCACTAGATCGAGCTTGTGCAAGGAATTCTATCTCTTGTGCCTTCAATATCAATATAAGATTCCTTGACAATATATAATAATATTGAGGCTCAACCACAAGATCAGCTCCAATTCTAATATCCCTCCCATTTCCAGGTTTCCAAACCAACCAATCTATTATAAAAGATAAATATGAGGTGAGTGCTCTCCAAAAATTTGATATACCGGTCCAATTTTTCCTTCCTTGTGTGAACCATTGATCCAGGTGGATCATCTCAAAATTCGATAGAGTTAAAGTATTCAAAATGCAAAGTAAAGCTTACAAAGTGGAATAGCTCGTCAACAGCTTTCCGGTGACATTCGTTTTGGGAAAAACGACCTCCAGATGACGAAGATATCAGCAGTTGAAGTTTGTAAAAGATGGTTAAAATGGTGAAAAATGGTTGGAAATGGTTAAAAAATGTAATTTGGAGCTATGGGAATTGAACCCAAGACCTTAGAATAAGGACACCATGACCCCATGGTTGGGAAAAAAGGGGGTTGACCTTGCCAACAAACAATAAACCATAAGCCCTTTGGTATCTAAATGTTATTATAAACCATGCCATATGCCTCCACAAACTATGCCATATCAAATCGCACCATATATCCAAATTCCATATATTACAAACTATATGCGACTTCATATAAATTATAACCATATAATATAACCAAAATCCAACCATATGTTATAACACACCAAAGTTCAACCATATAATATAAACTATATGCCATAACATATATCCAAAATCACGCCATACCATATCATATATGCGGTGGGAGAAGAAGCCGCGTGTTTGACCCCGGGACATCCACCCCCCTAACCACCACAGCTACCAACGCGCCACCACCATGAGACGTGACAAGAGGTGGCGAAATAACCTTAAAAATTTTCGATTTTGGTTGGATTTTGCTGGGTGCGTTGCCTATGGCCCACGCCACCCTTTTGGTTTTTTTCCATTATTTAAATGAGCCATGGGCACGGATCTCGAGGGGGAGGTTTTGCAGACACAGACTGGCATGCGGACCGAGGTGGTTTTGCACAGTGACTGAGGAGGTTTTCCATGCAGATCGAGGTGGTTTTGCACACAGCCCGAGGTAGATTTGCATGCAACCTGAGGTGGTTTGGCATGCAGATCGAGGTGGTTTTGGACTTGCAGGCATCCTGAGGCCATACAGAGCGTACAGATCAGAGGCAGATTTTGGGAGTTGTGCCAAGAAGGGCACTCTGAGTCTAGTTCTTAAATATATCGAGTTTATACTCAAAAGTCTCGGTTTTTCGCAAGGATTCCAGATCTGGCTTCATTTTTTTGCATTCAGGCATCCAGACATAAAATTGCTCACAGAATCTTTCAGATACATAGAAAGGTATCCATGTTCATACTTAAAAGTCTCAGAATTTCATCTTGCAGTTGTTGTTGAAGTCTGTTACTGTATATGACAGACATAATTCAGAATTCACTTTGTAAGCATTTGAATACTTAATCTATCAGCCTTCCCATTTGGAAAGTGGCCCGGAGACGTAGCCAGGGGGTCTGGTGAACTCCGTTACCAATTCTTGTTCATGGATGGTTTACTCACATATTGATGTGCTCATGTTCTTGATGGATGTTCTTTAATTTTTCATTACAAAGGTGGTTAACAGTTAAAAATTCACATTCAAACAATGGTTAAAAGATCTTGAATTTTAGATCAAGTTGTTATCAGAGCGAGGTTAACTAGTGCATTTTTTAGTTTATGTTAACAAGGTCCAAGCTTCAACATGGTGAAGGAGAACTTGAAGAGTTTGATACAGAGATTGGTTCAAGTAGAGGAAGGATGTCTTCACCAAAAGGAGAAGAAGCAGCTTCTTTTATCCCTTCTGAAGGGGAATTTCTGAAATCTTTCATGAGAATGCAAACGATGGTAGAGGAGATCTATCAAGATCGAAAGAAAGGTGAACAAGGTGGACCATCTCATACAGAAGGTAAAAAAGGAGGTGGTGAGGAACCTCCTAAAACCCCACCAACTTCTCCATATTTTCTTGATGGTTCTATTCCTTCTCCATTTGAAAAACAAAAAACAAAAGTTGATCTTAATATGCCTCATTTAAAGCTTGATATTAAGTTTGAATTACCTATGTATAATGGAGATCTTAATGCTGGAAAATTGGACAATTGGATCCATCAAATTGAAGTTTATTGTAGGATTCAAAAGTTTGTTGAAGATGATGTTAAAATTCAGTTGGCTTCTCTCCGACTTGGAGGGACTGCTCTCATTTGGTGGGAGAAAAAATCTCAAGAGGATCTTGCCACAAAAGGCAAAATCGTTTCCTCTTGTTATGAGTTCATTTCAGCACTTAAAAAGCAATTTTATCCATTAGGGTATATGCAGCAAGCTATGATGGATTGGTAGAATCTGAGGCAAGGTAAGGGACAAAGTGTGCAAGAATACACACAGGAATTTTGAAAAAGATCCTTGGTACTTGGTATACCTCTCTACACTCGAGAAACTCTTCTCAAATATATAGGAGGATTGCATAATTATTTACGTATTATGATATTGATGTTTAATCCAACTAACCTTTATGAGGTATGTGTTCAAGCAACTCACATTGAGTCAAAAGGGAAGAGTGTTCATAGTGTTTCTTCAAGTGAATCCGTCCAGGCAAAAAGAGGCAAGGAAAAGTGGAAAAGTAAACATGCAGCTACAATGAAGAAGGGTGATGAGAGACCTACATGCTCGCTTTGTCAAAAGCAAGGGCATGAAGAGGCAAAGTGTTGGAAGCTACATCCAGAATTGAAACCGAAGTGGTTTAAGGATCGGAAGGGGAAGCAAACAGACACGGTTATCGTTGAGGACCTTGGATCAGATTCCAAGGATGAAACAAAGATAACAATCATAGGTGTGAAAGGTAAATCTATTGTTGATAATGATTCTAACATTGGTTCTTCATGTGGTTCTACTTCTAAAGATGATGACAATTCTAAGGATAGAAAGAGGAATGCATTGTTTCATATAAGAGTGATGAAAAAACAAACAAAGGTCGACACACTCATATATAGTGGATTTCAAGCTAATCTCATTTCATAAGAAGTAGTTAAGCAATTGGGATTAACAACAAAAACACACAAGAAACCTTATCCATTAGGTTGGGTATGCAAAGATAAAAGATTACAAGTAACACAACAATGTGATCTAAAGTTTGCAATTACATCTAAGTTTCTAGATGAGGTTGAATTTGATGTGGTCCCACTAGATATCTGTGGAATTGTGTTGGGTAATCCGTACTTATATGATCGAAAAGAAATCTTCTATCGAGAACATATTCAGTATCATTTATTTAAAGAAGGAATTGAGTACATAGTGCATTCACATTCATTCAAAAATGAAAAATCATTGGGCACTACACAACAATTAAAAAGGGTTGTTAATGCAAGTCGGAATTTGGCACGTATGTCTATACAATGTAAGGAAGAAAAGAATCCTAAGCATGAAAAGGAAGTGTCATTTCACTACAATGCACCTGTTTTGGTTGATAGTGTTTCTATGGTTAAAAGTCAGCATGGTTTGGGTACAATCTCTTTCACATGTTCAATGGTTATATTCAACTTATTACTCATCAACAGTATGTGGTTGGTTCTGACAATGTTGAATGAAGATGTGATTAAGAATGTGATTAATGTATTTAACAATGTCAGTGCAGTGTTGATTGTTGTATTGCTGAGTCAGATGTACAGGTTCCAGGAAGAATGGATAGGTGATACAGGACAAGTGAGACAAACATGTCCTCACTTATTTTCTGAATGATTTCATACTTTTTGTGGCCAAAAAGCTTTCTAGTGGGAAGGTTTGATCCAGGTGGATCATCTCAAAATTCGATAGATTTAAAGTATTAAAAATGCAAAGTAAAGCTTACAAAGTGGAAGAGCTTGTCAGCAGCTTTTCGGTGACATTCGTTTTGGGAAAAACGGCCTCCAGATGACGAAGATATCAACAGTTGAAGTTTCGTCAAAGATGGTTAAAATGGTGAAAAACGGCTGGAAATGGTTAAAAAATGTAATTTGGGGCTATGGGAATTGAACCCAAGACCTTAAAATAAGGCCACCATGACCCCATGGTTGGAAAAAAAGGGGGTGGTCAAGGGCTTAGCCCTTGACCTTGCCAACACCGAGGCCCCCCCTGGTATCTAAATGTTATTATAAACCATGCCATATGCCTCCACAAACTATGCCATATCAAATCGCACCATATATCCAAAGTCCATATATTACAAACTATATGTGACTTCATATAAATTATAACCATATAATATAACCAAAATCCAACCATATGTTATAACACGCCAAAGTTCAACCATATAATATAAACTATATGCCATAACATATATCAAAAATCGTGCCATACCATATCACATATGCAGTGTGAGGAGAAGTCTGCGGGTTTGACCCCGGGACTTCTGCCCCCCTAACCACCACAGCTTCCAACGTGCCACCGCCATGAGACATGGCAAGAGGTGGCGAAATAACCTTAAAAATTTCTGATTTTGGTGGGAATTGGGTGGGCACGAGGCCTATGGCCCACGCCCCCCTTTTGTTTTTTTTCCATTATTTAAATGAGCCATGGGCACGGATCCCGAGGGGGAGTTTTTGTAGACAGAGACTGGCACGTGGATCGAGGTGGTTTTGCACAGTGACCGAGGAGGTTTTGCACGTGGACCGAAGATTTTTTGCATGCCGCCTGAGGTAGATTTGCACATAAACCGAGGTGGTTTGGCATGCAAATTGAGGTGGTTTTGGACTTGCACACATACCGAGGCCGTACATACTGTACAATTCAAAGGCATATTTTGGGAGTTGTGCCAAGAATGGCACTCTGAGTCCAGTTCTAAAATATATCGAGTTTATACTCAAAATTCTTGGTTTTTCGCAAGGATTCCATATCTAGCTTCATTTTTTGCATTCAGGCATCCAGACAGAAAAGTGCTCACATAATCTTTCGAATACACAGAAAGGTATCTATGTTCATACTTAAAAGTCTCAGAATTTCATCTTCCAACCATTGTTGAAGTCTGTTACTGTATATGACAGACATAATTCAGAATTCACTTTGTAAGCATTTGAATACTTAATCTATCGGCCTTCCCATTTGGAAAGTGGCCTAGAGACGTATCCAGGGGGTCTGGTGAACTCTGTTACCAATTCTTGTTCACGGATGGTTTGCTTACATATTGATGTGCCCAAAAGGTGGTTAACAGTTAAAAATTCACATGCAAACAATGGTTAAAATATCTTGAATTTTAGATCAAGTTAATTTTGAAATCAAGTTGGTATCAGAGCGGGGTTAACCAGTGCATTTTTGAGTTTATGTTAACAAGGTCCAAGCTTCAGTGTGGTGAAGGAGAACTTGAAGAGTTTGATCTAGAGATTGGTTCAAGAAGAGGAAGGATGTCTTCACCAAAAGGAGAAGAAGCGACTTCTTCTATCCCTACTGAAGGGGAATTTCTGAAAGCTTTCATGAGAATGCAAACAATGGTAGAGGAGCTCTATGAAGATCGAAAGAAAGGTGAACAAGGTGGACCATCTCATACAAAAGGTAAAAAAGAAGGAGGTGGTGAGGAACCTCCTAAAACACCACCAACTCCATCTTTTCTTGATGGTTCTATTCCTTCTCCATTTGAAAAACAAAAAACAAAAGTTGATCTTAATATGCCTCATTTAAAGCTTGATATTAAGTTTGAATTACCTATGTATAATGGAGAGATTAATGCTGAAAAATTGGACAATTAGATCCGTCAAATTGAAGTTTATTGTAGGATTCAAAAGTTTACTAAAGATGATGTTAAAAGTCAGTTGGCTTCTCTCCGACTTGGAGGGACTGCTCTCATTTGGTGGGAGAGCAGATCTCAAGAGGATCTTTCCACAAAAGGCAAAATCGTTTCCTCTTGGTATGAGTTCATTTCAGCACTTAAAAAGCAATTTTATCCATTAGGGTATATGCAGCAAGCTATGATGGAATGGCAGAATCTGAGGCAAGGTAAGGGACAAAGTGTGCAAGAATACACACAAGAATTTCGAAAAAGATCCTGTGTACTTGGTATACCTCTCTACACTTAGGAAACTCTTCTCAAATATATAGGAGGATTGCATAATTATTTACGTCATATGATATTGATGTTTAATCTGACTAACCTTGATGGGTATGTGTTCAAGCAACTCACATTGAGTCAAAAGGGAAGAGTGTTCATGATGTTTCTTCAGTTGAATCCATCTAGGCAAAAGAAGGCAAGGAAAAGTGGAAAAGTAAACATGCAGCTACAATGAAGAAAGGTGATGAGAGACCTACATGCTCGCATTGTCAAAAGAAAGGGCATGAAGAGGCAAAGTGTTGGAAGCTACATCCAGAATTGAAACCGAAGTGGTTTAAGGATCGGAAGGGGAAGAAAATAGCCATGGTTATCATTGAGGACCTTGGATCAGATTGTGAGGACGAAACAAAGATAACAATCGTAGGTGTGAAAGGTAAATCTATTGTTGATAATGATTCTAACATTGGTTCTTCATGTTCTTCTACTTCTAAAGATGATGACAATTCTAAGGATAGAAAGAGGAATGCATTGTTTCATATAA
>SNQJ01S0008771.1:219390-236540 GCA_010110895.2 Picea sitchensis | reverse complement strand
TTGCAATTACATCTAAGTTTGTAGATGAGGTTGAATTTGATGTGGTCCCAATAGATATCTGTGGAATTGTTTTGGGTAGTCCGTACTTATATGATCGAAAACCAATATTCTATCGAGAACATAATCAATATAACTTGTTTAAAGAAGGAATTGAGTACATAGTTCATTCACATTCATTCAAAAATGACAAATCATTTTTCACTACACAACAATTAAAAAGGGTTGTTAATGCAAGTCAGAATTTGGCACTTATGTCTATACAATGTAAGGAAGAAAATAATCCTTAGCATGAAAAGGAAATGTCATTTCACTACAATGCACCTATTTTGGTTGATAGTGTTTCTATGGTTAAAAGTCAACATCATTTGGGTACAATCTCTTTCACATGTTCAATGTTTATATTCAACTTATTACTCATTAACAGTATGTGGTTGGTTCTGAAAATGTTGAATGAAGATGTGATTAAGAATGTGATTAATGTACTTAACAATGTTAGTGCAATGTTGATTGTTGTATTTCTGATTCAGATGTACAGGTTCCAGGAAGAATGGATAGGTGATACAGGACAAGTGAGACAAACATGTCCTCACTTATTTTCTGAATGATTTCATACTTTTTAAGGCCAAAAAGCTTTCCAGTGGGAAGGTTTGATCCAGGTGGATCATCTTAAAATTCGATAGAGTTAAAGTATTCAAAATGAAAAGTAAATCTTACAAAGTGGAAGAGCTCATCAACATCTTTCCAGTGACATTCATTTTGGGAAAAACGACTTCCAAATGACAAAGATACCAGCAATTGAAGTTTCGTCAAAGATGGTGAAAAATGGTTAGAAATGGTTTAAAAAAATGTAATTTGGGGCTATGGGAATTGAACCCAAGACCTTAGGATAAGGCCACCATGACCCCATGGTTGGGAAAAAAGAGGGTGGTCAAGCGCTTAGCCCTCAACTTTGCCAACACCGAGGCCACCTTGGTATTTAAATGTTATTAAACCATATGCCATAATCATATATCAAACCATATGTTATAACCAAAATCCAACCATATAAATACGCCAAAGTTCAACCATATGCCATAATCATATATCAAACCATATGTTATAACCAAAATCCAACCATATAAATACGCCAAAGTTCAAACCATATGCCATAATCATATATCAAAGCATATGTTATAACCAAAATCCAACCATATAAATATGCCAAAGTTCAAACCATGTCCCATATATATATCAAAATCACATATGCGGTGGGAGGAGAAGCCCTTGGGTTTGACCCCGGGACTTCTGCCCCCCTAACCACCACAACTACCAAAGCGCCACCGCCATGAGATGTGGCAAGAAGTGGCGCGATAACCTTAAAAAGTGTCGAAGTTGATGGGATTTGGGTGGGAGCATGGCCTATGGCCCACGCCCCTTTTTGATTTACTTTTCCATTATTTAAATGAGGCATGGGAACAGATCCCAAGGTGAGAGTTTTGATGCAGACAGAGACTGGCATGCAGCCCAAGGTGGTTTTGCATAGTCACCGAGGTGGTTTTGCACGTGGACCGAGGTGGTTTTTCATGTAGCCCAAGGTGGATTTGCATGCAAACCAAGGTGGTTTTTCGCATAGATCAAGGTGGTTCTAGATTTGCACGCATCTCGAGGCCGTACAGACTGTACAGATGAGAGGTAGATTTTGGGAATTGTGCCAAGAAGGGCATTCTGAGTCCAGTTCTGAAATATATCAAGTTTATACTAAAAAGTGTCGGTTTTTCGCAAGGATTCCAGATCCAACTTCAGTTTTTGCATTCAGGCATCTAGACAGAAAAGTGCTCACAAAATCTTTCAGATACACAGAAAGGTATTCATGTTCATACTTAAAAGTCTCAGAATTTCATCTTACATCTATTGTTGAATTTTGTTGTTGTATATGACAGACAGAATTCAGAACTCACTTTGTAAGCATTTGAATACTTAATCTATCAACCTTACCATTTGGAAAGTGGCCGAGAGACGTATCCAGGGGGTCTGGTGAACTCCATTACCAATTCTTGTTCATAGATGGTTTTCTTACATGTTTATGTGCTCATGTGCTTGATGGATGTTCTTTAATTTTTCATTACAAAGATGGTTAACAGTTAAAAATTCACATGCAAAGAATGGTTAAAAGATCTTGAATTTTAGATCAAGTTAAATTTCAGATCAAGTTGGTATCAGAGTGAGGTTAACCAGTGCATTTTTGAGTTTATGTTAATAAGGTCCAAGCTTCAGCGTTGTGAAGGAGAACTTGAAGAGTTTGATCCAGAGATTGGTTCAAGAAGAGGAAGTATGTCTTCACCAAAAGGAGAAGAAGCAAATTCTTCTATCCCTTCTGAAGGGGAATTTCTAAAAGTTTTCATGAGAATGCAAACGATGGTAGAGGAGCTCTATCAAGATTGAAAAAAAGGTGAAAAAGGTGGACCATCTCATACAGAAGATAAAAAAAAAGGAGGTGGTGAGGAACCCCCTAAAACCCCACCAACTTCTCCATCTTTTCTTGATGGTTCTATTCCTTCTCCATTTGAAAAAAAAAAATAAAAAATTGTTCTTAATATGCCTCATTTAAAGCTTGCTATTAAGTTTGAATTACCTATGTATAATGGAGAGCTTAATACTAAAAAATTGGACAATTGGATCCATCAAATTGAAGTTTATTGTAGGATTCAAAAGTTTACGGAAGATGCTGTTAAAATTCAGTTGGCTTCTCTCCGACTTGGAGGGATTTCTCTCATTTGGTGGGAGAGCAGATCTCAAGAGGATCTTGCCACAAAAGGAAAAATCGTTTCCTCTTGGTATGAGTTCATTTCATAACTTAAAAAGCAATTTTATCCATTAGGGTATATGCAGCAAGCTATGATGGATTCACAGAATTTGAGGCAAAGGGACAAAGTGTGCAAGAATACACACAAGAATTTCGAAAAAGAGCCTTGGTACTTGGTATACCTCTCTACACTCAGGAAACTCTTCTCAAATACATAGGAGGATTTCATAGTTATTTACGTAATATGATATTGATGTTTAATCCGACTAACCTTGATGAGGTATGTGTTCAAGCAACTCACATTGAGTCAAAAGGGAAGAGTGTTCATGATGTTTCTTCAACTGAATCCGTCCAGGCAAAAGAAGGCAAGGAAAAGTGGAAAACTAAACATGAAGCTACAATGAAGAAGGGTGATGAGAGACCTACATGCTCGCATTGTCAAAAGAAAGGGCATGAAGAGGAAAAGTGTTGGAAGCTACATCCAGAATTGAAACCGAAGTGGTTTAAGGATTGGAAGGGGAAGCAAACAACCACGGTTATTATTGAGGACCTTGGATCAGATTCCGAGGACGAAACAAGGATAACAATCGTAGGTGTGAAAGGTAAATCTATTGTTGATAATGATGCTAACATTGGTTCTTCATGTGCTTCTACTTCTAAAGATGATGACAATTCTAAGGATAGAAAGAGGAATGCATTGTTTCATATAAGAGTGATTACAAAACAAACAAAGGTCGACACACTCATAGATAGTGGATCTCAAGCTAATCTTATTTCATAAGAAGTAGTTAAGCAATTGGGATTAACAATGAAACCACACAAGAAACCTTATCCATTAGGTTGGGTATGCAAAGATAAAAGATTACAAGTAACACAACAATGTGATTTAAAGTTTGCAATTACATCTAAGTTTGTAGATGAGGTTGAATTTGATGTGGTCCCACTAGATATCTGTGGAATTGTCTTGGGTAGTCCGTACTTATATGATCGAAAACCAATCCTCTATCGATAAAATAATCAATATCACATGTTTAAAGAAGGAATTGAGTACATAGTGCATTCACATTCATTCAAAAATGAAAAATCATTGGGCACTACACAACAATTAAAAAGGGTTGTTAATGCCAGTCGGAATTTGGCACTTATGTCTATACAATGTAAGGAAGAAAAGAATCCTTAGAATGAAAAGGAAGTGTCATTTCACTACAATGCACCTATTTTGGTTGATAGTGTTTCTATGGTTAAAAGTTAGCATCGTTTGGGTACAATCTCTTTCACATGTTCAATGTTTATATTCATCTTATTACTCATCAGCAGTATGTGGTTGGTTCTAAAAATATTGAATGAAGATGTGATTAAGAATGTGATTAATGTACTTAAAAATGTCAATACAGTGTTGATTGTTGTATTTCTGAGTCATATGTACAGGTTCTAGGAAGAATGGATAGGTGATACAGGACAAGTGAAACAAAAATATCCTCACTTATTTTCTGAATGATTTCATTCTTTCTGTGGCCAAAAAGCTTTCCAGTGGGAAGGTTTGATCCAGGTGGATCATATTAAAATTAGATAGAGTTAAAGTATTGAAAATGAAAAGTAAAGCTTACAAAGTGGAAGATATCGTCAACATCTTTCCGGTGACGTTCGTTTTGGGAAAAACAACCTCCAGATGACAAAGATATCAACAGTTGAAGTTTCGTCAAAGATGGTGAAAAATGGTTAGAAATGGTTAAAAAAAATGTAATTTGGGGATATGGGAATTGAACCCAAGACCTTAGGATAAGGCCACCATGACCCCATGGTTGGGAAAAAAGGGGGTGGTCAAGGGCTTAGCCCTCAACCTTGCCAACACCGAGGCCCCCTTGGTATTTAAATGTTATTAAACCATATGCCATAATCATATATCAAACCATATGTTATAACCAAAATCCAACCATATAAATACGCCAAAGTTCAACCATATGCCATAATCATATATCAAACCATATGTTATAACCAAAATCCAACCATATAAATACACCAAATTTCAAACCATATGCCATAATCATATATCAAACCATATGTTATAACCAAAATCCAACCATATAAATATGCCAAAGTTCAAACCATATGCCATATATGTATCAAAATCGCATATGCTGTGGGAGGAGAATTTTGTGGGTTTGACCCCGATACTTCCACCCCCCTAACCAACACAACTACCAATGTGCCATCTCCATGAGACGTGGAAAGAATTGGCGCGATAACCTTAAAAAGTGTCGAAGTTGATGGGATTTGGGTGGGTGTGTGGCCTATGGCCCACGCCCCTTTTCGGTTTTCTTTTCCATTATTTAAATGAGGCATGGGCATGGATCCCGAGGTGAGAGCTTTGATGTAGGCAGAGACTGGCACACAACCTGAGGTTGTTTTACACAGTGATCGAGGTGGTTTTGCAAGTGGATCGAGGTGGGTTTGTACATAGCCCGAGGTGGATTTTCATGCAAACTGAGGTGGTTTTGCACAAAGATTGAGGAGGTTCTATATTTGCACGCATCTCAAGGCCATATGGACTGTACAAATCAGAGGCATATTTTCGGAATTGTGCCAAGAAAGGAATTCTGAGTCGATTTTATACTCAAAAGTCTTGGTTTTTGCAAGGATTCCAGATCCAGCTTCAGCTTTTGCATTCATGCATCCAAACAGAAAAGTTCTCACAAAATCTTTCAGATACACATAAATGTATTCATGTTCATACTTAAAAGTCTCAGAATTTCATCTTGCAGCTGTTGTTGAAGTCTGTTACTGTATATGACAGAAATAATTCAAAACTCACTTTGTAAGCATTTGAATATTTAATCTATCAACCTTCCCATTTTGAAAGTGGCCCGGAGACGTAGCTAGGGGGTCTGGTGAACTTCGTTACCAATTCTTGTTCATGTGCTTGATGGATGTTCTTTAATTTTTCATTACAAAGGTGGTTAACAGTTAAAAATTCACATGCAAAGAATGGTTAAAAGATCTTGAATTTTAGATCAAGTTCAATTTTAGATCATTTGGTTGGAATGATGTGTTGAGATTCAACAAGAAAATCCTAGTGAAAATTATGCACCTACACTAGGATGGAGCCTCAGGTTATTTTTAGGTGGAAGCCTATTTTTAGATGATGAGAAAATTCTATTTATATATTATGTCTATTTATAGATGGTGAGGGAATTCTATTTATAGATGTGTGTCGACTATTATTATCCCTTAATAATAGTTGGACAATAAATATTAAGCTATTCTCAATGAGCACTTGGAAATAGTTAACTGAAGTGGAAAATCAGTTAGTTATAGGAAATTCTAGTTCAAAGGTTGATTGGTGGGACATGCAAGTTGAATTAGTTGTAACTGAGTGATTCAAAGTTGTAACAAAGTTATATGTGTCGTTATGTGAGTTGTAAAGTAGTTTAACTTAGTTAAGTGAGTTAATATCAGTTGTACTAGTTGTAACTGAACTTACACTAGTGAGAGATCAGTGAATTAATTATTAATTAATCCACAATCAGTGGTATCACATGCAGCTGAAGATTTACCATTGTTAACTACATGCATGTCAGATCCAGTGGAAACCCAGTTGAGATAACAGGTGAACGGGACAATTTGAGTATCGGTTGTGACATTAGTGAGTGAACTCATGCAGCCACACACACATTGGATGTGCCCATGAGGAATGTGAAACCTAGGCAAGAGGGATTCATTCATTGCGGGGATTTCCATTAGCAGGGATTGTGCAGAGGAGGCAAGCTGTCTGGAGACAGTAAATTGGCACATGCATTTGCCAATTTTTTTATGACAGTGTGATACTATTGTATATTGTACTGAGAGCTCTTGGATTAGAGTTTTGTATGAGATTATTTCACGATCCATGATATATACATAATATATGATAGTGGGTTTTTTAGCTTTATGCTTTCCCAGTAAAACATCTGTGTTATGTGTGATTGATCTCTCTTCTTTATATTGCAATTGGTGATCGTGTTTTAAATTCTACAAGAATTCCAGTAGAATCAATTATGTTTTTAAAAGTGGCATATAATTGTTAGATAAGGATAATCTAGACAATACATAATTTGTATTAAAATTTCTACATGGTATAGAGCGCAGAATATTGCAGAAGCTGAGTTTGTGATTGGATATAATTCGAATTTCCAGGAAGACTTTCTTGGTGCTATAGCTGATTCAAGATTGAAATGGATTTCAATGGCTTGAGGTTAGAGTATGCACTCGAGGGTATATCGACTTACATTTCTTGGAAGGACAGGATGGAGGCAGTACTCGAAGACAATTTCTTGAAGGAATTAATTGACAAGGATGTTCGTAAGCTAGATGCTGCAGACGTTGCAAATCTTGATGCATGAAAAAAGAAAGTGGAAAAGGTGAGGACGATCCTGTTGGAGGGAGTACAAGACCAAATTTTCTCAAGCCTCCATGGAAATCCACACCATATTCAATGTGGAAGACTTTGATGGATCTATTCCAAAATAACAACGACCATAGGAAATTGGTGCTCAAATATAAACTCGAGAACATCAATATGGAGAAGGGTGACTCCATTCCAAAATATATAATGAAGTTTGTCCAATGTCAGGATGAGATGGGGAGTGTGGGAATAATAGTAGATGATGATGATTTGGTGAGCTTGGCGCTCCTAAGACTTCCCAAGAATTGGCACAGTTATCGAGAATCTGTCAATGGAAGGGAAAAATTGCCAGATTGGGAATGATTATGGTCAGATCTAGTGCAGGAGGAGTTCAGGTGGAACACTAGAGATGGATCTTCATAAAAGAATGATGATAAATAGTATTATTCTTTGGCTTCCAAGGCAAGGAAAGGGAAGGGGAAGAAATTCCATTTAAAATCCGAGTCTAAAGGAAAGAAGCTGGATTTGTCCAAAGTGATGTGTTTTTACTGTCATGAACATGGGCATCTCGCTACTAACTGTCCGCAGAAGAAGAAGAAGAACAAGAAGGTTGTTGGAGCTGCATATGCTGAGGCCCTTTCCTCTCAATTTAAAATTGAATTCTCATTGATCGCATGCATGGAATAAAGTGCATTGGGATCAGTGTGGTATTTGGATAGTGGCGCTTCCTTCCATGTGACCGGAGATAAGGAGATTTTCAGTGACTTGGAGGAGAGAGATCTCAAAATGCATATAGAAATGGGTGAAAATGGATGATACATTGTGACTGGCACTGGTACCATTACCTTTCATAGGGAGTCAGGTAAACCATTTCAATTGAAAGATGGTATCCATGTTCCAGTTCTAAAGAAAAACTTGGTCTCAGTCGCAATGTTGGAGAACAGAGGTTATGACATTGTTTTCAATGATGGAAAATCTTTCTTGCAACATAAAACAATGGGTCAATTCAAGAAGATAGGGATTTGAGTTAAGAATCTCTACAAGCTGGAGGTAGATGGTTGTGCTTCCATGATGGGCAAGGCAGAAAAAGTGGTGAGCCGAGATGAGGGAGAATTATGGCACAGGTGATTGTGCCATCTTCATCATGGAGCCTTGAAAATCATGCAACAAATATCTACTAGACTTCCAATGGGAACACTTGCTCCATTAGATCAGTGCAAGGGTTGCACCATGGGGAAGTATGTAAATTCCACCTTTCACGAAATGGAGAATTGTGCTTCGATGATCCTAGAGAGAGTTCACACAGACGTGTGTGGACTATTCTCGGTTTATTTAACAACAAAACATAAGTATTATGTTATTTTTGTTGATGACTTTTCTCGTAAATGATGGATCTTCTTCATGCAGAAGAAGGATCAAACATTCTCAATTTTTTGTGAGTTTAACGCATTGGTGGAGAAAGACTTGGGGAAGCAAGTGAAGGCTCTGAGGAGCAATAATGGTGGAGAATACATATATAATGAATTCAAAGACTTCTACAACAAAGAAGGAATTTGAAGAGAACTCATAGAGCCTCATAACTCACAGCAAAATGGGGTCCCGGAGAGGAATAACATAATGAGCGTGGGTGCAACACGAGCAATGTTGCATGATCAGGGCCTACCATTGCATTTGTGGGAGGAAGCATGAAATACTACAGTTTATGTGCAAAACCATTGTCCTCATAGAGTACTTGACATGACTACACTTGCACAATCTTTCACTGGTAAGAAAACTGATGTTTCTCATTTTAAGATTTTTGGCTCATTTGTTTATGCGCATGTGACCAAGAATGCTAGGAAGAAGCTGGAGTCGACTGCTGAAGTTGGGATATTTGTGGGGTACACAGAAACACCCCATAATTATCATGTGTATTTTAATAACAGTAAGATGACTGTTATGTGACGAGATATAAAATTCGATGAGGGGAAATCCATGAGGTTGTCGCTTGAGAGGGAGCTAGACTTGCATGCAGAGGAGGAACTGTTGGTTCCCAAAGATGAGTCTCAATATGTGGATCAGATACATGAGGAGGTTCATGGAGTGGAGGAATCCACTCATGCATAGCCATCGATCAGAAATGGTAGAAAGGGTAAGCTTTTAATCATTTTTCTTTATGTTGATGATTTAATATTGACTGGTGATGAGCAGTTGATACACTCATGCAAGGAGGACCTTGCAAAGGAGTTTGAGATGAATGATATGGGCCTACTTCATTATTTCCTTGGATTGGAAATATGGCAGCGAGATGGTGAAATTTTTGTGTCTCAAGGAAAATATGAAAGGGATATACTGGGTAAGTTTCACATGGAGGGTTGCAAACCCATGGATACTTCTCTTCTAGGAAAATGTAGGAAAGAGGATGCTACTTCTGGAGGAAAGAGGATGCTACTTCTCGAGAGGTAGTGGATGCTATTGTCTATCGATAGTTAGTGGGTTTGCTAATGTATCTAGTGAACATGAGAATAGACATTTGCTATGCGGTTAACCAGCTGAGTCAAGTGATGGTTAAGCCTACCAAGCTCTTTTGGAAGGTTGGTAAGCATGTCCTGAGATACCTGAGGGGCACATATGAGTATGGTTTATGGTACAAACAGATGAATGAGGTGAAGTTGCATGGCTTCAAGGATGCATATTGGCCAGGCATCCCAACTGATAGAAAGAGCATGTCGGGGGTGATATTTAGTATCGGATCTATAGTTGTTTCTTGGTACAACAGGAAGCAGAGATCCGTGTCACTCAGTTCAATGGAAGTGGAATACATGGCAATGATTCAAGTTTCATGTGAGTCGATCTGGATGAGAAAGATCTTGGTTATCTTGTTTGGTTATCATTTAGATTCGATAGTGATTCATTTTGATAATCATAGTTGCACAAAACTCTCGATTAATCCTGTGTTTCATGATAGATCTAAGCATATAGATATCCAGTATCATCATATCAGAGATTATGTGAAGTGGAAGATCATGTTTCTTTTGTACATTCCTACGGAATATCGAGATGCATACATTCTGACGAAGGCACTCACCAAGAGAAAATTTGAGTACCATAGAGATAGGATCAGGGTGATGGATAATCCCTTTATTGTTGTGAGGGAGTGTTGAGATTCAACAAGAAGATCCTAGTGAAAATTATGCACCTACACTAGGATGGAGCCTAAGGTTGTTTTTAGGTGGAAATCTATTTTTAGATGATCAACAAATTATATTTATAGATGATGTCTATTTATAGATGGTGATCAAATTCTATTTATAGATGTATGTCGACTATTATTATCCCTATAGACTCGTCCTTTCTCTCTCTGGTATGACTCCGCATTATGTCTTTGACCGAAGACATAAAATTGTGTTGTCATTTACCGAAGATAAATAGTCATGTGATGAAGTACATTTGTTGCCAGGGTGGATACATTGTCTTTGACCTGAAGTAAGAAAAATAAATAAGGACCCCCCCAGCTAATCTAATATGTAAATATTATGTTTGTTCTTCAGAGATCTTCGAAATATAAGCTCTCCCGAAGACCTATTTTCGATTCACCTCAAAAAGAATAACAAGGGGAGTCTTGTTCCCATTTGAAGCACTCCGTTAATAGTTAGACAATAAATATTAATCTATTCTCAATGAGCACTTGGAAATAGTTAACTGAAGTGGAAAATCAGTTAGCTTGCCAGAGTGAAGTTCAAAGGTTGATTGGTGGGACATAAGTCCCTAGCTATAGGAAATTCGAGTTCAAAGGTTGATTGGTGGGACATGCAAGTCGAATTAGTTGTAACTGAGTGAATCAAAGTTGTAACAGAGTTATATGTGTAGTTATGTGAGTTGTAAAGTAGTTTAACTCAGTTAAGTGATTTAACCTCAGTTGTACTAGTTGTAATTGAACTTACACTAGTGAGAGATCAGTGAATTATTAATTAATTCACAATCAATGGTCTCACATGCAACTGAATATTTACCAATGTTAACTACCTGCATGTCAGATCCAGTGGAGACCCAGTTGAGATAACAGGTGAAAGGGATAGTTTGACTATCAGTTGTGACATTAGTGAGTGCACTCATGCAACCACACACAAATTGGATGTTTCCATGAGGAATTTTCAACCTAGGCAAGATGGATTCATTCATTGCAGGGATTTCCATTAGCGGGGATTGTGCAGAGGAGGCAGTAAATTGGCACATGCATTTGCAAATTTTTGTATGACGGTGTGAGACGATTGTATATTGTACTGAGAGCTCTTGGATTAGATTTTTCTATGAGATGGTTTCATGATCCATGATATCTACATAATATATGATAGTGGGGTTTTTAGCTTTATGCTTTCCTGGTAAAACATCTGT
Source organism: Picea sitchensis (assembly GCA_010110895.2). Classification (NCBI taxonomy): domain Eukaryota; kingdom Viridiplantae; phylum Streptophyta; class Pinopsida; order Pinales; family Pinaceae; genus Picea; species Picea sitchensis. The sequence goes on along the minus strand of SNQJ01S0008771.1, from coordinate 225,003 downwards.
GTTAAGTGTGATTGATCTCTCTTCTTGATATTGCAATTGACAATCATGTTTTGAATTCGGCAATAATTTTAGTAGAAGTGATTCTATATTTAACAGTGACATATAATTGTTAGATTAGGAGAATCTAGGAAATACATAATTTGTATTAAAATTTCTACATGATGTCGACCTTTAACAATTCCTAGATCATATGCTCAATGTCACTCTTCTATGCATGTGGATACCTATAATTCCTAATTTTAGGTGGTACACTTCCTATTTGAAAATGAATAGCATGGTCATGATATCGAGCAGGTCGAAGACCCTTAGACATATCTCCAAATACCTTGAAATAATATTTTATAATTTTTTGGAGATCTAATGAAGCAGGTGATATAGATGTTTGAAGATCGGGTGAGCACAATTGTGCAATTACACCCTAGTGTCCCTTTTTGAGTAATTTTTTCATGATATTATAGCTTATCACTTTAGAGGGTTTCCCTTGGATACCTATAATCTGAATTTCCTTCGCATCTGAGGAAAATATCATGAAAATATATTGAAAATTAAGGGCCATTGTTCCCAACTATTGTAACCATTGGACCCCTAATACAACATCAACACCACCCATTTGGATGAAAATCATGGGGCTATGAAAAAAATACTCCACCATGTTGAGCTTAATACTATGGAATTTCCCTGAACACTTTATGGTACCTCCATCTGCAAGAGTTACTATAAAATATGGTGTGAGCTATGCAAAGAAATTGAGATCTTTTGATAATTTGTAATTGATATAATTATGGGTACTACCAAAATCAATCAATATTATTACATTTTTATTTTTTATGTATCCTTGTATCTTTAGGGTTTGTGGAGTATTGATGCTAGTCAATGCATGATAATATGTTGTTGGAGTATTCTCTTCTAGATATGGACCTTGTGGCGGTTTCAATTCCTGGTATTATTCCTCTTCACAATATATGCAGAATAATTTATTCTCACCACATTTATTCCCCTTACTATACTTGTTGTCACAATTGAAACATAGTCCATTTTCTCTTATTTCATCCATTTGTTGTTTATTTGTTGAGGTGTCAACCTTTTCAATTGAGGTATAGTTGTGTTATGAACCCCAAACGATTTATGGTTCCTAAGTATGCTCCAATGACAGACTTGTGTCTATCCTTATTCTTGGCTTGAATATGACGAGAAAACTACATAGCTTCGATAATATTTGTATGATGTCTTAGTAAAATCTCATGTTTAATGTCTTCTTTAAATCCACCCATGTAAGCTTCCAACTATTTTTCACCACTTATGTCGTCCACCCTTGTAACCAGTACTTGAGATTATGAATTATAATATTCAATATCGCCTAAGTTCTTGATTCTTGTCAATTGACTGAAGTAGTCATGTTCCCAAACTTTTTGATATTGTTCTTCTAAGTCTCTTGTAAATGAACCTGATTTATAATGATAAAAATGAGGATTCCTTTTAACTACCTATTGATATCATTGATATGGTTTTATATCAAAGTTCAAAGTTGTTATGTGAATCGTTTTATTATCATCCATAATATTATGTAGTTCAAAATATTTCTCTATTCGGTTAACCCAAGTAAATACTTTTGTTCCATCAAAATTCTTTAATTCAATCTTGGGAAAGTTGAATTTAGGGCCCCCGCCATAATTAAATAAAATATTAGAGTTAAATCCACTTGAAAATAACTTATTATCAACAAGTTGTTTAACATGAATACTACCTTTATTTTCATAAGTTCCTTTCATTTTAATATCTCTTTTAGGGATTCTCTCATGTAGATCACAGAAGGCATGGAATTTTGTATTTCTAATTTATTTTCATCCATATTTTATTTTCATCTTATTTTCCATTTCATCCATCTTCTTTTTCATGTAATTCATATTTTCATCCATCTTGTTTTCCATTTCATTCATCTTGTTTTCCATTTCTTGATTTTTTCTTTGTTATTTTACCAACTCATCACTTCTTATTGACCTAACACTTGAATCATTAAGTTGTTCCTCCAATTTGAATAGCTTGTTATGTATATATTCATGTTCTTCATGAGTTATAGATGAGATTTCTGGAGGTTTAATTTGTGTTAACATATTTTTAGGAGCCATGTGGAATAACAATACTAATAATCCTCTATTTTTTCTTTATCACAAATTTTGAATCATGAAAAACAAATCTTACAATAAGACATCATGTCAGTTGTAAGTTATTTCCCTTTCAAACCCTTAATCTGGAGTGTGTATGGATGGTTGAACTTTGTCTTGATGTATCTTTGAACATGGAACCCTTCTAAGTCTGGAATTTCATCCTATATTGCTTTGATATGAATTCCTAAATTTCTAAAAATTTCACAGTTTGAACCTTCACGAATAAAAAATTATAGAAAAGTACAAAAATATCTTGTTTAAGACTTAACATAGTTACCAACTTGACGAGAACTCTACAAATTTCTCGCTTTTTGGGGGGTTATAGTTTTTACCCCACTATTAAAAATGGTGCTACTGGTAGCACCCCCCCTTCCTTTTTAGGTGGGTTTTTGATATTTTAAATTTTTTGATCCATAATATTTTCACATTATTTTTGTAAATGCTTATTTTTCATCTAATTTCATTTTTTTTTTCAACAATGTTTTTTAGTCATTTTTCCATGCTTCTTTAAATCTTAAAAATATTTTTTACCATTTACTTTTTAAAAATTAATATTTTTCATATAATTGTGTCCTTAATTAATTTATCATTTCATACTTTTAAAATATAATGGAAAACATCATTTTTAACACAATATTTACACTTACTTCAATACATAGAAAATAATTGTAGTTAAATAACACTTTTTAAATATTTAGCAAACAAATTATATTTTTTTTTTAATTAAAAACTAAGAAAGAGAAAATAATTAAAATTAAAAAAAAAAAATGAAAAGAAAAAATTATATTAAATAAACAAGATCAAATAAAAAATTAAGAAAATAAAAAATAAAAAATATATATGAAAACTAAGAGAAATATTAAATATTAAATTTAATGCAAAATTTAAAAATCATACTTTAAAAAACTCAAAATTACAAAAATAAAATTAAAAAACAATGTTCAAATATAAAATTTTATAAAAACCTCTTAAAAAAAATTGAAAACTATAATAATATACAATTATATATACCTATAATTTTATATAAACATTTAAACACACACACACACACACATATATTATGTTTTTTAAAATAAGGTTTTAGATTGGGAATTTTTTGTATTTTAGATTAATTGTTTTTAAGTCTTTTTTTTTTAATATGTTTTTGAAGTTTCCTTCTTTTTAGTTTTTTTTTTCTTTTTTTTTAATTTTTCAATGTGTTTTTTATTAATTTATTTTACTAAAAAAAATAAATTATTGTTTTCCATGAAAATTTAAATTTTTTTCCGGGGTGGCAGGAGCGGGAGGGGTGATCATTTGCCCACGAGGAAACCAAGTGCTATCCTTTCATTGGAATCTGGGCATCACCACCAATAATCAAGCTAAAGCATATGCTCTATACCAATGACTTCATCTCGCCAAAAGAAGGAACATACACTCCCTTTCGGTGATTGGGGACTCCAAGATAATCATAGTGTATGTTCACAAAGGGTCTCACCCCCCAAATTTACACTTAAAAGCCATACTTCAAATAATTTCGACAACTATCAAGCTCTTCCAAAATATCTCCCTCTTTCACATCTTCAGACAAAACAATCATCTGGCAGACACTCAAGCGAACCTGGCAATTGATCTTGAGCAAGGCTCGTTAGTCGTTAATGAAATTTATCTCTTCATGCCAATCCCATGAGTTTAGACACTTGACAGATAGCTCCTCAACGCACTCATCACATCATCTGGGCCATGGTGGTGTTCAAGTTATGGACAATTCATCCTTTCGTCCACATAGTGACACCTACCCAACCTCCCTCTCACCTCAGCACGTGGCCTCACATCTCCCTCCACATGCCACCTCCACCTGCCCCCTCCACACATCCCCTCCATACGCCCCCCCCACCCTACCTATCGACTACTTGGTACATGATCCTCTTCAGTCTGCATCCTTCAACCCCTTTTCTTTCCCTCCCCCAGCTTGGGAAGTATTTTCAGTGTATCTTGGATAGCTCTCAGGCTGGAAGAGAAAACTGGAGTGAGGCGAACATGTTCAACATGACATCTAGAATGTACTGGGCATTAACTCTAGGAAAGGTGAAGGATCCCAGCATCGAAAGCGATCATGGCTCCAATTCATGGAAAATCCTAGGAAAATGGTTAAGTTCCCTTAATCAAATGAAGATGAGGGAGCATTTCATAGCAAGAGCAGTCCACCTTGTTGGCAAGAACATTCCTGCAAACAACATAGCTATGTCTACTCCTCGTAAGCACACTGGTACTTGGTTTTTTCAATTGGATAAAGAAGAAAATCCAGGCAAGATGAACAAGCAAACACCGAGAATGGTTCCAGTGGAAGAACATGAAGAGTTGGTAATCATGGTCCAGACTCTTCAATTGCAGCTCAGGGTTGTCTCCACACAGGTTCTTTCAATCATGAAGATTACCATCCAACATAGGAGCAAACAACAACGAACCATGGACGAGTGTGAAGCGCTTAGACAACAGATATAGACGCTGAAATTTGCAGCTTGGCCTGTGTCACCCACTCCCTCCCAGAACACTTATATCTTTGATGAGGCCTCTTCTCCAGGATTGCGCCCTCAACTGGACCTTAACCTATGGCCTCCAATAGAGGCAGACTCCACCGCACCGGACCATAACAGAATTTAAATGTATACAATGTTTTTTCATGCTACTATTAGGTACTTTCTACATGTTTTTTACCATCGATACTCAAATAGGCTTTAGCGTTTTAGTTAGCGCCACCCCTGATCTCCATTTCCTTCTTAGAGAATTTAGGGGGGTGCATTTTGATTTATGCAACTTTTGTGACAAAGACTCTATACTCTGCATGCGTTTTTTAGCAGCTTTTTAATATATTTTTACCGAGTTTTTGTTAATAATAATAATAATAATAATAATTTTTCATTTATTTTTAGTTAGTTTTGCACTTGTTTTTTTTTTATAATTTGGATGTTGATATTTTTTTTTCAAATGTATTGTTTTCTTAATTTAAGAAAAACAATGAATATTTTCTCTCTTTTTTTTTTAATATAAATTTAAAAAAAAAAATTACAAAGTAAATTTTCAAGTGACCATTTAGTATCCAATTTTGGGTTTTTTATTTGCATAGGATCTATTGTCAAGACCATAGTTTCAATTAGGTCATAATTAGCTATAATTTTAATTTTTAGAAAAAAACATTTTACTTTAGGTAGAATCATGTTTTTATTTAGGTTTTGATTAAGGTTTTGTTGAGCTACTATATGAGTTTTGAAGGTCATGCTTGAAAAATGTTGTAAATTTGACCCTGTTAGCAAAAATGGTGCTACCGGTAGCGCCACGTTTTGATTTGGGGGTTGATTTTTATGGTTTTTATGCAAAAATATAGGTTTTAATGGCTATAGCTTTGATTTCGAGGTCACAGTTCACATTAAATTGGTAACTTTGTTATATATATATAGGTCTCCTTGGT
>SNQJ01S0008771.1:185086-219380 GCA_010110895.2 Picea sitchensis | reverse complement strand
TGCCGCTCACATCTCATAGACACAACGCCATTCTTGTGATAGTTGATAAGTTAACCAAGAGTGCTCATTTTATTCTGGTTAGAGACACTTATGATGTCACTGATGTGGCACACGTGTTTGTAAGTGAGGTCATCCATTTGCACGGGATACCCAAGAAGATCATTTCAGATAGGGACTCCAGATTCACTTTTAGGTTTTGGACAAGTTTTCAGTCAACGTTGGGGACTCAGTTGAACTTAAGAACAACTTATCATCCTAAAACAGATGGGAAAAATGAGAGAGTAAATCAGGTTATGGAAGACATTCTTAGGATGTATGTTATGGATAATCAAACCCATTGGGAGAAGTACCTACCTTTGGTAGAGTTCGCCTACAATAACAATTTTCATAGCTCCATCGGGATGACACCCTACACATCTCTGTATGGAAGGCCATGAAAAACATCGTTGAGTTGAGAAATATTAGAAGACCGTGTGACAGTTGGGCCAGAATTGATTCAAGAGATGGAGGAACAGGTGGTTCAGATTAGGCAGAGACTAAAGGAAGCACAAGATAGATATAAAAGTTGTGCTGATGCACATAGGACTAACCAAAGTTATAAAGTGGGAGATAAGGTTTTCATTCGTATTAGGCCTAATAAGAGTACCATTTGGTTTGGGAAGGGGACAAAGTTGTCACCTTGATTTATAGGACCATTCAAAATCCAAGAGAAAATTGGACCCATTGCCTATCGTCTCGTACTGCCACCCCACTTGCATAAAACTCATAATGTTTTTCATGTATCTGTTCTACTTCATTATGTTGCTGACGAATACCATAAACTAAATTGGAAGGAATTGCAAGTATCTGATGCGGGAACCCTCATGGTAGAACCGTTAGGCATATTGGACCATAGAGTCTGACAGCTTAGGAACCGTTTGGTAGACCAAGTTAAGGTCCAGTGGGACAAGTATAGTCCAGGATCTGTTACTTGAGAGGATGTCGAGACATTACGACGAGATTATCCCTCACTTTTTTTACCACCTTGAGAATATGTTTCTCGAAGGTTGGGTGTATGTAATACCACCTTTTGAATTAGAAAACTAGGATTACCTGAGGCCTAATCACCTTTATTTTCTATTCACAGTGAAACTATTAATGATACACTTGAACTTTTAAGATGTATGAACCTTTATGAATGTTTAAATGTTATTTGAATGATGATGGATATGATGCGATCTATTATGTGAATGTATATTCTATGAATGATTAAATGTTATTTGAATGATGATGGATATGATGTGATCTATTAGGTGAATGTAAAATCTATGAATGTTTAACGTTATGTGAATGATGGTGGATATGATGCAATCTATTATGTAGATGAAAATTCTATGAACGGGTAACGTTAATTGAATTATGGGGATATTATGAGATCTATTTCTAAGATGAATATTTTAAACATTCAAAGTTGTTGGTACATGGATAATGAATTGAGATTATGGTCGTATGCATTTACATGATGATGATTCATAGATATGTATGAGTTTGTGTTATAGACTAATCTGCAGGTCAATGGGCTATGAAATAGCCAAGGGATAATGGTAATAAAAGTGGATGTCATGACCACCGACCGAGAATCAATATGGTATGAATCTTTGTATGTGAAATTATATTGGTTTGAATGCATTGCTATGATATGTGGACCAATGCAGGATTTCATGTGGTGAGACTGCCTAAAATTGAAAAAACGATGACAAAATTCATAGCAACACAGTGCCACTGTATATTCCATGGTAGGGTGTGGACCCTAGTCCTATTAGGAGGGGTGGAGGCATTTCCCACCATGTATCCTTTGAAACCTGGAGTCATGGGAGGACAGAGTTAGCTCATGCTTCCCTAGACATGTGATGATGACTGCCAGTTGCCTATCAAGATAGTGACACTTCTGCTCACGGGTTCTATTTGGCATTAGGTCAATATAGTTGATGCTCCAAGATAGTTCAGCAGAGGAAGGATAGGAATGGAAGATTGAAGTAAGTTAGGGAGGAAGGATGAATAGAAATAGTTGATAGTGTATGGAGATTTGCCTTATGGTGGAATTTATTGTTTTTCCCTTCTGAAAAGAAAATATGTATATATATGTATATTCATATTTACTTAACTAAACTAAAATTGTCTAAATAAACATTGTTGAGCTAGATTATTGTAATTAAGGGATATCACAAACATTTGATTGGTTTATTATCTTTTATAAAATGAATAGTTTTGTTGATTGGATTGGATGCATACTGAAATTACTATAGAGGTGATAGTTATTGTTATTAGTACATGCACGAGACTTGTATGTGCTAGCTACACATGCATTTCTTGCACATGTACACTAGTATGTATGAGTTTTCTTTGACTTACTTACTGATAATGTTGTTTATTGAATATGAATGCATGAACCTCATGTAATTTCCCTTGTTTTGTAAATTACTCTAACTTTGGGACGAAGTTTCTTGAAGGGTGGGTGTATGTAACAACCTTAATTAATTATTTAATAAATATTAGTTTAACAAGTATTAGATTAATACATATTATTTTAATAGACTATTAAAATAGATTTATTTCTTTTTTTATTAATTATGAAGACTTAGTTAATAATATAATTGTATTGGTAGATGGACCCATTTATGGAGGGGGGGATAAGGTGGTTGAGATTTAATGGGGGGATAAGGTGGTTGAGGTTTAATGGGGGGATAAGGTGGTGGATAATGAGGGGAAAGGAAGATAAGGCAAGGGAGAGCACTTGGGAAGGGGATATTTTTTGGGGGAGTAATATTTTTTCATATTAGGGGAGTGTGAGAAAAGTTGGAGGAGGGAAAGGAGAAGGGAGGAGGCAGTTGGGACTGTGTATATGTTCTGTAACTATTTTGTGCTTACAGACTTGAGGTATTTCATAGGGGGCACCTGTTGCTGGGAATTTTGGGCTCGGGGGATAGGAAACCATAAGGAATCCTGGGGCTAGGGATATAGATAGGTCATTCCTAGCTGGCTAGGAGGTTAATCAGTTTTGGGTAGAGTTTCAGAACAACATCAGTTTGAGGTATTTATTATCATTATTATGTTGTGTTCATTATTGTTATATTGTTCATTTTTGTTATGCTGAACATGTTATTCATTATCATGCTACTCATTTTTAAATTTTGCTGAACAATGAATTTTTATTATGCTAATTAGTGAACAAAAAAGAAATTATGATAGCATTTCTATATTTAAATTTACGTTTTATAAGGCTCTGTTTGGACAGGCCTTATAGAGACGTAGGAAATTTTGTGTCGAACTTCGTTATCAATTCTCTTGTTATCGTTTGTTGTTCTTCATTCTTATATTCAGATATGTATATTGTTTTATGGATGTGATGTTTCTTCATTAAATTCATCTTCTTTGGTTCAGCTTCATAATTGGTTAATTAACACATGCAATTAATAACTCAACCATAGTCATTAAAATATCTTTTCGTATCAAGTGGTATCAGAGCTAGTTGACATTTGGATTTGAGTTTTGCATGTTAACCAGGGAAAAGCTACAACGTGGTGAAGGTGAGCTTGTTGTAGATAATCCACTAATTGGATTGAGAAAGAGAGCTTGTCACATCGAGAAGATGGCATCGGAAGAGGGACTTTCTCTTGATGAGAAAGAGTTTCGAAAAATTTCATTGCTATGTCGGATATGGTGAAAGTTTTCTATGAGGATTACTTGGAATGAAAGAGACAAGTTCTTGGAAAATCTTCAAAGGGAAAAAGTGAAGAGGAAGAGGATTCTCCTCAGATTCCTCCTTCGCCTCCATTATCACCTCCTTCTTCTCCTTCTTCTTCAAGTTCAAGTTCTAAATCCAATGCAAAGAAACATGTTCATAAACATAAGAATGAAATGCCATTATTAAAACTTGATGTTAAATTTGAGTTGCCCATATATGATGGTGAAGTTAATGCAGAGAAACTTGACAATTGGGTCAGGCAAATGGAGGTTTACTTCAGTGTGCAACAGATCAAGGATGAGGCCACACAAATCAATTTGGCATCTTTGAGACTTGCAGGCACAACTCTCATCTGGTGGCAAAGCAAGTTGCAAAACGGAACGCAACAAGTGGGTAATGTATTTCCATCATGGCAAAGTTTCATTTCTACACTTAGGAAGCAATTCTATCCTTTGGTTATAAAGAAAAACCATTAATTGAATGGAATGCTTTAAAACTAAGAAAAGGACAAACAGTGCAAGAGTATATATATGGATTTAGAAAAGTAGAATTGATGTTAGATATCCCTTTACATACACAAGAAACCCTTATGGAGTATATAGGAGGTTTACCTACACATATTAGAAACACTGTATTCATGTTTGGACCCACTAACCTTGATGAGGTTTTTGTTCAAGCAACATACATTGAAGCAGGGAAAGCAGGTGTATCGGGGGAATCGTCTTCTAGGAAAGAGGACAAGAGGAAGTGGACAGGAAAAAAGACAAGTTCAGTGGCGAGAAAGGATGAGAGGCCCTCTTGCAAGAATTACAAGAAAGAGGGGCATGATGAGGACCGTTGTTGGTAGTTGCATCCCGAGAATAGGCCAAAGTGGTTCAAAGAAAGGAAAGGGAAGCAAACAGTTGTAGCAACAACAAGAACCACAGACTTGGGATCAGATTCAGGTGATAAATCTAAGGTCTCATTGATTGGTATGACAGGTAAACTTGGTGAAGGAATTGATTGTAGAATTAAATTGTTTCATATAAGGGTAATCATGCGACACACTAAGATAGACACATTAATCGACAATGGATCTCAATCTAACCTAATATTAGAAGAATTGGTTAAGCAATTGGGGTTAAAAACACAAGCACATCATAAGCCTTACACACTTAAATGGATAAACAATCATCATCAAATGCACATAACAAAATAGTGCACAATCGAATTTGCAATTTCATCTAAGCATGTGGACAAGGTAACATGTGTGTTGTAGGAAAATCTCCCTGCGGACAGGTAGATGACCTCAAAGAGCTTGACCTTAACTCTAAAACAGAAAATGCTTAACGTGGACATTGACTTCCTTTCAAATCTATCTAAACTAACACATGAGAAGGAAAGATAACATAAGTACCTCTTTATCAAAGTTTGTTCCTGCACGCTCTGAGTTGCGCTTTTGATCCTTTGCTCCTCATTGAGTTCTGCAGACAAACAAGATACGACCATTTCCTACTCTATTGATATTAGCTTGAAAACAGATCTATCTATCAATGATAAGTTCATGTAACATCAGACACAAACTAGAAAGAAACAGGCCAAGCGTGTCATATTAATGAGAATAATGACAACAGTACTTACAATCGTAGATGCGAGTGCGACAACTTCCTCAAGTCCCCTTCTTCTAACCCTTGCTCAAAAGATCTACAACCTGGATGACAATAGCTTCACCGATCACTCTCCTTTGGCTGACTGTGTGTTTCCTATGAGATCATAGGTTTCATGCTAGCAATTCTTCCCCCAATCAGCTCCAACACCACTTATGAGATCATAAGTTTGGTGTAATTCTCCATTTCCAATCCCCTTTCACCATTAGAAAGCTTGTTTATATAGGTTAAGAGGAGCTTAACCTCTTGAGTTATCTTTAGAACAAGTTGAGGAACCTCCTCCTTAGATCAGGGATCTCCTGATGAAACCAAGAATTCAAATGAAACTACCTTCTAATCTTGAAAGATCCTCTCCTTATTCTCCCCAACAGGCCAACAACTGCCTCAGATTAGGCAAGGCTCCTGCAAAAGGGCCATCAGAGCGCTGTAGCGCTCCCTAGTAGGCTTTAGGGGGGCACCAACGCTCTCAAAATCTATAACGCTCCCTCAAAAGGGCCAGGGGAGGTTTATAACACTCCCTGATAGTGTAAGGGGGAGCGTCGACGCTCCAAGATAGTGTAAGGGGGAGCGCTCCCCTCCAAAAACTCAGTTTTTGAGGTGCATTCAGATGGAAAAAGGTTTGCAAGCCTGCTGACTCATTTCTCCTCTTCCAAATCAAATGTTTGAGGTGTTTTAAGTGTCTCCTTAGTGTCGTCATCATAGCAGTATGCTTAAACAACGTTTGCGACACTTGTGACCAACTTGCGACACTTGCGAAAGTTGTAAGGAAGATGTGACACTCACTACAATTGAGAGGAACATGCGACACTTATCCAGTTGAGTAATTTTGATGTGTAACAATGTGATGTAGTGTCATTAAGTGAATGTGGAATGGTCTTAGGTAGTCCATACTTATATGATCGTAAGGAAATATTCTACAGGACAAATAATCAATATCAATTAACCAAAGCAAGTCAAGATTATGTGGTTCATGCTCATCATGTTAAGGAAAATAAAACACTTCAAACAATGGAACAATTAAAGAAGATAGTGCAAGGAATAAACAAACCAACAATTGTTTCAAATGAAGTAATTTGTAATATCCCCAAGGATGAGCCCTATTGTAATCATGTTTATGAATTGTAAATCATGTTTGTAGGCTGGTGAGATGAGTATTGATAAGCTAGTAAGGCTTATGAGTTTATTAGGCCGAAGAGCCTAAGTGTTAAGGCCAGGAGCCTATTTTTGTATATGTAATTATGAAGAAAATTAATAAAAATATGAACACCGCTGCGTGTAGACTGACCACGATGAATGAGTGATGGGGGACTAAGCTTCCACAGAGTGGGTAAGGGAATAGGGGCTGAAAGGTGCAAAGAAAGACTAAGTGTTGGGCCCAGGGGATAATCTAGGGGGCTTACCTCTAGAAAGGGATAATAATTTATAATTATTATTTCTTTAAAACTAAGGTGGAAAATTTTGAGTGTTGTCCTAAGTTCCTGGAGAGGAACGCATGTTGATGGAGTGCATGCAGATTCATGGGAGACATGTGTCGGCCCAGGCACATGCAGTTAAAATCTGCAGAATTTAGTCGTGGAGGGGATTCGCTCCTCATTCTTTCATCCTCCGCCTGAGTTTGTAGGGATCTAGGGCATCTGAACCATTTTTCCTATGCATCTGCCTCTGCATACCCATGCACAGTGAAGGAAACCATCACAGGAATATTGTTCACTATCCATTTTCCCATCCTTCGTGAATTCTGTTGAGCTCTGGGATCGACCTTTGCATAACCTCACGCATCTCTGAAAACAGAAAACCGTGAAGCCAACCTGTGTTGTTTTATTGTGAAGATGAAACATCCTGGATGTGGCTTGAACCATGCTGTGTCTTAGTGTGGTCTATTGTCGTTTTTGGATGTCCATACCCAAATTCCTGTTGTTGTTGTCACTCGTGAGTTAACATAATTGTTATTGTTGTTGTTGTTATCCTCACCTTGCGGGAATTGAAGTGGAAGCTGGTGGAAGAGTCAGGTAGTTAGGCCCATGGTTGAAGAGGAGGGTTGTCAGGCTTATGAGTAGCTCTTTCCAGGTGAAGGAGTCTGTTGGGAAGTGGTTTTCTCCCAAAGAGAGTCCAACACCAGCTACAGAGCTCTGAGACTTCCTGATTTGACCTGTTGCCGAGGCATAGAGAGGGAGGTGAAGCACTGATGGACTGTGCTTGTAAAGGTGTATACTCCTAGGCGGAATAGGCATGTGGGGAATGAAAGTCCGTGAGTAGTGGGCGTAAGAAGGCATCCTGGGAAGAATCCTTTCGGTTATTCTGTGCATCTTCCATGTAACCTGAGCCTAGTTTAGGATTCCCTTGCCTTGGGTGGAGCTTGGTCCCAGCTCAGGGGTGACCCACTGCTGATGTTAGTCTGTGATACTTAATATATTATCATGCATTTGATTGTGATGATGCTTACTGTTGATTTCATTAATTTTGTATGATGACAGTAATTATATGTTACTCTGTTAAGCCATTTAACTTCATTTAAATGCATATTGCATAAGTATGATAATGTTGTTCTGCGCAGTAGCGTTTTCCCGACCAGTGGGATGACAGACAAGGACGTTACAATATGGTATCAGAGCATGGTTTACAACACTAAACCTGAATGGGCTGGATAAGTGGTCATTGGACACGAAGTTCAGGTGGGAATCGTGTTTGGAAGAACCGATTTTTGGACCTTTGAATGTTCCTGAGTGCCAAGGAGTCACTTGGTTGTGTTACAAAGCTCAGGAGGTGTAGCGGTATTATAGAACCCACAACCGGTGTGGTATATGGCCACAGGGAGAGAGAGAGCTCAACGCATGAAGTGTTGGAGCCATTGGATCTAATCTGGAGGAAAGGAGATCCCTTATGACCGTTAGATCCAGAGAAGGTGCTGGAAGGATATCCAAGAATCCTTTTGGGAGTTTGGCTGTCAGGGAAAAGGGGGGAGCACTAAGACACAGAAACCTAAAAACCTGAGAAGATCTACGCCATAGATCTGGAAGGCAGGCTCGACTGTTAGATCTTGTGGAGTCATGCTCGAGTTAGTTGTGAGAACCTTTCAGATTTCACAAAGTTGGGAGATGGGAAGTGAGGAGAGGTGAACGCCTCTGAAACCCGAAACCCCGAAATCCTGAAATGATCTACACCATAGATCGTAGGAGAGGAGATTGAACGTTGGATCAAGTAGATGAATAGACCGTAATTTTGGAATTTCAACAAATGGAAGTTCGAAATGTGTGGATGCATGAACTCCCGATGCCTGAAACTCCGAAATGAAAAGTGAAAGTGATGGGACCCTATGACGTCTCCGGAAGTGATGTGGACCTTCTTAAGGACACCATGTGTCACTACCTTGGTTGGCAACAACTGTGCTATGGGCCCAGGGGGAGAGAGGTCAGAAGTTTAGGAGTCGGGAGTTGGAGAGGGAAGCGAGTGCAAGAACCTCCGAGACCAAAACCCCAAAACCCAAAACATCGAAACCCTAAAATACCAAAACCCAAAGTTTCATTTGGAGAGCCTTGTAGCACCTAGAACTTTAGCGTTTGATCACGGCCCATGGACGGATGGGTTGGGGACTAAGAAAAAAGGGGCTATTGCCTGGAAATTGCAGAGACAAACAGAGCTCAGAAAATTCATGGAATCGAAATGTTTTCTTATTCGCGTTGGTTTATGAATGTTGTAGTTTTATTAAGGGTTTAAGGCCTGACAAACTTCATTTGACTGCACATTGTCTGTCCAGAATTCAACGAGTGTTAGGAAAACCACGAATCGATGCCAAGTATAGAAATGGAAGAGGTGCAGATTGCCTCCAATTGAAAGAATGAAAGAGAAGGAAGGGATGTCAACTTGGGAGTCGAAGGATCGAACTCCAATGGGCACAAAAGAGAATTGGATAAGGAAGGGAATATGATGAAAATCATTGAAAGATTGCAGAAATATTCCCAGGCTCACCGAGCTGATAGCCAAAATCGCATGAGGGTCATGGATTAGTGGGGTGAATTCAACTTAAAGATGTTGAATATCCTGGAAAGAATAGAAAGGAAATTGGAAAAGGAGAGTGACACAAGAAAAATAGGGAGTCGCGGGACCCCTGAGAGAAAAAGAAGATCGAGGAGTGGTAGTAGACATCCTCATCACTCCCCAAATAATTTTGGTAAGGAAGCACATAGTAGTTCAAGACATCCCCTACCAAAAAACATTGAAGATTTGGAGTGGATGAATTGAAAGGGGAGATGAACAAGATTAAGCCTCCTACGTTTGATGGAGAACATAAGAAGGAGGAAGATGCCAAAACATGGTTGCTTGGCATGAGGAAATATTTTCAAATGTAGAATTATTCCTCTCATGCAGAAGGAAGAATTGAAATGTATCAACTAAAAGGACAATCATCGATGTGGTGGGATTAGCTTGTGCAGGTGCAACACATTAGAGAGAAAGATATCACTTGGAAGGAATTCAAGAGGTATTTCGAGAGGAAATACCTGACTAAATGATACTATGACAAAAAGATGAATGAGTTCTTCGAACTCAAGCTGGGCAACATGACCATTGATGAATACAAACGAAGGTTTTTGGAATTACTGAAGTATGTTCCATTCGTCAAAGATGAAGCTGTCGAGATTCAAAGGTATCTGAGTGGATTTCCACCTCCCATTGGTGACAAGATTCAGTATGATGATCCTAAGACTATGGAAGAAACAATAAGAAGAGTGAAATGCTTATATGAACAACAAAGAGAAAAGCCTACCTTTCGGAAGGCTTGGGATGACCAGAAGAAGTTTAAGAAAGAACAGAGGCAGAAGGGAAACAAACCTCCCTTTTTCAGAAATAGTCCTCAAGGACAGTCATCATTTAGAGAGCTGAGAATGGATGAAGTGGGGGAACAAAGGCCGATACATACGCCCATTCAGTGTTGGGGCTATAAAGAGAACCACAAGTACAAAGATTGTCCCCATAAAAATGGAAAAGCAAGAGCTTTCCATAATGTTCAACAAGCTGAAATAGTGGAGGACATGGCCAGTAGAATGCCAAGGATCTATGCAGCCCCAGACAACAAGCAAGATGAATTTCAATCGCACATGATTGAAGTGGAAGGTATGATTAACAACCAACCATTTACTATTTTAATTGATTTAGGGGCTAGCCATAGTTATGTAGATCCTAGGGTGGTGGAAAGTTTTCATTTATCCAGAAGAAAACATGAAAAGTCTTGGTTAGTGAAGTTGGCTACAGGAACCAAGAGGAAAGTCACTGAGTTGGTTAAGTCTTGTCCTGTGGACATGAAGAGATTGAGCACGAAGGTTGAATTGAATATTATGCCTTTAGGCTCTTATGACTGTTTAATTGGGATGGACTAGTTGGACCAACACCATGCCCTCTTGGGCTATCGTAACAAGGAATTTACTTGCCTGGATGAGGAGGGGAATCAGAAAACAACCCAAGGAATGCCTAGAGCTATGGTTGTTAGAGAAATCTCAGCAATGTAGCTGAAAAAGTGCTACATGAAAGGTTGTCAATTGTTTGCAGCCCATGTGGAGGAAGCATCTAGAGATGAAGTCTCAAATATTGGAGACCATGTGGTACTAAAAAAGTTTGAAGACGTATTTCAGGAGGTACCCGAACTATCTCCGAAGAGAGATATCGATTTCTCTATAAATTTGATGCCTGGAGCAGCTCCAGTGTCGAAATATCCTTATAGAATGAGTACGCCAGAGCTGAAAGAGTTGCAATTGTAGCTTGAAGAGGTTCTAAAGAAGGGGTACATTTTCCCAACCGTGTCACCTTGGGGTGCCCCGGTCCTATTCGTGAAGAAGAAGGATGGGATGTTGAGGCTGTGCATTGATTTCAGACAGTTGAACAAAGTAACTATCAAGAACAAATATCCTCTGTTGAGGATTGATGATCTTTTTGATCAATTGAAAGGTGCAAAAATCTTTTCGAAGATAGATCTCAGATCGGGATATCACCAGGTAAGAATAAAGGATGAAGACATCAGAAAGACCACCTTTAGAACAAGGTATGGTCATTACGAGTTCACATTCGTACTGTTTGGGCTGTCGAATGCACCTGCTGTTTTTATGTGCTTGATGAATGGTGTATTCAGGGACTATCTAGAGAAGTTTGTCATAGTCTTCCTGGATGACATTTTGGTGTATTCCAAGTCATAGGAAGAGCATGAAAAACACCTGAGGATGGTTATGCAAGTGTTGAGTGAACACCAACTATATGCCAAGTTGAGAAAATGCTCGTTTTATCAAAGTCAGATCCATTAGTTGGGGCACATTATTTCAGAAGAAGGGATCGCCGTGGATCCTAAGAAGGTTGAGGCCATCAGAGAATGGTCATTGCCAAGGAATGTGGCGGAATTTAGATCCTTTATGGGTCTAAAGGGATATTACAAAAGGTTTATCACATGGTTCTCAAAGATAGCTCACCCTATCACTTCCTTGCAAAGGAAGGAGAACAAGTTTTAGTGGACTAAAGAGTGTGAGAAAAGTTTCCAGTGATTAAAGCAAATTTTAACCAGCGCTCCAATATTGAGGATTGCAGATCCAAATGTGGATTTCATGGTGTGCACAGATGCGTGTAAAGAAGGGTTGGGGGGAGTTCTCAGTCAGAATGGATTCGTAATCTGTTATGAGTCCAGGAAGCTGAAAGAGCATGAAAATAATTATGCCACTCACGATTTGGAGTTGGCAGCAATTGTTCACACTCTGAGGAAATGGAGACATTACCTCATGGGAAGGAGATTTGAATTGAGAACATACCAGAATGGTCTGAAATACTTGTTTGACCAAACTACCTTAAATGCCAGGCAGAGTAGGTGGCTGGAGTTTCTGTGTGAATATGAATTTCATATCAAGCATATCAAAGAGAAGGAAAACAAGGTGGCTGATGCACTCAGCATAAAGGTGCACAACTTACATGCTTCAACCATTAGCATGTACAAGATTGATATTAAGGATAGAATTTCGGAAGCTACAAATGCAGAATTGTAGTACAGAGACTTGGTAGCAAAGCTACAACAGAGTGAGAGACCACAGAAAGAGGAAAATTACACCTTGGAAGCTGATGGAGTAGTTCTGTACAAAAACATAGTTTATATACCCAATGTCCAGGGTTTGAAACTTGCGATTCTAAGAGAAATGCATAACGTGACTTATGTTGGGAACCCTGGATATCAGAAGACTGTGGTAGCAGTCAAGAGCCATTACTTTTGGCCAGGTATGAAGAAAGAGATCACTGAATATATCACCAGATGTATGGAATGCCAGAAGGTTAAAGTTGAGCACAGACATCCAACAGGGTTGTTGCAACCTTTGTCCATTCCTGAATGGAAGTGGGAAGTGGTGACAATGAATTTTATTACAGCATTGCCCAGAACAAGCAAGCTATGTGATTCGATCATGGTAGTGGTAGACAAGCTTACAAAAGCTACCCATTTTATTCCATTGAAAACTACTCAAAAGGAAGCAAATGTTGCTGATATTTTCGTGAAGGAAGTGGCACGATTGCATGAAATTCCTAAAACAATTGTGTCTGACGGAGACTCAAAATTCACCTAGAATTTCTGGAAAGGATTGTTCAAAGGATTCAGAACGAATATGAACTTTAGTAAAACTTATCATCCTGAGTTTGATGGATAGATTTAATGATCCAAAGCCATTATGAAAGGATCATCACTGTTTTGGTGTCTTTTTAAAAACTTTTTCTAAGTGAGGTATTTCGTCAAACACTTTGCTAATCTACCTTTTAGATGTGTTTATATGTGTGTATGCAACAAATAAGAGAAAGAGATAACCATGGAACATACCTCAACCATATGCAACAAGATAGACAAGCCAAAACATCTCAATTCTTCTTTATTCATAAAATAGAAAAACCTGCTACAATGAAGATGCCGATCTGGAATGCTCAACAGATGGCCAAGGAGATAGACAATAGATAAGAGCTTCTACAAAATGCTCCAGCTAATAAAAAATATTCCTCCAAAGGCTGAATAAGAAATGAAGATCAATACAAGCAGATCTGAATGCCAAACTCTCCAGCTGAAGAATGCCACGTTCCCATAGAAGGCTGAAACCCTCAATAACTCGGCCCTGCTGCAAAAAGTGTCCAATCACCTTAATAAATATGCCAATTGATAGATCGGGTGATGGTAAGAACAACCCAAGTGACCGAATCTCCAAGATCCCTGTCAATCTCTGTAGATCTGAAATCCCCCACTGAATGGTGCACCCCACTGGATGACTGAAACCCTAGATAATTCGGCTTTGCTGAAGGAGGCCTCCAAATTCTCTGAAACTCTCTAGAAATATAGATCGGGACACTGCAAGTCACTAGGTAAAGTCTCAGGGTCATATCTGAAGTGTAACCCCTCCAAACAGACTAGATCTGGATCTCAAAAACACCCTCCTTCTCTTCAATTCGCCCTACTGCTCAAGAAATAATCTGAGCCATAAAATTGTCTCAGAAAGCACTAGATCTGATGTCCAAGGCCCTGCAATGAAAACCCAAGTGATAGAATCCTCAACGACCTTGCCAATCTCCTACAACAAATCTCTCTCCAAAGACGGTGCCCCCCTCTTGCTGGAATCCCTCAACTAGTGCGCCCTCTCTCGATTTGCACATGAAACTGATGTAGAATCCTCCTGCAACTGAGTCGATCTGAAACTAGAATGGTGTGGGAGAGTATTGCATCTCCGAGACCACGCTTGGGACAAGATAGGTGTAATCTTTCACCACCGAATCATCCCCTAGGGTTTGTTATGTGAAAACCCTCAAAACCCCCAATATTGGGCTCACTAGCTAGAAGCCAGAAATCAAAATAAGAGCATACATGAATCCATGAGAAGAGGCCCTTGCCTTTCCTTTATACTTTTTGGCTCACCTTGTCCCTCCAAAGTGACTTTCATTTTATTAATATTTAATTAATTAATTAAATCACTTTAATTAATTAATTAACCTTTTTACCATTGAAAAGCTCCTTATCTCTCCTTGTGGCTTCCCTGGCCACTAAAAGTCACTTCTAGCCATCCAATCCTGTAGTGTTGCTTCTCCCGATTCCAATGAGCTATTACACTGAGAGGTTCCTCCAAGTAATGTGCCCAAAATGACCTCTTTCCATTGACTTATAGCTTAAAATAGTCAAAATCATGGAAATCGTCGGAATGCAACGGAACCAAAGCCAACCTGTGCGAAATGGCTCATAATGATGGAATATGATCATCAATGCAAGATGGACCCCAAAATGCCCCTCAAATACCCCTGTACTCGCTATAACATCCATCTGGCCACTCTAGTCATCATAAATCTCTACACTGGGATAATGTCCCAAAGTGGGGACATTACAATAGACATAGAGGGTGAACAGAGTGATAGAAGACATACTAAGAATGTATGTGATGGACAAACCATCAAAATGGGAAGACTACCTACACTTGGTAGAATTCACTTACAACAATAGGTATCAAGCATCATTAAAGATGAGCCCATTTGAAGCACTTTATGGCGGAAAGTGAAATACTCCAGTAAGCTAGGATAATCCAGTTGTCAGGGCAGTAATTAGGCCAGATTTTCTCAAGGAAATAGAAGAGCAAATGCTTAAAATTAAGCATAATTTAAAAGCTGCCCAAGACAGGCAGGAAATTTATGCTGACAAAAACATAACCCACGGAGAATTCAAAGTGGGTGATCATGTTTTCCTGAAAGTAAAAGCTAATAAAGGTTCCCTGAAGCTGGGAAACTGTGCCAAGTTGGCAGCCCATTTTTGTGGGCCATTTGAAATCCTAAGCCCCAGCACATGGTCTAATTGTGTTGCATATAACCACAAGGGTGGGTGGCTTTCCTTTAACCACCAGTGCATGGAGTTAGCACCCTTCTACCAACGTTTAGGACTCAGGCCTTAACCACTTGTTTTTTGGCACGTTTTAAGGGCACAGTCTTATGTTTTCATGACATGTGACCAGAGTTCGGGATAAGAGGGCTAGCGCACGACCCTATGGGATGGAACTTGGCCATTTATAGTTTCCATATGACCATTTAAGGGGGAATGCGCAGGGTTAAAGGGGATAATCCCTATAATTGACATGAAACGGGGTTTTACCCAATGTTTAGTGGATTTTATTGATTTTTATGCCTGTTAATGGAGGATTTGGCCCATTTTTGGGAGATATTGAGCTCTTTTTGAGCCCAGATTTTGGGAGGAAGTTGGGGAAGTATAACCAACTTTAGATCTATAAAACCTAGGCCTGTTTGAGGCCATGGGGGGACAGTCATAGTATATTTATGCTGAACCAAAGAAAATCCAAAGCCATTTTTATGCAGGGGAGGTGTTGAAGAGCAGAATTTTGGAGGCCATTTTCGGAGGCTATACTTAGCCTTTTTCAGTGCCGTCAGTTGCATTGGATTTCTGAGGTCAAGAAGAACACATTGATATCAAAATGGAGTCCATTTAATGTACTTTTGATGTACTTTACAAGCATTGAATAATTAATAAAGAAGCCTCCCCCATTGAGACAAAGGCCCAGAGACGTAGGCAATTTTGTGCCGAACTCCCTTATCACTTCTCTTGTTATGGTTTTCTTTTCTTCATGATTATATTCAGATCTGTATATTTTTTTATGGCTGCGATGTTTCTTCATTAAATTCATCCTCTTTGGTTCAACTTCATAAATGGTTAATTAACACATGCAATTAATAACTCAACCACATCCATTAAAAGATCTTTTCAGATCAGTCATACACTTTAAAATAACATATATCCTTAATCTCATACATAAAACCATATACTAGTCATGCTACAATTTAACTTCTCTCTTAAAATTATGTTATCTTATTATTTGAATGGTGGAGGGTTTCTACTCCGTGGTAAATATGAATGGAGGTTTATACCTATGATGATACTATGACGTGAATGTGAAGGGTTTATACTTATACCTGTGGTGAATTGGAACGAGGGTAACATAGAGGAGGTTTCAAATTTGAATGGGGGTTTCTAGCGAGTGCTCTTATTTTCTTTTCTTTTCAATATAAGCACTTCACCAAATATTCCAAAACCTCAACCTGTCAAGGAGATGCCTAACAAAGTCACCCTTGAGAGTATTTATGAACATATATTATCATTAGAGAAAATGATAGTAGAGAGAGAAGGAAAACTCCAAACAGAGTTAGAGATAATACTTGCTAACAATTTTAGATTGTTAGAAGACAATATTTAGACATAGATAGAGAACATAATATTAGGGTTCAAGACTCGATTGTAGAAAATGGAGGCTAGAATACACAAAAAGTAAAAAAAAAAAAATCAACTGAAGAAGTAGAGGTCGAAGTAAATCTCAACATGAGAGATATGATTAAAGAGCTAGAAGAAAAACTAACTAACAATTATACCCTAAATAATTTGGAAAATAAATTGGATATGAAACCCATCAAAGAGAAATTAAATAAGATAATCAAGTTGGATCATGGGCACAACAAAAGAGTGTTGAACCTCATAATTTTTGGTATAAATGAATAACAAGATGAGGATACGTTGGAAATAATAAAAGAAGAACTAAAAAATAAATCACAAATTAAAACAACTTACATCATAGAAGCAAAGAAGTTGGGAAAAAATATCGAACATAAAGATAGGTTGATCTGTGTCAAAGTAAGTTGTAATCACCATAAATATGGCATACTCAGTAAATATCCAAGCTCAAAAGGGTCAAGAATATTTATAAATGATACCTCATTCCATAAGACCAACCTGAATTAAGGAAGGAATTTCAAAAGGTAAAAGAAGATAGGAAAGAAGGAAAATGGGAAATAATTAGAAACCGAAAAACTATTATTAGGGATACAACAAGAGTGATAATAATAAATAGGAATTTAGAACACATATATAAAATTCTAATGAATTCCAAGTAATCCCTTGCTTTCTTAAGGTCCAATAGACCAGTTTGGTGTCAATGGATGTTAATCATCATCATCATGTGTGTGTGTGTGTGTGTTATCTCAAAAACATTAGATGAACAATTTAAACTAAACAATTTTTTTTACATAAAAATATAAAATTAAAGTCAAAGTGTTATAAAATGAATCTTATTAATTACCCCAATAGGCGTAAACGTATTACAAATCACCAAAATTAATGACATTTTAATCTACGAGGATGAAATTACCAATGTATAAAGTCTTGTGGCTTGAAAAATATTGAATGAAATGGTTTGATGAACCATATGTAAGCTATTTATGTAAGAAAAACTCTATATATTCCAAGGGGGAAAGGAAGGAAGACATATTTTTCTGGTGTGATTGAGAGATAAGGTGAAGGCTAACATAGTTAGTTGATTGAGGGCTCAGGGGATCTCAGTGGTTATAACTGAGAGGATTGGTTGGGAAGATATTCGTCCCCCACATTGTTGGTACAACATGTTGGATAAAATCTTGGAGTACAAGGGATCGACATTTATAGAGTTAAAGTAAGTCAAGATCTTCAGTTCTCATGTAATCTCCTCTCCAATATGATGTCATGTGAATTATGCAATTAATATTCCTTTAATTTATTAAGTTTATGGTTATAATTTATGTTTTTATATCCATTATATTGATTTTATGTATTAGAGATTTAATGGCTAGATGGGCCATTACATAAACATATATGCTTTTTTATAGATGAAATTTAATATGTATTAAATATTCTTTGTCACCACTAGAAATCAAAGGCTAATATTTTTATCATTAACTTCCTTGCATTTCAAAATGTGGTCATTAGTCATTACTAGGGGACCTTAGCATGATTATCATGATAATGGTCGATCAGGTTATTATTGTCGATAATTTGCTAAGATATATGGAACAAATGCCTGAATGTTGTATTTACTATGCCTGAGGTTTCTAACTTTTCATGGGGATTTTTACTATGTCTATTTGATGTCGAGGAAATTATGGTATGATGACATAACAATTTTTTGTTTTTTACTACATGTGGTTTTTTTAACTGGGCGAGGAATTTTGGTTTTCAAGTGTGATGTGTGTTGGACAATTAGTTTATATTCACAGACAAATGGTTTGTATAGTTGGTTGCCAATGATTTCAACCCTTGAATAGTGATATTGTAAATTGATGTCAACCCTTAGTGATTTATGTCAACCTTTGGAGATTTCTGGTAACCCAAAGGTATGGTAAAGGAACTCAAGTTTGTTTGAGGTATAAAGACATGAAGATCAATGTATTTGTAGGTAAGGATATACTATATGGATAATGCATGTCATGCCATTTTCGGTGATATGTGGAACGTCACCTAACTCCTCACAGTTAGAGAGTTATGGCCATGTGAAGTTGGAGAACCCTCATAAGTTATCTAGAATCCCTAGAAGGTAAAAAAAAGTCAAAATTATTCTAGAATCTCCTAGAATAAGTTGACTAGTCAAATGGGTGAAACTAAGAGTTAATTATGGGTTAAGTGGTTGCATTAAGAAAACAATTAAAATAAAATAGTTTCAACTAGAAGTGGTCAAGTTAAGTGGACAAAGTGGCTAAGTGGCTACTTCTAGAGGAAGCTACTTGGAGAGTATAAATAAGACTGCAAGGGTCTCCCATTAGCACCTATTGAGCATATTTAATATAAATAAGTGTTTGAGTTTACCAAAGGAGATATAAGGTGAATTTCAGAGGGAAGGTGAAGTAAATAAGGCCGGAAATTCAAGGGAGTATAAAGTCTTTTGATGATGTTTTCTAACGTATGTTATTTACAGGCCATCTCACCATTTTCGGAATAACATTTTTTTTAGAATGATTCATATAGAAAAATATGGAGGATGTTTAGAAGACATATCCAAGTAACCGTGATACAAATTTCAGCTTGTGGGTCGTTGTATTTTGGTAGTTACACTCTGTGGAAGATAGGGTTTGTGGCTAGTCTTGAAACTAGTCTAAAACAAGGGTTCTAGGTAAAAATGTCATAAACTATTCATAACATATCCAAATTCAGTGATACCAAATTAATTAGTTATATTACAATATTTAGCATGTTATGTACTATTTTCAGATCCATACAAAAAATATTCCACGCGTGGCATGCTCTACATGTTCACTCTCTAGAATAAGCCATAATTAAAAAAGCTATGCCATTTTTTCTATAAATTCTTTTCTTGGAGGTTCCAAGCAGTGAAACCTAGAGGAATTGCAGATAATAAACTGAAGAAAATTTATATCGTTTTCATAACTTTATTCATTACACGTACATAGTTATGGTTGTTGCAAGTTAGGGTTGTTGACTGATCCAGAGCTAGTCTTGTGAGACTAAGGTAAAGTTTGATGAAAATGCTAGTCTCTTGTTGTTGAAGTTGATGAAGGTCTGCAGGTATGTGATCACATACACCAGTTCTGTTATAGAGTTACATGTATGTTTATATTTATGTTTTGATGTTTACATTTGGTCATGACATGGTATATGCTTGAGGCTACATAACAGTGAGGTTTAACACATGGTCTTATGTAAGGGTTTATGGTATGTGGATTATGGATTTGTGATGTATTGCTAGAGGACTCTTGTTGGTTGTCTTGATGTATGTTTTGGTATATGGTTGAGTTATATGTTGAGTTTATGGATGAGACACTTAGTTGATGAGTTGGAATATACATGAGGTGTACGGTATGGTGATGTTGGCACATCTTGATGTGGCATAGTTTGGCTTGTTATTGGTTCATGATTTGTACATTCTTGGTACATTGTTAGAGGAACTTGTTGGTAATATTATTGAACATATCTATAGTGATATTGGCAGATGGTCTATGGTTGACTTGGCATAGATATTTTGGTATTGGTGATGGTTGTGAGGTGTTATGTTTTGCATGGTTGATGCACTTGTGATGGTACAAGTTGTGCTAGTTGTTGATGTACATGATTGGTTGATGAGATTATTGTGACAGATTATTGGCACATGTTGTTGGTTATAGATTGTTGGTATATGTGTTGTTATAGGTCGTTGGTATAGGTTTCTTGGTACAAGTTGTTACAGGTTGTTGGTATAGGTTTCTTGGTACAATTTGTTAGACGTTGAAAATGACAAAGTGACAATGAAAATGGTTGATTCAGTGACAATAAAAGTGGTTGATTCAGTGACAGTGATAGGTTTTCAACATTTGGCACTTATATTTTAGGGCAGTAGGATGGGGCAATGATAAGTGGTTGGAGCCACCTTCAGGTTGGAGCTGGAGAACCAACGAGTTGGAACTTCCTTCAGGTTAGAGCCTAAGAATTGGGGGGGTGGTTGGTGGAGCCTCCTTTTGGTTTGAGCCAGAGAATTCGAACTTGGTATTGTTAGCATTAGTTGTCTCACCTAGACTTCTATAGGTGCGAGCCTAATACCCATCGAAAATTGTATTCTTTTAAAAGATAATATTTTTAGTTTTAGGTGTAATGAGTGGATGAGAAACTCAACTCAAAATATCAACACAATATTTCCACAAAATATACACCAGCAAGAAAGGATTGAAATAATCTCAAACCTATATTTAAAACATCAATGGAAATATGGAAGACTGAGTAGAAAAATGAAGTAGATGCATCAGGTTTTATTAGGTAATTCTGAGACATATATAGTAGAATTCTTATCAAAGAGGAAACTCCTGATCAATAAGAAAGTACTTTGATGACACTTGCCCCAATAAATAAACAGTAAATCATTCACTGCATTCATGAACAAGTACTAAATATGAATCCTTCATCAATATCCAACATCAAAGGAAGACTGAAACACATAATATGACAGTAGGAGAAGAAACCGATCTTCAATTATTCAAGAGTCTTGATTTTGATTACATATTGTTGCAGGAGCATCACCATCATAATTTAATAAGGTGTGGTGGAAGGTGACTCATCATCCAACGCACCACGCATAAACTAGTTTGGATCCTAAGGAGGGCACCTCAATATAATTTTAAGACCTTTTTAATTAAGGATCCCATGAGATCTTAAGACTAGAGACATTGTATATGCTCCAGAATGTTGTAATAGTCTTGAATGACTATAGATTGTACATATTTTGAGCACTGACTCATATCTAAATTGTAAATGTTCATTTACTATAATAAGCTTAGTATTAGGATGTATTAATTGTGATGTGAAAGCACTAGAATAGTCTGAGGGAAGACTCGAGAAGCCCTTTCATGTATAAATCAATGTTATCTAAGCCCAGGAGATGTTGTTGAAGGTTATTGAAACTTTTGTAAGATGTTGTCGAAGAAATATATAAGAAGAGAATTTCTTTCAAATTTATGAGACCGTGAACTTGTTCATTTCTCTGAAACTGAATAGATGTTAGGTTGTTATCTATGTGTATGAATGTGCATCTCAATGTTTTATTGAATGAGTTCTTGATTTAGTTATAAGTTTCAATTCTTTCTCTTCTGAGAATATTAGTGCAAAGAGTGCATAGTGCCACCGCAAACTGTCCAGAGGCAGAACCATTTATAGGTTCAAAAGATCATGAGAGATAGTGCAATTTTGCACAGAGAAAGTACACAGAGTGCGCCTACACTCAGAGCAGTGTAAAATCTCAGGAGAGTTAGCACATAGTGTACATCAGAGTTAGAGTCATTCAAGTGCCAAAGCTTAGGAGGGATAGTGAGTATATGGTTCCATGGAGGAACTCAAGAAGAGGGGAAATCCATTTGTTTTAGGGCAGAGTGGACAAGATCTGCTCGGTAGGAGTTGACATCCCTCACAGTCATTTGATCCGTTGAAGGAGAAGGATCGTTAAGTCCTGAGTCCTTTAGAATTTGTTGTGCCAGAAGTTTTGAGTTGTTTGTTGCAAGTAATTCATAGACCCTCGAAGCTCCAAAACCCAGGGAAAATATCCACCATATATTAGTGCGTGAGTGTGAGTTGTTGGATCCCTGAGTGGTTCGGTGATTTGAAACTCCTGGTGAAATTGGTTTTTATTGTGTGGAGTGGAGAATACCCCAAAGCCTGGAGTCCCGAAGTCATCGTTAGTCATAGGTTGTGAAAGGGAGGTGGACTATGTCCGCCATCTGATTGAACTTTACCATCAACATTTTGGGAAATGGAAGGATAGGGTAATACATACACTCGTCAGTCCAATATATTTATGACCAGAATTGACTGGTAATCACTCCGGTGATTTGAGTGCGTTTGTTGGGTTGGGTAATTTTCTCTCGAAGTCCTGGAGTGCCAGAGTAACTACTTCTAATCAAGCCCAATTTTTTGAGCCCGAGGCCACACACACGACTCCACTAGATAAAGAGGACCCTCGCAAATACAAAACTTTCACGCAATGAGTGGTGAAAGGCTTGTGGTAAGAGTTTATGGGTTCTCTGAGGACACATGAGCTACTTCGACTCCTGTGAAATTCAATCCTAGACTGGGAGGTCACGTAGGCCCGTAGGGGTGTTTTCATCAGGTGGTATCAGAGCAGGAAAAAAAATTGTGTAAAGAATATATTGGAATTTATGCCACCAAGGAGATGCAGGGAGAGACATGTATCCAACACAGTTATGGAGGAAGAAATGAGACATCTTCGAGAAAGGATGGAATCCATGGAAACAACACAAAGGAGAGTACTGGAGACTGGTGATGTTAGTGATGCTAGAAGTGAAAATCCAGAATAAGAGGAAGCTCAAGGGGAAGAAGCAACAAAGGAGAAGTTACTGAGAGATGTTGTCAAGCTCGGAACCAGAGTGAATATGGAAGTCCTGATGTACAAAGGTAATTTGAATGTAGAATATTTTCTTGGCTAGATAAGTTCTTTAGACAAGTACTTTGATTATGAGTATATTGATGATGAGAATAAGGTAAATCATGCGGTGACTAGGTTGAAGGGACATGCGACTTATGGTGGGATATAATGGTAGCTAATATTAAGGATAAATTCATACCCAAATATTATCAGCTGAATCTATTTAGAAGATTGTATAATTTGAGACAGAAAGGTTTGTCAGTGAAGGAATACACTGAAGAATTCTATAAGTTGAATATAAGAGCAGAACATAAGGAAAATGATGAAGAAAAAATTGCTAGATATATTAATGGGTTGAGATATGAAATTCAATATGATATTAGTCTAGTGACAATGAAGAATGTATAATATGCTCATCAGGTAGCCATGAAGGTAGAAGAAAAATTGGCAAGGAAGAAAATTTAGAAGAATTGGGTAAAGAATCTGATCAGAGGAAAAGGAACCGCTAGAGAAAACTTCCAGAAGACAAGGGAAGAAGCTAGTAGTTCTTTCAATCAGATAGCTAGAGTAGGAGGTTCTAGAGGAGGAGACTCTAGAGGAAGGAGACCTTTTACAAGAGGTAGAGGAAGAGGTAGATGAGGAGAAGTTAAGTGTTATTCTTGTGGAAAGACAATAAACATGTCTTGGGAATGTCCTGAAAACAAAACTGTAGGTTTTAGAGAAGCTCACATTACTGAGGCTCGATAGAAACTTTTGGAGACAACGACAAAAGAATAAGTTGCGGAAGAGGGAAGATCAATATTGATGAGAAAATTCCTTGTGAATATGGAAAAAGAGGTGCAATAACTAGCCCAAAGAAACAATTTATTTAGGATTGCTTGCAAGACAAGAGATAGAGTTTGCAAGGTGATCATAGATAGTGGGAGCAATGTAATTTGGTATCCATGGATATGGTAGAAAAGTTTAAATTGGAGATGACGACACATTCGATTTCGTATAGGGTGTCGTGGTTGAAAATAGGGCATCAAGTTATGGTAAGTAAACAATGTAAAGTTGAGTTTAAAATTGGTAGTTATAAGGATGAAGTTTTATGTGATGTCATTCCTGTGGATGTTTCTCATGTTTTGTTGGGGAGGCCATGGAAATATGACTGAAATGTCATACATGATGGAAGAAAGAATAATTATATCCTTGATAATAATAGGTGTATACATATGTTGTTACCATTAGAAGATAAGGGAGTCAAAGAGGAGGCTAGTCTGAGTATACTTCTCATGAATGGGAAGGAGCTCTTGAAATAAGTTAAGAAAGATCAAGAAATGAAGATTGTTGTTATAGGTAAGTCGAGAGATATCCTTACAAACAATTCCATGAATGATCTTCCTGTTGAAATTCATGAATTGTTGGATGAATTTGTTGATATTGTGGTGGATGAGTTGCCTCATACTTTACCACCCATCAAGAAGGCACCTTCAATTTTTCTTTGTTGGAATCCAAAGTGCCAAAACCCATCTCTTGAGTAAACTACAAGGTAACTCAAATCAAAATAAAGACGGGTAATATTCAACCTCGTGATCTAATTGAATTTTACTAGTAGGAATATGAGGGAAACACTGTAAAAAATCAATAGGAAGTTGAAATAGTATAAGGTTACCACAAGGAAAACCAAATAAGGATAATAGATCTTGAAAAGAATATGATATATCTAGGAATAGATCCCAAATACCCCACTACTATGGGAGAGCTGGTGAAGTAGAAAGACACTGAGATCAAGGTCTTGAGGAAGAGGCTCGACCTTGAAGATCATTATGTGAAAAATACAAAGTTACAAGATAGTCATGAAGAAAAAGAGAAGTTATATCAAGAGCTGGTTGAGATGAAGAGAATCATAGCACAACTGCAAAGTGAAAATGAGAAGCTATAGGAAGATGATGAGATTCTCAAGAATCAATAGTCTCAATTAGCCCAAATATCAAAGTACAAAAAAGAGAAGACTGAATTAGCTGACTTGACAGAAGGCTTAGCTAAAGTGATGGTTGACCTAAGTGTGAAAGAGAAGAAGCAAGGATCCTTGGCCATCCATCTCAAAAATAAAAGTGCTAAGGTGATAAAACTGGAGGAGAAAGCCAAGAGCAGAGAATTCATACTATATAAAATAAACACTGACATGGATGAGGTCCTAAAGGATTTGGAGATATTACAGACTAAAATTACAGTGGATCCAACCCTGGGCCTCATTTATCTTTGAACTAAGGAGGGCTCATGTTCGAATGGTGGGTGATGAGGATGAGTTGGTTTGGGGCTATAGTGTGGTGGGGGGTCAGTATAAAACTAAGATTGGTTATCAATTCTTGATGGAGGAGGGAGAAGGTGACATATAGTGGTGGTTCTCCAAACTTTGGAAAATAAAAGGTACGCCAAAGTGTATATGCTTCTTATATATTGTGTTAAAAGGTCGGGTTTTGACCTAATATTTTCTTTAGTGTAGGGGTAAACATGGTTCGAGGATGTGTTACTTATGCAAGAATGCAAAGGAATCAAATTTGCATTTATTTTGTTTTGTGCATGGGTGAAATAACAGAGGTGGGTAACACTTTCGTGAGAATATGATCTCCAAAATTACGAAAAACATTTTTTCGACTGAACTAATAGTATTTTTCGGCTGAAAGACACTTTTTTTCAGCTAAAAGGTGGAACGTCAAATCGAACGGTACAGTGACGATATCGTCGATTTGCGTGTAAATATTTAGTCGGACGGATTTTTTTCATCCAACAATATGTTTTCGGCCGAAAGATATTCCGTTTGAAACATTCTTTCGGCTGAAAGAGTTTTTGGCCGAAAACTCTTTCGGTCGAAAGAATGTTTATATATAAACCACACATCAGTATTCAAACGCTTTTCTAACCTGTTTGCATTTGTGAGCATTCCTTCGTGATTGTGAGCGTTCGTGAGTGTTGGCGTTTGTGAGCGTTCGCGAGTGTTGGCATGGACATAGGGTGTTTGTGAGCGTTTGTGAGTGTTGGTGGGAATTCCTGTGAGTGGTCGGGTTGTTGTGTTGGAAGGTGTTCGGCGGGCCGAGCTTCAGGTATGTAACTGTAATTTTTTTATTTTAATTTTAATTGTAATCTGTAAATTGTAATATGAAATTTAATTTTAATTTTTAAATTAAAATTTATTTTAGGTTGCAGCCCCTGTGGCCAAGTTGTTGGCATCTCCACTACAATGTTGTTCCACCAGAAAGTTGTCCAATGGTATAGATATCCGGTTCATTTATTTCAATCTGAAGGTTTAATTTAAAATTTCATTTATGTCCGAAGTTATTTCGAATTCTGATTCAGTCTGAAGGTTAAATTTAGAATTTTGCTTGTGTCTGAAAGCTATTTTGAATTTTAGTTTCGTCTGAAGTTTAATTTAGAATTATTCCTTTAGAGTGTGGTAAACCAATCCGGTTCAGTTATTTCGATCTGAAGGTTTAATTTAAAATTCCGTTTATGTCTGGAGTTATTTTGAATTCTAATTCAGTGTGAAGGTTAAATTTAGAATTTCTCTTTTGTCTTAAATTTATTTCGTATTTTAGTTCTGTCTGAAGTTTAATTTAGAATTCTTCCTTTAGAGTGTGATAAACCAACATCAAACCTAAATCTAATTCTTTTAGCAGTTAAAGGAAAAATTTAGGAACGTGAAATCAAAATTAATGAGTGAAGAAATATCCGTTTAATCATTTATAGCAAGCATGTGCACTTGTAAGAATCACCAACTCCTAAGCATGAGACAAATGGTAAACAACAACTTGCACAAGAGTAGTTTGATTAGTTAAGTAGGTTGTAATGAAAATTTCATCTTTGATTACTGAAAGTGAATATTAGATATTATTTAAGTGCAAAACATTGCTTAGAGTAAGGAGTTGTTGCCAAAATTTAGGTACCTATGCCACCGTGTGAAAGAAAATAGATTCACTTCCCCCTTTTTAAAACCCTTATTTAGAAATCAAAACCTGAAAATTTCAGTGCAAAATGATTACTCAAGCATTAGAGTTACTTGTGGCAATTACTTTTCAAGAGGAAATTTAAACCCTTATGAACATAAATATTTGAATTTAGCATAAACCCCAAGGAACATATATATATAGTTATAGTGTTCCATTTAAGATGCTTGATGAGTGAAACATATATGTATAACCCGAAGTCACCTTTCTATATAACCCATTGTAAATTGAATTGACATGCCTAACTTTGAATTTCATTTACATGATATTAATATGTAAAGATATTATTGAACTCAATATGGACCCCTTACATTTGGTAAATTCAAATAATTTCAAAATTATTTAAAAAAGAAAGTCAAAACTATCAATGCACATATCTAATATTTAAAAAATAAACAAAAACACTTGATTGAAAGAATGAAAATGTAATAAAGGTGGACAAAGAGAATATATACTCTTTACACTTAGATTCAACTTATGTATCTTTCCTTCTATATTGGGAAGTAGTTTCATTCGCATAAATGTGCAACCTAAAAGAACATAAACTAAATTTCAAAATTACACTCAATAACAAGCTTAAGAATCGATTAAATAATTAATATTTATTAAGAAAAATTTATAGGATGAGTTAATTCTCAAAATTATGCTCAATAACTATATAAATAATTTTTTTAATAATTGATATAGATAAGATAAATTTCCAGGGAAGTGGAGAAGCCCAATAAAAGTCATACTGCAATGTTGTTAATACCTCTACTCATTTCAAACTCATAGAATTCAAAATGACAACCATTGTAACTTAGCATCCCCAAAAATTAAAATAATCTAAATTTTTGAAAAGAGCAAAATTTCATTTTATCTAGGTGAAAATAAATTCATTTTTAATGAGGTGAAAAAATATGTTGCAATAGGTGATACACCAAGAGCCACATAGAAGGAATGTGTAAACAACCATGAGTAAGATGGAATTGAATTGCAAAGACTGAATATGGCATTATACTTAACAAAGAATAATCTAGTGTCATATTGTATGATTGTAGTTCAAGAACAAGAATCTATATGTAACAATTATTTCTTGAGTGCATCGTATTTTTTAACACAATTTCGCAGTATACAAGAGTCTTAAAAAAATATTATTAAAAATAAGTAATCACAAGTGACAATTATTTTAAGAATGAATTGATCAAATAAAACTAGGTTTAAAGTGTTTGCTAGAAAA
This sequence comes from Picea sitchensis, assembly GCA_010110895.2. Lineage (NCBI taxonomy): Eukaryota > Viridiplantae > Streptophyta > Pinopsida > Pinales > Pinaceae > Picea > Picea sitchensis. The sequence continues at coordinate 191,106 of SNQJ01S0008771.1, read as the reverse complement.
CATTTACACTAAGCATCAACACTAAGATTCAAGATATTTTCCATGAATAGAAAATCTATATTACTTTGTTAATGTTGGTATTTCTATAATGAGTCAACCTATTCATAGATTGATTAGGTTCAAAGTGATTGCTAGCAAACATTTACACTAAGAATGAACACTAAGATTCAAGATATTTTCCATGAACATAAAATCTATATTACTTTGTTAATGTTGGTATTTCTATAATGGGTCAACCTATTCATAGATTGATTCCATTTTAGGTAATCTATAATGGTCATTATCCAAGCTATTAAGATTCCTTAGGTTAGTGAGTCGAGCCAAGCTATGATATATGATGAATAATGTGAGTTGGGCCCCATACAAATCCTCAAAAATTCATGAGCTCACTATTAATCCCAATTGGATACTTTGGCAGGCATCCCAAACTGAAACATAAGAGAATCCAGACGTTTTGTATTTTATAAAAATTTCATAAAAATTTCAATCTGTCCAACTTTTTAATTCAAATTTTTTGTATTTTATAAAAATTTCAAATCTTTAGGAATTCAATATATAAATCTATTTTTACATATTTAATATTAGAGTATCATAAGTTTCATACAAAGTTTAGCTTACAAAGTATCTTACAATGCCTTGTTTACCGTTAAATTATATTAATTGTTTCATAAGTTATGTTGTTTTGAATCTTTTTGCACTTGATGCTACAAAACATTAGATGTAGGTTTTTAATAATGTGAATCTAGATTATAAAATGTATTCAAAATATTTTGATGATATTAAATAAATATCAAGGTTGTATGGTTTTAATAATGCAAGTAGATTATAAAGTTTATTCAATATTGAGGATATTGAAAGAGTCCTACACATGAAATGATGTTATTAGATGATATTCTCATATTATAAATAAAATCCATTGGATACCTTTACTTATAACACCTTGAATAGTATTGCACCACTTCTCAACAAGTGAATGCATGTGGTATGTTGTGTGTACAAGGAAAATGACATGGAATGTATTACATCCAACCACACTAATTTGGGCATGGATGGCCCTATATTGGATTTGATTCCTAGATATATTCTCTCTTAGTTATGGCCTAAAACAAAAATTTCATTCAAAAACTCAATGATTAACATGATTATGTAATTCATGCCAAGTTTTGCATTTTTCTGTGTTCTTCATTTCATAACAAGAGAAAGAAATATTCATTGCCAAGAGTCATTTATATTTGGACTAGAATGACAAATCACATCTTGAAACCATCTAGTGAGACCAAATGATAATGGGTAAGTAAATCTCCCCCTATGCTTCACATGTCCTACATATTGTCATGAGTCTTGGTCACATCTCTGTTTAAGACATCAATGACCTACTTTTGTAGATTTGGTTTTTTCTTGAAATTCATCCGATCAACATTCACTTTGAATTTCACTTTTTTTCAATCCCGTAGACAACTGGCATTTACGAATGTCAATTTTCCTAAGGAGACAATTCCTTTGTTTGTTGATGCAAGGAAAATAACATGAAAGTGTGTTTCATCCAACCACACTACTTTTGGCAAGGATGGCCATATATTGGATTTGGTTCCTAGATATATACTCCCTTAGTTAAGGCCTCAAATAAAAATTTCATTCAAAAACTCAATGATTAACATGATTATGTAATTCACGCGAAGTTTTTCATTTTTCTGTGTTATTCATTTCATAACAAGAGAAAGAAATATTCATTGCCAAGAGTCATTTATATTTGGACTAGATTGACAAAACACATCTTGAAACCATTTAGTGAGACCTAATGATAATGGGTAAGTAAATCTCCCCCTATGCTTAACATGTCCTACATATTGTCATGAGTCTTGGTCACATCTCCGTGTAAGACATTAGTGACCTACTTGTGTAGATTTGGTTTTTCCTTGAAATTCATCTAATCAACATTCATTGATTGAATTTCACTTTTTTCAGTCTCTAGAACAACTAAATTCAACAGTCACTTCTGATATGGATTCTCTTCCAAACCATAGACTCTTATCATAGTAAACTGCTAAAAAAGGAACCAGTCTCCCACTTTGGTGGTCTTTTCCAATTGTAGAGACCCTTTGACTAAAGGAATAATTATAACGAATACTTCATTTTGGATGATAAAGTCTAATTTATAGAAATAAAAGAGTCTTAGATGGGAACTGATTATTATACTCATTTATTACTTCACACATATTGACCAAAGTTATTGAATGCTTATCTTATTGATGATATTTATATTCATATATAATATAACTCCAAATTGACAACTTATTAATTAATTCATTAATAACCTAGACGTTAGTAACTAATGTGTTTATTGAACCATAATATTGGATTTGTGTTGGATATGTAGGCATAACTAGCACATACATATCCCACATGTAGACGATAATAACAAGCGATGTTCCTTATATGCATATTTTTAAAATGTTCACAACTAATCATTCTTAATGGGGAAATAACTAATTATATGAGGATATGATAGCTTGTATGATATTGATTATAAGATTATAAATTATAAACACTTTTGAATTTTCTCAGTATTTCTCCATGATTATATAGAAATGCTTTAACCCAAATCTTCAAATCCATATATAATATAATAAGATTGGTGAGTGTCTTAAAAGGAGTTTATTTGTTTCCTAGAGCCAAAATTCATACGATTTACAATTGTTTTCAAGGTAAAAATAGGTTTTGGACATGGAGGGATATGATGTTAGGTTTAATATTCAACAACAAATAAACTCAAAACTATATCAAGCAAGGGAGTTAGGGAGTTTATAGTTAAGAAATCCCTTAGTGGAAATATGGTTCCTTTATGTAACAATTAGGTATAAATCCCTTAGTTTATAGTAAAATTAGGTCCCTTTATGTATCCCTTAGTGGAAATCCCTTATTTTATAATACAATTAGGTCCCTTTATGTAACTTTAGGTGACCATAAAATATTTCACAGTTATGTATTTAGTTCAACTATATCCACAACTATCCAACAATTTGTCCTTAAATCTCTCAAGTGATCCAAATATATAATATAGCATTTTCACAGTTCATATGTTATATAACATAACATTATCACAAGAATTACATTTGCTCCACCACATCTTAATTTATATTAGGAATACAAATAACCCTCAATCCCATCCCATTTAACATGACAATAAAGAAATTAGTATAAAAACTCAATGACATTTAAACAATGCTAATGGGAAGTTTAAAGAAATGACATATAATCCATGTTCATGCAAGACCTTCACCTCGTTGTGATTAAAACATGGGTGTGTGAGGTTATGAAGATTAAACTCTTTGTTTTGGGGATTCTAATGCATTACATTATATGCGGTCTTTGTGGATCCAACCATAGGGAACTTTTAATGAATCCACTCGCTTGTTGTTTTTTTGAATTGATTTCCCTTGGCGAACCCAACTTTCTGATTTCAATGACTTATTTGTGTGGGTTTTATTGATTATTATGAAAATATTGTGGTTTTATCTTCTGTCCCTTATCCCTTTAGTCATCAGTCCTTTCCTGGGCAGTCGGCCAGGAGCCGAATCGATGGTCGTCACTTCAGTGCTTAAAGACCTATAGATTCAAATGCCCTATTTTTATGTGCATGGATGATGAATGAAGGATACGAATTTGTCCTGCTGTTTATCCCTTACTTATCTTTTAGTTGATTGATTCATGGTTGAATGTTTAGTCTTTGTGTCTTCTTATTTGATGTGGATTGTGAATGATAAACCTCTGAGTTGAATGACAGTCCCTTGGCGAACCCAACTTCTGATTTCATTGATTTATATGTGTGGGTTTTATTGATTTTTATGAAAATATTGTGGTTTTATCGTCTGTCACTTATCCCTTTAGTCATCAGTCTATTCCTGAGCAGTCGGCCAGGAGATGAATCGACAGTCGTCACTTCGGTATTTAAAGACCTATAGATTCAAATTCCCTAATTTTCTGTGCATGGATGATGAGTGAAGGATAAGAAAATTCCATGTTGTCTATGGATCCCTTACTTATATTTGAGTTGATTGATTCATGAATGAATGTCTAGGATTTGTGTCTTCTTCTTTGATGTGCATTGTGAAAGATAAACCTCTGAGTTGAATGACAATCCCTTGGCGAACCCAACTTCCGATTTCAATGGATTCTATGTGTGGGTTTTATTGATTATTATGAAAAGATTGTGGTTTTATCTTCTGTCACTTATCCAGTTAGTCATCAGTCTGTGTCTGAGCAGTCGGCTAGGAGCCGAATCGATGGTTGTCACTTTGGTGTTTAAATACCTATAGATTCAAATGCCCTTCTTTTCTGTGCATGGATGATGAGTGAAGGATAAGAATTTTCCATGTTGTCTATGGACCCCTTACTTATCTTTGAGTTTATTGATTCATGGCTGAATGTCTAGGATTTGCATCTTCTTCTTTGATGTGCATTGTGAATGATAAACCTCTGAGTTGAATGACAATCCCTTGGCAAACCCAACTTCTGATTTCAATGACTTCTATGTGTGGGTTTTATTGATTATTATGAAAAGACTATGGTTTTATCTTCTATCACTTATCCCTTTAGTCATCAGTCCATGCCTGAGAAGTTGGCCAGGAGCTGAATCGACGGTCGTCACTTCAGTGTTTAAAGACCTATAGATTTAAATGCCCTACTTTTATGTGCATGGATTATGAGTGAAGGATAATAATTTTCCATGCTCTCTATGGACCCCTTACTTATCTTTGAGTTTATTGATTCATGGTTGAATGTCTAGTCATTGCGCCTTCTAATGAGTGAGTACCTCTGCGGCTTGATTGATTAAAACTTCGATTTATCTCTGTGTTTTTAATTGCTTGAACTTGTGTACATCTCTGCATTTTTATTGATAAAATCTGCATTGTGGATAGATATTGAGGAGAGATGTCGACACGGGATTCTCCAAACATTCCTAAAAAATGCTCTAGGTATTCTTAAGAAGGAAGAACAAGAACTCCTTCTTTGACTGAGACTTTGAGTGAGAAACAACAATATCGTCAGAGGAGATTTTCAAACGAGTCTGTAAATAGATCAACTGTAGAACCTGCTCAAGCCAGTGCTATGGATGCAACCTTCTCATATAGGTTGCACATTGATACTCCTACACCCGAGAATGTAGGGAATACCTCTGGACAAGAGAATATTTCTGGTAAATTTCTTAAATTTTGTTTATTTTTGTTAAATTGATTTGTATTTAAATTTATGTGAGGTTAAATCTTGAAGTTACTTTCAAATGTGTGTGTAGACAATCAATTTAGAGAAAGAGCCGACAATGAGAGTGGCTATCACGAAGATTCAAATGTCAGTGCAGAGGGTGAAGGCGGATTTAGGAGGCCGCGTTATTAAGAAACAAAAGATTACACGCCTACATCCACTTATCCTTCAGATGTTGGTGATGAACTTCCCTGGGAAGGGAATACTGAAGCAATGATGCTTGAGTGATGCTCAAGTGTTAAAAAGAGGTTGGAAAATGATTTGGTAGTCTTGGAACTCCCTCAGGAGAGCAAACAAAGTTTGCAAATTTTTTTGCATTCATTGGAAAACTTTATGGATGCATATAAGAAGATGGGGCCAAACATTGACAGTTTTGTTGATCTAATGAGGCAACAAAATTTAGAGGTGATGGGTCTTGATAAATGGGAGGCAACAAAAAAAAGAGTTTCAAAAGAAGACGTCATTTCCATGTTCAATTTCAAAGAGGGACCAAAGCGGAAGATGTTGAAGGTGCAATATTTTAAGCACCCTCACTTTGCAGGACATATGTATAACATATTTTTGGCGGCATATGGGAGATTTTCGTGGAACGATGAGGTTCCACACTATTTTGCAACACACTTTTTTGCAGATTTTTTCTTGCACATGCACCCTGATTATACTAGTCTACCGTAAAAATATTATGGGACTGGTAAATGACGTACATATGATCGCAAAGGGGCATATCGTATTGGACAAACCTACCACACTTAGAGGGG
>SNQJ01S0008771.1:153244-185027 GCA_010110895.2 Picea sitchensis | reverse complement strand
GGGGGGGGGGGGGTGAATGAGTGTGGGGCTATTTTTCCCAAAACTTCTGTCTTCACATAAAACTCCTTAGTTATCATTCAAAATTTATTCATTACCCATTGTTGTCATTTATAATAAGTTAGATGTGAACATATATCAACAACATATATCAGCAACACATATCATCAATAAGTCATCGCCGCAAGGAACACAAGGAACACAATATGTATGTATAATTTTTCTTTTTATTATGGACAACAATCCGGGGTTTATCAACAACAACTGAATAGAGTACAACTCTACAAGAGAAACAACTCTATAATGAAAGACTCAACTTACACCCTCAACACCAATTGAGATGAGGCAACAATCCTCAACATATATCAATCTGTCAATAGGTACACTACGTATCAATAGTGCAGCCTGCGTGTGTACGCGCCTTGGCTCTCTACAGCCCACATGTGCATGCAGCCAGTGTATAATGCAACATGCATATGCTTCTGAGCAACTAGGGTTTTTCTTTTCTTCACATGCTCAGATCCTCTGCAACCTGCAATCACTTTCTCTTATGTCTTCCATTGTCCAAACTGACCCGCAGCTAGTCACAACATCTCAAATCTCTCCAATAGCTTTCTCATGCTCCACAATAGATCAATATGAATGCTATCTCAAACATGTATAAGCATCTAGTATACCATAGAAATCATGTCACGACTGAATCAAAAGAGTATTGATCACTCCATCAACCAAATCAACCAAACTGAACCACATCATCGAAGCCATACCAAGAATTCCCTAAGCATTCCCATCACATAAAACAATAGTATTCATAAAGACAATAATGTAATCATACCAGTGTCTCAGTGATAGATCTGAGGCCATAGAATGCATATCTGGAACCTGCCTAATCATCCAATAGCTTGGCACCAGCTCAAACACAATTATTCACCATTTTATCCACCATACGCTCCCTGTATTCAGACATCCCGTGTATACCTTAATGTATACACACCCTAAGCACAAGCAACCCGCGAATACCTCAGAAACTAGGGTTTTTGAAGTTTCGAGAATTTTTTCGTGAAGATCTTCGACATTGCCGAAACTTTGACGCGTCCATGAGATCCTCTTCTCGCTCTCTTCCTCAAAATAGATCTTCAATCATTCTCAAGAGATCCACACCAATAATGCTCAAGACGTTCTCCATCAATACTGCAAAATATATTCGCAAGAAGCTCTCCATTGATCCAGAAAAAGGATGAATTGCAAGACTCCATAGCTATCTTATTTATACTTTCATCCTCTAGGTCACTTAACCCATTTCTAGGTCACTTAACCTATTTTCTTTTTTTAAGGGTTAACCACTTTCCATAAATAAAAAGTTCTCTAATATTTATCATTTAAATATTCCTTCTTGATTTTGTCACCTTATTTTATCATTTAAATAATGATTTCTTCTTTTCAAGCACTTTGACTTCTTTGACCTTGGGGGCTCCAAGTTTTCATATGGGGGTCCTCCAAATTCATAAGGCCATAACTCTAAAACCATGAGGAGTTATGTGACATTCCACATACCATCAGAAATGGCATGACAAACACTATCCATCTAGGATAGTTTCACAAACAACTTCATTGATCTTCATCTCATTATTCCACATACAAGTATGGGTTCTCCAACCATTGCACAAAGCGTCTTTCCGTGGGGGATTTCACCATAAGGGGACCACTTTGGAGTTCATCCATTTGTGCATCTTATCAATCATGATATGACAATAATGAGTCATCTTTTCATCAAACAAACTATGCATCATCATGTATCAATGGCAACTCATTGATCCATCTTCATCTATACATCATATAAATGATCCATCTTTATCAATTGGTTTCCACTTTGACATCTATCATTCTCATCAAGGACAATCATCAATCAATCAATTACTTGACATCAATCAATCAAACCATTTACATCAATGACATATGATCCAACAATCTCCCAAATAACCAAACCATTGGCATCAATGACAACATGATCCAACATATCAAAGTGCGACATTGCCGAGGCCTCCAAAACCTTTAGTACCTCGTCCAACATGGGTATTTGCTTCACTTTTAGAGTTCCAGGTTACATCAGAAGTTGGAAAAGAGGCCAGGACTGCAATTGAGAAAAAATTGGAGTCTATTTTTTATGGTGTTGATGTTGGCATGAAGTGTCAATGAGCAGAAGCCAATTCCTGGGACACATTTGTTGATAAAACAAATGCAGAGTTATATACAATGTCAGCAGAAGATGTTTTGGGGTATGTGTTGTTGGGGAAAAACACCCTATGGACTAAATAGAGTTCAAACTTTGCATGCAGATATGACCGAATAGAAATTACTTTCTACCTTCATCCCTAGATTTAAATCCCCTTTTCTTAGTAAATGCATGGAAAGATCAACCTACCTCGTTACCGGTGTTTGATGTCGATCCTCCATTGTGCTTGATTACTTGTTTTCAATGCTCCTTCCAAAGCTGACCTGCATTCAAGACGAGCAACAACTATGCATGCATACTACTTATATACTAATGGGTTAGAAATCAAACATAAACTAATCAAACCATAAAAAGTTCATGAATTGGGATGGGAAAATCATTCTCTTTACTACTTAAAATGAGTCAACTTACAAAAGTTGAGACCAGCCACCGCTCCTTGAACCTAATCATGGGATCCTCTTCTTCTGTCCTTCAACTGCTTTGATTTAAATATCCTTTGGCATTAGGAAAGGCTAAAGGGGTGGGACAATGGAATACGTAAATGGGCAGAGTTTCTTTTCTATATTTTTCCTCCTTCCAAATGGTACCCCTACCCCTTCTTTTATAGGCTAGAAGGAGCTAGGTATTTGGACGAACTCTCAGCCATGCATGGCTGGGAGTTTCAGTTAACTCACCCATAGCCTTTTGTTCCATCGACAACTTTCCTTTTTTCATGCTTTTTTTAGTCCACACGGGCTATTTTGGGTCAGCCAGCGTGTACACGCGTGCAGTAATGGGTTAGGGCATGTGGACCTTTACACAAGAGGATTTTTGTAGATTTGTTTAGCAGTGTTTTTGGCAAAGAAAGGATATGAGTTGGCCTGATTCCAGGTAAGCATGTGTGGTGAAATTTAGGGTTATAATAGATGCCCCCTAATGTGTGAGGTCAGAAGAGCATATGATGGCCGAAATACATTACCAATCTTTACTGATGTGCCGAATGATTGAGCCCAAGGATCAGGAACCGAGAGGTGCCGTCTGCAAAATAAAAAATGTATCACCGAGGCAGGCATACCCATGCTCGGGATAAAAATAGAACCATGGATACCAATCAAATACACTGTAGATCCATGTCAAATAACTATAAAGAGTAGCTGCGAACAATACACAATGGAGCTACATCTCGAAATCAGAAAGATATACATATAGAGTATCCATCTTCCAGAAGCTGATTCGGCCTGATGGGTGGAGATGAGATCTTCAGAGCTCGAGCAAAAACTTCAAAATCTTCCAAAACTTGGGTAGGAGTGTAATATGAGTGTACGACTGCACTACCCAAAGGTCTTCGACGGCTTTTTGGTCATGGACTCGATAATCTTGATGATCGGACTGAAGGCTTCAGTGATTTTGAACAAGGACTTGATTGGATGTTCAGGATGGTTGGGTATGCGGACAAGAGACACATTGCATAGGGGCCGACTCAGGCTTACTAACAAACTTCCCTTGGACAATAGCACGACAAGTGATGAGACTCAGGCAACATGTATGTTAATCATAAGTCTACGAAGAAGGAGGCAACACAAACTCTCCATATGTTTCGAAGAATAACCAAACGGTGGAGGACACAAATCTATATAGTGAGAAAATATTCCTACAGTTGTACTACATCCCATAGTCTGATGAACAAACGTACAGATGTGCTTTATCCAAGGGTGATTCATTATGCTTCCAAATACTTTTCCCTTCCTCTTTTTGGGGTATATTTGATTTTTTTGTCCTTTTCAATAATTGTGGAAAAATAATAAAGGAATATTACGTTACAATGGAGGAACAAGTATTGTAAACATACAAGCTCAAGGCACAAGGACAAGACTGATGTTCTAGTAAAATGATACTCAAGAAAAATCCTCCGGCGACCAAAGGTGTTAAGACGTAGAAGCAAACTGTCACAAAGCTGGTGTATAAGGTATGCAAATGCGGTTGATAAAACACACAATGGTAACATCCTTCGATGTAAGTTTAATGAGCCCAAAGAAGGTAAACTCGGTGGTTTTTAATATTTAGAGAGTCTGAAAAAAACATAAAAGGAGACTCCACTGGGGTACCTTTTTCGAAGATAGTCTAGTCAGTTCGAAAAAGGGGTAAACTAGCACCGATTAAACGTCGATTCAAAACCATTTTAACGAGTGTGAGAAGGACAAGATCACTCGACCATTTTTTAACTTTTGAGGAGTCTGAAAAAATCTTAACTATGGACTCCATCAGGAATATTCTTCTGGACCATTTTAACGAGTGTGAAAGAATAAGGTCACTCGACGATCTTTTCAATTTTAGGGAGTCTGAAAAGATGATGTAGGTGCACCCGCTAGGCATGTCCGCTCACAGGATCTTTCCTCCTTCCTCGGCCCGAAGAACTGAAAGGTTCTTCTATTTCCCTATTGGCAAATTTTCCACCCACAACAACTAAACACTAGGTCTCCCTTTCTTCTAAACCAAAGCTGGCCTTTTCTTGTTATCGACGTTCCTTCTATCGGGATATTGACACCCGTGATGTTCAAACAACTTGGATCACCGATCCCCGATGCACTCCTTTGTTGCCTTAGCCCCACCTGGCTAAGCCTTTAGTCCACACGACCGGTTTCTATAAGATCACAGCCTTATATTTCTTCTTGTCGGGGTTTATGACTTCAAAATCCCGATGTGCTCAATTTACCGTTAGCCCTCCAGGCTAAGCCTTTGTCCACGTAACCTCCTCTATATGACCGCAGTCACAACTCTCGTTGGAGTTTCGGGACTTCTAATGTCAAATTACACTCACCCTCAGGATTCGCGATCCCTCGAATCCCAACGTGCCCTATACTGACATTTGGCTCCCTCAATGACACTTCCCTTCTTCCCGACGTGCTGACAGCTGGCCGCACGGTGGCTCCTTCCTCCTTGTTGGGGTTTCGCGGTTCGCGAATCTAAAATGCGTAAACACCTTGTCACCGGGATCCCCGACATCCCGATGAACCAAACACCGATGGACGTCCTCCTTGTCAGGACTTTCCCCGATGACGTCGATTTCTTCCATGCATCCCCTCTGATGGACGGTCCCGATTTCTCCTGGGTTTCGAGACTTGTGTTGTCCCAACTTTCTTGTCCTCAGGAACTCCGATTTCCTGATGCTGAATATCCTGACTCTTTTCGGATTCCTGACACCTGTCTCCCCGAACGGATGACTTAGATTATGCTGAGGTTCTCCCTATGCACTTCCCCGATCTCCTATCCACGTGACATCTGATTTCTCAGACTCCTGACGCCTCGATCTCTGCCACGTGTCCTACTAAAGGACGACCCAGATCTTCCCGGGACTTTGGGGTTTCAAATGTCGAAAACCATTCGACCATGGGACTACCGATCCTTCGAATCCCGATGGTAACCCTCGTGCAACTTCGTCCCAATTTGACGGCTGACGGGCAACTGATCAATGATCCCACGACTCATGACTCCTAGATCTTGAACTTCGACCGTGGTCGTAACCTCCTTGATTCTTTGGAAGATCCAACGGTTGACGGGAGTTCACAAATTCTCTCCCCAAGATCCCGACCGTCGATTTCCTCCTTTTGCCAATTCCTTGAGAATGACCAAGTATTCCTCTGTGGAACTTGTCCACCTGGGGTGCAACTGTGAAATGCCTATTTTAAACACTCCACGGCACAAATATTCCAGTGATTCTCTTCGACGAGTTTGAAAGCCTTATCCCCCCTAAGCTTGCGCACTTTCAACCTCAAAGAGGGTCCTTGCACGCACTCCTGGCAGCAAATCTTCAGATATTCTTAAAATATCTGAGAACTCTTGACTCTGTGCACACCTACAGCAGCAGTCCTTCGATGATTCACTCAGATTCACAACTGAGACTTTCCTTAGCCTACACACTCCTTTCACAGCTCCTATAACCCAACTTCACTTCTGGGTGAATGAGAACAAGAGTTAAAGTACTTGAGCCTTCTGTCAACACACTCCTTGCGGACGACTTCAACTACACTCCTTGCAGGATTCCTTGTTCAAATAGAGAAACAATTGAAAATCATCTCTTCTACTTCCCTTCTCAGATTTCAAACACTCAACAAGAAATCAATTCATACATAGCATGTAAAACAAGTTCATAAAAGGAAGTAAATACTCATGAGCATAGTATTCAGCATACATGCACAGAGAACAAACACAACGCCATGAATTTGAATCAACTTCTTCTATTAATCTAAATAACTGTACATGGGTGTTTCTACATAGCTCTCTGCTTCTTTTCTCCATGCTCAGGATTCTTCTAACTATTCCTTGAAGAATGTTACAATTCACAATGAGGGTGTCTATATCCCGTTTCCCTCTTGTGCTCTCAAACAGTCTAATCTAGAATTAAATTCTACCTACTTACATTTACTACTATAAATGCCTCCATCTACTTCAGACAAGAGCGGCGCGCTCAAGGTCTGATTACATTATACCAAGGTGCCTTCATTAAATGATCTCAATTATATTTGGCGCATCAACTTCAAGGGAAATTTCAAAAATTTGTGTTGGACACCTTCCAGTTGTCTTTTGCATTCCACGCTGGCTCGCTTGATGTGAGAGATGCTCCCGCATCATACTCCCTCGCTTGAAAACTTTCATGGGATCCTTTCCATGAGCTCCTGCATGGTCTGTCCATGCTTCAAAATCTCTGCTTCAGTCTCCTAGCGAGAATATTCCACTGGATGGCCCTTCCACTTGACCAAATATTCAAAGTATTCTTTCCTTCTGGTCTTCTTACCAATTGGCATCTTCTTCTGCCACTGAACCTCTAGTTGTTCATCACTTGTTCCTGCTTCCTCATATTTGTATGGGTACAAATCTGCGACATTGAATATCGGAGAAATTTCGATTCCATCGGGTAATTCAATCTCATAAGCATTTTCTCCCATTTTCTTCAAGACCTTGCATGGATCGATTTTCTTCATCTTCAATTTATTGTATGTTCCTCTCGGGAACCTTTCTCTTCTCAAATGTGACAGAATCAAGTCACCAACCTCAAACTGAAGTTGTCTTTGATGCTGATCTTTTCTCCGCTTATACTCCTGACTTGAATTCTGCAATCGCTCCTTCACCCGGCTGTGAAGTTCATTCATCGCCTTCGTGAATTCTTCTGCACTAGCGCTCCTAGTAGCAGTCTGTTTTGAATCTCTCAATTCAGAAACTCCTCTCGGCTTCGTGCCATATACAATCTAGAATGGACTCTGGCCTGTGCTCCTATTCATTGAGTTGTTATACGCAAACTCTGCCTTCAGCAATACATTGTCCCAACTGTTGTGGTGCTCCGCCACTAGGCTTCTCAGCAAGTCTCCCAGACTTCTGTTCACTACTTCTGTCTGTCCATCCATCTAAGGATGATAAGATGAACTAAAAAACAAGTTAGTCCCCAGCTTCTTCCATAATGTCCTCCAAAAGTTCCCTAAGAACTTTGTATCCCTGTACGAAACAATACTCCTTGGTAAGCCGTGAAGTTGAACGACTTCTTTGAAAAACAGATTCGCGATGTGTGTCGCGTCACTGGTTTTCTGACATGGGATAAAATGTGCCATCTTGGAAAATCTATCCACTACCACAAAGATCGAATCAAATCCTCTTTGTGTCCTTGGCAATCCCAATATGAAATCCATGCTAATTTCATCCCATGACTTCTCAAGTATGGGCAATGGTTGATAAAAACTCGCATTCTGCTTCCTTCCCTTTGAATGATGGAAAATACTGCATCTGTCTACAAACCTCTTGACCTCTGCTCGCATCCCTAGCCAAAAGTATGACTCGCTCAGCTTCACAAATGTTTTATCATGACCGAAGTGTCCGACCAATCCTCCGTTGTGTTTCTCCTTCAGTAGATTCTCCCTCATTGAGCAATTTGGAATGCACAATTGATTTCCCTTGAACAACAATCCTTCCTAGATCATGTACTCGAACCACTGGCTTCTATCCCTGAGAACTGGATTCTCATCTGCTTCATATGCTTCTTGAAAATCTGGATCATCTGCATACATTTCTCTGAGATCATCAAAACCTAATGTCTTGACTTTGAACTGCTGCAACAACAAACACTTCCTGCTCAAAGCATCAACAACTTTGTTAGCAGTACCAGAAATATGTTTTATCACAAAAGTGAAATTCTGCATGTATTCAACCCATTTAACATGCATCTGATTCAACTTTTCTTGTTGAGTCACAAACTGCAGCGCATGGTTATCACTATATAAAAAAAATTCCTTCAGAATCAAATAGTGCCTCCATTTCTTCAATGCCTCGATGATAGCATAAAATTCCTTGTCATATGTGGAATACTTCACCTTTGCCTCATTCAGCTTCTCGCTGAAATATGCGATCGGTCTGTCATCTTGACTTAAGACTGCTCCTATTGCAAACCCGTTTGCATCACATTTTACCTGAAATGTCTTTTGAAAATCCGACAACACCAGAATTGGTTGTTCCATAATCTTCCGTTTCAACAAATTGAAACTCTTCTCAGCCTCTTCAGTCCAGTGAAAATATTTATGTCTTTTCTTTACTGTATCCATCATTGCTTCACTAATCCCACTGAAATTCCTAATGAATTTCCGGTAGAAACTAGCCAATCCATGAAAACTTCTCACCTCAAATATGTTCCTCGGTGATGGCCAATTCTTGATTACCTCCACCTTATCTGGGTCCATCCTCAAGTCATTTTCCGAAATAACAAATCCCAAATAAATGAGTTCTATCTTCATGAATGAGGACTTCTTTATATTTATCAACAACTTCTCTTGCTGTAATCTCTTCATCACAATGGATAAATGCTTCATATTTTTAGCCTCCATTTTACTGAAAATCAGTATATCATCTAGATATACAATAACAAATTTTTCGATGAAATCCTTTAGGACTTCATTCATCAACCTCATAAAGTTACTCGGTGCATTTGTTAAGCCAAATGGCATGACAATCCATTCATACAAACCTTCAGTTGTCTTGAATGCTATTTTCCATTCATCACCTTCTCTCATACGAATATGGTGATATCCACTCTTCAAATCAATCTTTGAAAAAAAAAATTCTCCACTTAATCAATCCATCAAATCATCCATTTTTGGCAATGGGAATCTATACCTGATATTTATCTTGTTAATGGCTCTTGAATCAGTGCACATCCTCCAGCCCCCGTCTTTCTTCGGACTGAGTACTGTTGGAACAACACACAGACTCAAGCTTTCCCTGACCAAACCTTGGTCCAACAAGTCCTGGACTTGTCTTTTGACTTCTTCATTCTCCTGCGACGTCAATCTGTATGCGGCTTTGTTTAGCAAACTGGCTCCTGTTATGAGGTCAATATGATGACTCACACTTCTCATCGGTGGCAATGAACGAGGTAATTCGTCCACTACTATATCAGCGAACTCTTCCAACAGTTCCTGAACTTCTTCTGGCAAATCATCCACTCTTGTGCTAGTCAGAACAATCTTCGGTTTTCTTACCACAAAGAATTGTGGATCCTCCTTCTTCTTAACCTCTGTAAGAAGTTCCTTCCCACTCATAAGAAGTACAATGTTACTCACTTCTGTCTTCACTTCCTTATCTTCAATTGGATGCAACATATGAGTTCTCCCATTCTTCTTTAGGGTGTATGTGTTCATCCTCCCATCATTAATCACATTTCTATCATATTGCCACGGTCTACCCAACAATAAATGACAAACATCCATAGGGATAACATCACATAAAATCTTATCATTATACCCTCCTAATTTGAATTCAACTAAACACTGTTTGGTGACATTTACCTGATGTCCCTTTTGTAGCCATGAAACTTTATATGGACTTGGATGATCAGTCATCTCCAGCTCCAACTTTTCTACCATCTCGGTTGAAACGAGATTATCCGTTCTACCGCTGTCCACAATGACCTTGTATACTCTATCCTTAGTCTTGCAAGCAATCCTAAAAAGACTGTTTCTTTGGGCTGAGCTTTCCATTTCTTTCTCTGGTGTCAAAAGGAATTTTTTCATCACCAACAATATTTCGTCTTCAGCGTATTCTGCCTCAACATCTCACCTCTGTGCCTCGGCGATGTGAGTTTATCCAACGTCTTTATTTTTCTCTGGACACTCATAAGACTTATGCCCATTCTTTCCACATGTGAAGCATGTGATTACTCCACCTCTTCCTCTTCCTCTACCTTTGGTACAAGGAAACCTATTATTAGCAACATATCATCCTCTCTGCTCAGTATGTTGTTTTCTTTGCTCTGCGTATTACCTTCGCTGTGAACTTCCACCTCTCTCAGTACGAGTCTGAGGTTTCTTCCAATCGTCCCTAGGCTTCTGGGTTCTTTCCTGGGAAACTTCTTTTTCTCTGGGCTGACTTCTGCCTCTGCCCCTCTGACTCTGCTTTCGGCCTAGCTTCTCCTCCGCTTTCAAAGCCATTTGATAAGCATCCTCCACCATCTGGATGGTTGCCATGCTCATTTCATTCTGAATCTCATATCTCAAGCCATTCATATATCTGACCAATTTTTCGTCATTGCTTTCGCGATGACTGCCCTAATATTCAACCTGTAAAATTCCTCAGTATACTCCTTTACTGTCATCAACTTCTGTCTCAGGTTCTGCATCCTCCTGAACAGAGAAATTTGATACTCCCTGAGAATAAATTTCTCTTTCATTTTTGCAATCATCATGTCCCAGCTCTTAATTTTCTGCTTGCCTTGGCAACGCCTGTCAGCTTGTAGTTCATCCCACCACAAGACTGTATGTCCTCTTAATCTTGTGACGGCATGCCTGACTTTCTTGTCCTGTTCGACATCTTCATAGTCGAAGTAAGTGTTTAGAGCTCTAATCCATTCTAGAAGCTCTTCCACTTCCAGATTTCCCTAATAAACTAGAATGTCCATTTTCACCTTTGCACTCATTCTTGCAACAACTTTAAGTAAGCTTTCACTTGCTGCATCTTCTGCTGGGATTTCTTCCTCTCCATGTCCAGCATCATCTTCATTCTCAGACTCACTGATATCTCCTACATCAGCTTTGCGCCTTTGTTTTATATCCATGTCCACAATCATAGAGCGTAAGTTATGCAGCTCTCTTTCCACTTCTGGATTCTGCACTTGCCTACCCCTTCCTCTGGACATTTCACTTTCCTCTCCTGGATCGGGTGATTGTCTATCCCTTCTCCTCGACGGCATGGTGAATTTTCCTTCTCCCTGCTACAGAAAGAAAATAAGATTTTCTAAGCTCTGATACCACTTGACGCAGGCGCACCCGCTAGGCATGTCCGCTCACAGGATCTTTCCTCCTTCCTCGGCCCGAAGAACTGAAAGGTTCTTCTATTTCCCTATCGGGAAATTTTCCATCCACAACAACTAAACACTGGGTCTCCCTTTCTTCTAAACCAACGCTGGCCTTTTCTTATTATCGGGGTTCCTTCTATCGGGATATTGACACCCGTGATGTTCAAACAACTTGGATCACTGATCCTCGATGCACTCCTTTGTTGCCTTATCCCCACCTAGATAAGTCTTTAGTCCACACGATTGGTTTCTATAAGACCAAAGCCTTATATTTCTTCTCATCGGGGTTTTTGACTTCAAAATCCCGATGCGCTCAATTTCCCATTAGCCCTCCAGGCTAAGCCTTTGTCCACGTAACCTCTTCTATATGACCATAGTCACAACTCCTGTCAGGGTTTCAGAATTTCTAATGTCAAATTACACTCACCCTTAGGATTCGCGATCCCTCGAATCCCGACGTGCCCTATACTGACAACTGGCTCCCTCAATGACGCTTCCCTTCTTCCCAACATGCTGATAGATGGCCGCACGGTGGCTCCTTCCTCCTTGTTGGGGTTTCACGGTTCGCGAATCCAAAATGCGTAAACACCTTGTCACCGGGATCCCCGATATCTCGATGAACCAAACACCGATGGATGTCCTCCTTGTCGGGACTTTCCCCGATGATGCTGATTTCTTCCATGCGTCCCCTCTGATGGACGGTCCCAATTTCTCCTAGGTTTCGAGACTTGTGTTGTCCCAACTTTCTTGTCCTCAGGAACTCCGATTTCCCGATGCTAAATATCCCGACTCTTTTCGGATTCCTGACACCTGTCTCCCCGAATGAACGACTCAGATTATGCCGGGGTTCTCCCTATGGAATTCCTCGATCTCCTATCCATGGGACGTCTGATTTCCCAAATTCTTGATGCCTCGATCTCCGCCATTTTTCCTACTAACGGACAGCCCAGATCTTCCCGAGACTTCGGGGTTTCAAATATTGAAAACCATTCGACCACGGGACTACCGATCCTTCGAATCTTGATGGTAACCCTCGTGCAGCTCCTGCCCAATCTGACGGCTGACGGGCAATTGATCAACGATCCCATGACTCAAAAATATTGGAGATTGAACTCCGACCGCGGTCGTAACGTCCTTCCTTCTTTGGTAGATCCAACGGTTGACGAGAGTTCAAAAATCCTCTCCCCAAGATCCCGACTGTCGATTTCCTCCTTTTTCGAATTCCTTGAAAATGACCAAGTATTCCTCCGTGGAACTTGTCCACCTGGGGTGGAACTGTGCAAAGATTCTTTTAAAAACTCCACGGCACAAATCTTCCAGTGCTTCTCTTTGATGAGTTTGAAATCTTTATCCCCCCTGAGCTTGCGCACTTTCAACCTCGAAGATGGTCTTTGCACGCACTCCTGGCGGAAAATCTTCAGATATTCTCAAAATATCTGAGAACTCTTGACTCTGCGCAGACCTGCAGTAGCAGTCCTTTGATGCTTTGCTCAGATTCACAACTGATACTTTCCTTAGCCTTCACACTCCTTGCACGTCTCCTATAACCCAACTTCACTTCTGGGTGAATGAGAACAAGAGTTAAACTACCTGAGCCTTCTGTCAACGCACTCCTTGCAGACGACTTCAACTGCACTCCTTGCAGGATTCCTTGCTGAAATAGAGAAACAATTGAAACTCATCTCTTCTACTTCCTTTCTCAGATTTCAAACACTCAGCAAGAAATCAATTCATACATAGCATGTAAAACAAGTGCATAAAAGGAAGTAAATACTCATGAGCATAGTATTCAACATACATACACAGAGAACAAACACAACACCATGAATTTGAATCAACTTCTTCTATTAATCCAAATAACTGTACATGGGTGTTTCTACATAGCTCTCTGCTTCTTTTCTCCATGCTCAAGATTCTTCTAACTATTCCTTGAAGAATGTTACAATGCACAATGAGGGTGTCTATATCTCGTTTCCCTCTTGCGCTCTCAAACAGTCTAATCTAGAATTAAATTCTACCTACTTACATTTACTACTATAAATGCCTCCATCTACTTCAGATGAGAGTGGGGCACTCAAGGTCTTATTACATTATACCAAGGCACCTTCATTAAATGATCTCATTTATATTTGGCGTATCAACTTCAAGGGAAATTTCAAAAATTTGTGTTGGACGCCTTCCAGCTGTCTTTTGCATTCCCCGCTAGCTCGCTTGATGTGAGAGATGCTCCTGCATCAAAAGAGCTTAACTATGGACTCCATGGGGGTTTCTTTTTCGTAAGTTTAGTCCCTCAGGCCTGAAAAATGGATAAAATTATACTTGAGAGTACTCTTCTAAAGAACGGAAGTTCTATAGAGTATAGGGTAAACTACCGCCGGACATACGTGACTTCAAATTTTAGTTTAATGAGCGTGAAATCCCACAAGATCACTTGACAATCTTTTCATGTTTAGAGGGTTTGAAAATGGGGTTAAAATAAGACCCATTTAAGGAACGTTCTTCTGGACCAATTGAACGAGTGTGAAGAAACAAGGTCGCTCGACAATCTTTTCATTTTTAAGGAGTCTGAAAAGGGATTAAAGAAGAATCCATAATGGTTGCTTTTCTCAGTTAATCCAGACGAGATTGAAAAGCATAAATGCAGTCTCACCGGATGTTGCTTTTGGATCTCAAAGCAAGCTTGAAAAACAACAAAATTAGCTCATGATAAACTCTTTGTGGGTCGATGCCTGACATCTCCTCGGGGGAGCTGTATGCTCCGAAGAAAACATTGTCTATGACACCTGGGGTTCTAGAGATATTGATAGGTATTGTTTCAGCGATGGTTTCCATATTACCCTCAACATAGATCTTGTGTATAGCTAAGGGATTAGTATGACAAGACCTATCTCCAGTCATAGTCATGGTGAATTCTCCTACTTCGATTCGACATAAATCTGGGAGGAAATATGATCTGTGATGAAGATCCTCCTGAGGTTTGTCTGGACTATTCATTGCCTCAATTACTGCTTCATCACAAGGAAATACTAAGTTTAATGAATCGACGTTAGCGAGAGAACCCTAAGCCCAAATAGGCTCTTGAAGTGGATCTAAATCTTGTGCAGGAGTCGGATTAGTGTTAGTTGAAGCTTGCTGAACTAAAGAGTACACTACTTCAGTGACAGATAAGGGCATGGACATGCTGGGGTGCCCTATCTCATCCATTGTGGCTGATGGGGAAGGAAGAATCCATGGATCCTCGAAGTAATTCATGTGGAATGACGAAACTTGAAAAATATCAACCTTATGGTGATTAGATATAAATTTGATATCGCCTTGTGGAGGTGGGTAATCAAAGGTACCCATCAAACATGGGCACAAACCAACTCCTACGTTGACGACACCTGGTTAAGGATTATCAATCATCGGGACCGTGGATACCCCCAAAGCTGGGTCAGGTCGGGAGAAGTACAATTGATCGATGGTCACTATCCGGCCCTCATGTGGAAACAACAAGACCTGGAAAATTGTAGCAACTACAACTTGCATAGCATAAGTCCATCTTTATCCTAACAAGAGGTTATAGTCAATGGGAGCACCGACTACCTCTACTTTGACACACACGGTCTTCCCTCCTAACTACACGGGGAAAGAAGGAATGATGCCATGTGGTCGGAACAAACGACCATCGAAAGCAGTGAGAAGAGTAGGTGATGGAGACAAAATGGGCTGGCCAATGGACTTCCAACATGCAAATGGCATAACACATGTCGAGGCGCCCTCGTCGACCACCATGCGGAAGATATTCCGTGTAAAAGTTTTCATGGGGTAAGCCACTACTATATGAAACGCTACGTGGTAATGCAAATGAGGTTTTTAGTCGGTTATATCTAACATGATGGACTCCGGATTACAAGCCTCAGTAGAGCCCAAAGGGGTTAACAAAGCTTTCCTCTGAGAAGGGAAACTTTGGAGGACCTCGAAAGTAGACATCGCACAAGGGGTTTCTGATAAATCTTCCACCATAGAGTAGTTCTGGGCGGCCCTTGCGTTTGGGTTATGAGAAGCCTTTTTAAATGCACCTTTTGGAATGTATTTCATTGTTTCTCCCAACTTTTTCTAAATCTGTAGAGGAAGAGATGGGAGGTCAGCTTCTTTGCCCTTCTCAGAAGCTCTTGGTTTACTATAATCGTGCACTTTAGTTGATATGAAAGCATCACCCCTAACCATATATACGTTCACAGATGAGGGGTTGTTCGAAGGTGGGCAGTTTTCTTGGTTGCCCCCTTCCGTACTTGCAGAGGCTTGATTTAAATTTTACCCATGTTGAAATGGGTTTGTCAACATCGCCTGTTGTTGTTGTGTGACAAATTTTTGAGCCTCTGCAAGTCGACGACATAGATGGGTCGGGTGGTCTTCCGTGCACAAGTTGCAAGGATACCTCGCCTTCCATTTTTCAGTGTTGTCCCCGCCAGCATTATTGTTGGGTTTTTTATCCCCCTTACCCTTCTTTCACTATTTTTTCTTCCCTT
Organism: Picea sitchensis; assembly: GCA_010110895.2. Lineage (NCBI taxonomy): Eukaryota > Viridiplantae > Streptophyta > Pinopsida > Pinales > Pinaceae > Picea > Picea sitchensis. The sequence continues at coordinate 168,979 of SNQJ01S0008771.1, read as the reverse complement.
CAGGCTGCTGGGGGGCCTTTGGGTTAGTCGACTGCACTGTGTGTACCTCTGATGTTTGGGTAGAGGCAGCAGCCAAAGAAGTAGTTTGGCTGGTCACTGTGTGTTGTATGGATAATTGTTGAAATTGCTTTGTCAATTTCTCAGCGGGCTTGGTTTGTACTGAACGAACAATACCATCAGCATGCGGTCCAACTCTCTGTCTAGTTTTATCCAGTATTGAACGTGGCGCATCTGGAAAGATGTTGTATAATAAACCAGACTGAGAATAGATGAGCTCAAACTATTGAGCCCTCATGATGGCGTCTTCTTCAGAGAAAACTCTAGATGTCGCGAGGTCTTTGGATAACTGCGGGACCAAATACTTAAGGAACCACTCAAGAAGGAATGCTGGTGGGGCTGGTACTTTGATTAAACTCTTCTAGCGTCTCCATTATCGGATGTGATCAGAGATATGGTCCACTATTGTCTTTTCGAAATTAGCGAGCATCTCTGTGCCAGTGTCGTATCTCATAGGTAACTGGAAATGGTTAAGGAAAGCCGTCACCAGTTTTCCAAAAGAAGAGTATCTTGAGCGATCGAGCTCAATGTACCATTTCACAACACTCCCAATGAGAGTATGTTAAAACAATCACAACTGTATGGAGTCATCCTTCAATGAGTTAGATGAGCACCAAAGATGAAAGGTAGTCACATGATCTCCTCGATATTCATTAGGCTTGGCTTTGAACTTTGGAATGTCCGAAGGCAACTTCGTCGACATAGGAGGCCAACGTGGATCATGACAAATAGGGTCATTCAACAACCTTGTCAAATCTGGCAAGTGTAAAGTTGCCAGGAATGGTAGTTTGGGTTGTTGCTGATAACCTGAGAAAAAGGGTCCTAGAGTTTGACTGGCACCAGGTTGCCAGGAAAAGTTTGTTGCTGGCCCAGATTCTAGTAGAAACCATGGCCCTGGCCAACATAAGGATTTTGCATATGTGGAGACATCATCGACTGATTTCCCAAATAGGACATGGATTGTTGGGCATGCATTGTGTTCGAAGGACTATGGGAAGGATTACCCTATGCTGGTCCCATAGGGATAGGCATAGTAGTTTGTCCAGGGTTTCATTGATTGTGGAAAGAATTACCCTAGATTGACATTTTGGAGGAGGGAACGGATCCTTGCCCTAAATTCCAAGGTTCTGTTAAGTTTTCCCCCTGTGCAGGAATAGTACCCTGCCCAGGAGTAGATTGTCTAAAAATGGGGTTGCCTCTAGTCGAGAAAGTGGCTGATGAGAAGGTGTTGTTACCAAATGTTTTGTTCCAAGAAAATGGTGTCGAACCTACCGGCATACTATGCGAAGGTGGTCCTTGATTCCCCGCTCCAAATAAACTATTGTGTGTAGGTTGTTAAGCGGATTGCTGATGCGAACCACCGAGTGAAGGGGATGAAGGAGGGATATGACCTCTTGCATAAGGAAAAGTGTTAAAAGGGATAGGAGTGCCCCCCATGTGACCTTGCAGAGGAGCGCTAGAGCTCCCTGCCCCCAGACCCAAAGTCTGTAAAGTGGAGTATGACAGTACAAGACTTGTACCCGAACTAGGCATACCGTATGAAAACTTAGGGCCTCTCGCACTAGGTGTGAAAGGGGTTGTGGCCGCCACCAAAGATGGGTTCAGACCACTGTGTGAAGTAGTTGCGGTTGAGACCATGGTGGCTCGGACCGACGACAGTAGGTTAGGAGATGACTCTCCTGTGGTGACAATCATGGTGGGAACTGAAGAATTCCTAGAAGAAGTAACAACATTTGTTTCCATTCCTGTGTGCGACACTGTCTAGCGCTCGTGAAATTGAATTGGTACAATAAAAGGTGCCAAGAGATCAGTGGTTGAGGTTTCAACCGAGCCAAGAGCGGTTGCTTCAAGATCCAAAATGGTCGATTCCTTCGGGGGTTGTTCGGGCACAATGGTTTGTAACCCGGTCGCTTCAAAAGACCCTTATTGGTCTAGCTTCCGCCATAATGGTGGCGGGGGTGGCTCCAGTGTAACCAGCGGCAAGCCAAGAAGCCTTCGTGACCGGTGGAGCTCAGGATCCTCCACTGTGTGAGAAGATCCAAGACACTCTAAGGTAGTCTAAACGCTCAAAAGTAACAAACACTAAGAAAAAAGTCCCTAGAAGATAAGACAAGCAAACACTAAATTAATTGGAAGAACAGTTACAACAGCCAAAACTAGAGCAACTTACTGGTGTAAGTGCAACTCGAACAAGGAAGAACCCTCCGGGTATACTCTACAAAGCGTGGCCCAAAGTATATCCTAGGTACCACGGTATACCCCCGCAGTCACCTATTTATGTCCCTAACAAAGATTGGCAACTAGGTTTCCAGCACACGAACAATCACCAGGCGGGTACAGTCAAAAGTCGGGTAGACCACAATGAGCAGGGTATCGAGCTTGAAACCTGTCAAGGGTATCGAGAGAAAATGGTCTGGAAGAAAACTAAGGACCTCGAATGGATTCGAGACCCATGAAGCCCCGTGGAAAATTCAAATGACGGATTCCCAAAACAAGCCCTCTATATGTGTTATCCACTATGATTGGTCCGACTTTGGAGGGGTTATCTCCGCTACCTTTCCACACGCGACCTCATGTTTATCCACTGTGTTAAAGGGGGGTCCCGAATAACTTCCATGAAACTAGACTTAGACACTCCCTATCTCAGACTCCAATGTTTGATTTTAAATGGCCTTGAAGAGTTTCCTCTCCAACCTAATCCAAGGCCCTAGTCCTAAACTAGTTTGTGAACCCTACAAACATAAAAGTCTAGTAGATTTTAAATTTAGCATTACTTTCATGACTTTGTCTTACGTCAAGGGGTATGAGGGTGAAACTAATGATGTATAAAAGACGGAAGAAAAAAATGAATAAAAATGTTGGAAACAAAACTTTTACTGAATGCAAAATTTCAACAACTTTTCAAAAGAAAGATTTTTTAACTTTTCTAAGATTTTGGACAACAAACTCAAAGGAATTTCACTAAACTACGAGCTACTTATGATCTAAGTGAACTGCAAAAACTTATGAAATAAGAGACTTTTCCCTAGTTAATGATGCAAAAACACACTCTTCAACCAAAGAAGAAAATAAAAAGATATTTTTTATTTATTTAAGTGCTAGTAAAGAAAGAAAGGGAAAATAACGACAAGCAAAAAATCAAGAAAAACAATTATGGCTTAAAGCGCAGATCGCAAATAATCAAATTAAAAAATCACATAATAGCAATTGTAAAAACAATGACTCTCACACTTGTCTAAAAACCGTAATTTTTTTTTTTACTTTTTTGACAACGTTTTAAATGAGAAAAAACAAGTTAAGGGTAAAAATAATCCTAAGGTACTGATTGTTTAAACAAAGATTCAAACACCTGAGAGGAATACTTCTTATCAAAGGGGAGGATGACTGCCTCACCCTTAACAAAAAGTAGTCTGTACAAGCACGCGACTGTTACTCAAACAATACGCATGCGAACACGCGCTGAACAGAGATAGAGGGTGTGTACACGTAGGCTGACCTTGTATAGGCTGCATGTATATCTAAACTCTACGAAAAAATGAAAACAGACAGACCAAACCAGGAAGAGACCACTAATATTGATAACCAGGATCCCTTGAAGGCTTGGATACTCTTTCTAACAGAGAAACAAATACTGCAAGGAAAAAATAATAAGGTAAAAACAATCTGAGATAGGACTGTTAGCAAACAAGACTCAGACAAAATTCTAGAAAACCCCCTGAGAATATGTGATTCTGATAGGGAAAAGGAGGACTGCCTCTAAGGTTCTATGAACTCCTACACACTACTGCTACCTCTACAACTAGCGTTCACATGCGGGCTGTAAGAGGATAGGGAGAGGGTACATGCGTGAAGGCCTTGTGTAGGCCGCGTGTACCTCTGTGGGTCCCGAAAAACACAATCAAGAAAAAGTCAGAGAAAACTGGTATAGAAAACCAGACTCCCTGCTATCTCAGACTGAAAAGAAAAGACAAGCAAGAAAAACTAGTCTTTAAACTACCCAAAAACAAAATAAAATTCTAGGAACACTAAAGAGTTAATCCCTAGTGGAGTCACCATTTCTGTTGTTGGGGAAAAACACCCTACGGACTAGCAAATAGAGTTCAGACTTTGCATGCAGATATGACCGAATAGAAATTACTTTCTACCTTCAGCCCTAGCTTTAAATCCCCTTTTCTTAGTAAATGCATGGAAAGATCAACCTACCTCGTTACCGGTGTTTGATGTCGATCCTCCGTCGTTGTGCTTGATTACTTGTTCGCAATGGTCCTTCCAAAGCTGACCTGCATTCAAGACGAGCAACAACTATGCATGCATACTACTTATATACTAACGGGTTAGAAATCAAACATAAACTAATCAAACCATATAAAGTTCATGAATTGGGACGGGAAAAGCATTTTCTTTATTACTTAAAATGAGTCAACTTACAAAAGTTGAGACCGGCCACCGCTCCTTGAACCTGATCTTGGGCTCCTCTTCTTCTTTCCTTCAACTACTTTTCTTTAAATCTACTTTGGCATTAGGAAAGGTTAAAGGGTTGGGACAATGGAATACGTAAATGGGTAGAGTTTCTTTGCTATATTTTTCCTCCTTCCAAATGGTACCCCTACCCCTTCTTTTATAGGCTAGAAGGAGCTAGGTATTTGGATGAACCCTCGGCCATGCATGGCCGGGAGTTTTAGTTAACTCACCCATATATTTTGTTCCATCGAAAACTTTCCTTTTTTCATGCTTTTTTCGGTCCACGCGGGCTGTTTTGGGTCAACCAACGTGTACACGCATGCAGTAATGGGTTAGGGCGCGTGGGCCTTTACACAAGAGGATTTTCAAAGAGTTGTTCAGTAGTGTTTTTGGCAAAGAAAGGATATGATTTGGCCTGATGCCAGGTAAGCATGTGTGGTGCAATTTAGGATTATAATAGTATGGAAAATTTTGTCGGGATGGTTGGAAGAAGGTCATTCAAAATGATGACCCCATCCATAGATTGGTATGTCTTATATTTAGGAAAATTTTGACACATTTTATGATAGTCTACTTTTAGTTCTAGATTTAGATATCATTGTCTTTATAGAAATAATCAAGTTCTTCTTGCCATTAATTACAATTTGGAGATATGTTAAACAAATCTCCAGTAGGTAGGGGACTTGATTTGACAAGTTTAAATTTGGATGGGTTGAATCAGGTATGCATTTTCTAATGGTTGTTCAATCTCCAGTCTTTTGAATAAGACATTATCAACATTTATAATTTTGTATAATTGTGAACACATTGAATCCTAGATTTAGTTCTTAGTTGTGTTATTCATAGATATCTATTTCATCTCATACTACTTGGGTAGGCTTGTCTCAATTATCATTGGGAGAGTTTGAAGAGGGCGGGAGTTCACATGTATCATTTAATGTCTTAAAATCATTTAAATTTAATGTGTTATAATTATTTAAATATAAATTTTCAAATTTTCAAATTTCAAATGTGTTATATAGGCTAATGTGGATAAGAGAGTACCTGGGAGTGATTGGAATGGAGATTAAGATCGAGGAAGAATATTATGCACCCATATTAGGGAAGAATGTGTCCATTCATGATGATTCATAAATGTATGTTCTTGACTTTTATCAAATTTTTGTTTTCTCAAATTTTTAGTTTACCCTTTCCTATTTAATGTTTTGATCAATTATTTTGTAATTTTTTCATTGTTTTAAATGATTTACATTCAAACTTATTTAAGGTTAGATCATGATGAAGACCTAATTTTGAACTTGGACATGTTTGAATATTTGAGAACAGATTCTATCCCACATCAGAAAAGAGAAAGTTTCTAATTTTTCCTCGATTTCATTATTTGCTTTCTTGTCCAAGAATGGCGTGGTATGGACAAATTTGTGTTTTCTACATACAATGAAGAGAATTCCTTCTTTTTAGGGTATTGTCAAACTCTTAACAAAATTGGTTAATAATCACAAAAACCAACATTCAATTAGATTTACAAATAAGCTCACACATATTGTATATGTGAGGTCTCTCACGTAATTTCAAAGAGCATTTCATTATATCTAATATGAATACATCCCATTTAAATGATTTTTGAAGAATGACTTAATATACATGTTGAGATTTGTGTTTTCTTCATGTACATGCAAGATTATATGAGAACATCTATTCCACCGAGAAAGAGAAGATACGTATTTTCCAGAAGAAAGGTTTTTAAAATTATGATTTGTGAACTTTTTTAGATAATAAGTAGTTTTTGGGAAGAATGACACAATATGGAGATTTATGAGTCATTTAGTTTTAAAGGGCATCGTGGAATTTGATTATATGATCACTATAGAAGAAGAAGAGAGAAGTATTTAACTGCTGAGGAGATTAGTATTTTATTGTTGTGTAAATATGATCAAATAATATCACCTGGGATGAGAATTTTTGAAGGATTTGAGACTTTATCCACAAGGAGAATTTCACCTAAAGGATTTTGGACTTTATCCACAATGAGATAAGTATTTCTTTGGAAGAATGATTTAATATGGATATTTGTGTTCATTTTCTTCATATACAATTCTATATTTATTTTTAGATTATTATATAACTCTAACTCACAATTTGTTTTATTAAGAACATGATAACATCACCTGGATAATAATTTCACCTGAAGGATTTGGGACCCTATCCACAAGGGGAATTTCACCTGAAGGATTTGAGACCTTATCCACAAGGAGATAAGTATTTCATTGGAAGAATGACTTAATATATGGAGATTTGTGAACTTTCTTCATGCACAGTTCTATATTTATTTTCATAATATTATCTAACTCTAATTTAATTTGGTTTTTACCAAGAACATATTTTTTCTCTTTAATTTTTTTTAAGATTTTAGATAAGATTTACAAATTGTTTAAATCATATACTCTTAATTGGAGAGTAACTAGATTTTAAATCTAATTAACTGTGGTTGGTTATGTTATTATTTTTTATTGTTTATTTAATATTTAGTTACAATATATATGCTAATATGTGTTGTTTTTTTATTATGTTTTTTTATTTTTAGAGATGTCTAAATTACATTTGGTGGAAAATATGTGTACAATAAATTTTGTGGGAAAGAGTATGTTGGAGGATGACACATAATTCTTTTGGTATGTATGTCAATTTTGTTTTAATCAGAATTTTTGAATTCTGTATTATTTCACATGTTTGAATTGTAAATTTTTAATTTTTGAATTCTGTTTTTTTGCAGGTTTGAATTTCATATCTGAATTGATCTATCTTAAAGCGATGGCTTAGAGTCTAGAATTTTGGAGTTAAATGTCTTAGTTTTTGTTATTATCATAAAATGGATGTGGAACTTATGTATTTTATAGTGTAACTATTCAGACTTTGATATATATATAATTTCAGAATTCAAAATAACAATTATTGTCTCATATTTGATTTATCAAAGTTATGGAAAAAAATGACAAAGTTAACTAGTAATGAACCAATGTTTTGTATATTCTTTTTTTTATAATGCATTAAATTAAGCATCAAACTATTAAATATTTTTCTGCTATGTATTAATTTAAATGATTCATTTTATGTGTACTGTAAAAAATATGATTCTATTGTCAAAAAGTGACAAAGTTAACTAGTAATGAACTAATGTTTTATGTATTCTCTTTTTTAAAGTGGTAAGGTTAACTAGTAATGAACTAATGTTTTGTGTATTCTCCTTTTTACAATGCATTATATTAAGCATAAAACTCTTAAATCCTTTTCTGCTAAGTATTAATTTAGATGTTTCATTTTATGTTCACTGTGTACTATAAAAAATATGATTTTATTGTCAAAAAGTGACAAAGTTAACTAGTAATGAACTAATGTTGTGTATATATTCTCCTTTGTACAATGCATTAAATTAAGCATCAAACTCTTAAATACTTTTCTCAATTTAAATGTTCCATTTTATGTTCACTGTGGACTGTCAAAAATATGATTCCATTGACATATCATCAAATAATTTTGACAGAATAATTTTAGCAGATTCTAGTTACTAATTACTAATGGAAAAAAAAATCTGTTTTTTTTAGCAGATTTTTTTTTTTTCTAGTTACTAATGATTATGTTGGTGTTGGGGCTCAGAAATGTCCTATTCTCATCCACCTTTCCCTTCATCATTCTTCACATTTCATCACCCCATTAACCTTTCACGATATCATTTCCATAAATATACTTGGGTTTCACCTTATTATTCTCCACTTTATTCATTTTAGTATTTAAAAGGAATTTGTGATTAAATGTTAGAAAATCAATATGTTTTCATATATATCTCAAATATGTGTGATCTTTGTAATGTGTAGGAATATGAGAAGGATTAATTCAAAGGACTTCTCGAATACTTCCTCCACCATTTCAATATTTGAGGAGATAATTCAAGCCCATGTCAAGGAGAAGATCATGGAGATTTGGTTGGAATATCTTATCTAAGATATATGAGAGATATGTGTGAGGATTTAAAGGGATTATATTTTGTAATAATGGGAAATAGGTTGAGAGAATAGTGGATCTGTAATAATGAGATGATTATCTTATCTTCAAGGCTCTCATGTATAAAAGAGAGTGCTCTCTCTTCATGAGATTTCAATTAGGATGTAATTAGAATTAGAGTAGTCATTAGGATTCAAAAGAGAAAGGGATTCTTAGCTTTGATTCATATTATTTCATTGTTATGCTTTCATGATTGTCATTTGATTATTGTTATGTAATTCAAGATAACTTTATTGTGTGAGCTCACATATGTTATTTGTCGTTAACTCTTCACATGTTGTATTCCTTTTCCTTTATGCAATTTCTTGCTTTCCTAGATTAATGTTTCATGCTTTCTTAGATTAGTTTCATTTCAACAATTTAGATTAGATTACTTCTACTTCAGTCCTGCATATATAGTGTGTGTGTTTCGTAATCCTACGAACCTTGTATTGAAAAATTAAATAGTTAGGCAAATACTACAACGGAATTAAACGACAATTTTTCTGCCTAACATTTTGGCGCCGTTGCCAGGGAGCAAGAGTGTTTTTTTTAAAGTTTTTCATTATGATTTGGGCGCCATAAGAATCCTTCTTTTTAACATGATTTAACAATGAGCGTTAGCTTGGAACTACTCACTTAGATCCTGACAGACATCGAGATCTTCGCTTCCTTGGAAGGGGAGATCTTGACAAGGATCAAAGATTCATATACTCCTCTAGAAACAATTGAAGATTCAACATCTGAAGAATCTTGCATATCCGATGACGAACAATCATTCGAATAGGAAATCGAGGAAGATGAAGAGGAGTTACAGCATGATCTGAGTGAGGAAAATCGCGCCTATGAAAGCCTTATTGAACAATGGTTCCAGGTAACTACTCAATTAGATCATTCTTTTTGTTTTTACTTAGTTAGTTTTCCGTTACAACGACTAGATTCATTCACTCTCATATATTTTCACTTTTCATTCAAGAAATTGTCATTGAACATATTGTTGTTACTGCTACGTGGGTGGCTACACTGGAAATTTAATTACACATAACTAATTTTTAATTCTAATCAGTATAAAGTAGGTAGATTTTTAAGTTTTTTTTTCACCTAGAATAAGTATGCTCTCCTCTGTGCTTCGTGCGATTGCGAGGATCATAAAATAGGGATGATTTAGATTAAATTTAGGAATAAAGAAATTAATGGTTTGCAATATGCGTAATCGATTTTATGGTTAATTTGCAAATCATTTTTTCTCCATTTGCTTAAAAAAAAAAACATTTTTGTAAGTTGAAGTTTTGAGTGTTTCTATGAAAAAACAGTGGATGCAACTGTCCTTACATGATGAAACAATGACTATGCACCGAAACAGATGGCTGAAACTGTGTGTCCCTCTTATTGAATTGCATTTTCTCGCTTTCATAAACTTTCAAATCACACCTTGAACTTGGACCTGCAAATAAAACACAACCAAACATTAGAAATGGTCTGTGAATCCATGCAAATGATCGTTTGCACTCTTACAAACTGAAACTATAAATCCCATGCTGAAACAGTGACATTTCTAGTTTTGAGTCGCATTAATGTATCCTTGTCCTCCGTCTTTATCCTATAACCTGGAAATTAACTCTGCAATAGTAAAACAATATGATCATTTATGTCTTCACATCGTAGTGGGTCTACACGTTGGGTTCTTTAAACTAATAAAGCTCCTACGGCATGGTTACACTTTGCACTATGTGGGCTAGTAGGAATACTAACAACCTATGTTTTTGTTGGATCACTCAATACTATACCGATTACAAGTATGAGCCTGTACGAACACTGGTACTGTCAAGATCTACAGGACATGGGACGAATATTATTGCAGGAGTTAGCTTGGGTTTGGAATCAACTGCTCTTCCAGTTCTTGTTATCACTGTGGCAAGTATTTCTACTTTCTAGCTTGGACGAACTTCAGGTCTAGTTGAGTTGGATGGAACTCCAATAGGTGGTCTTTTTGGAACAATTGTAGCTACTATGGGAATGCTTAGTACTGCAGCATACGTTTTGACAATGGATATGTTTGGGCCAATAACTAATAATGCAGGTGGAATTGTGGAAATGAGTCAACAGCCTGAAAGTGTAAGAGAAATCACAGATCTACTTGATGCAGTTGGGAACACCACAAAAGAAACCACCAAAGGCTTTGCAATCGGATCTACTGCATTAGCTTCTTTTCTTTTATTCAGTGCCATAGAGCATTCCACTCTATGTTGCAAGATGTCTCGTTCTGCATAGTGGCTCCAAGCACTTCTTTCTACTGGAACAAGGTTTAAAACAGGAGAGGAGAAACACACATTTGGACGAACATTTGGTCTCCATAGTTCTGAACCACTTGTTTTCTTTTTGCAGTGGAGGATTCTCAGATCCTACGATCCGTGTCTCTACAGAAAAAAAAAATGTGTACAACGAGCTGGCAATGGATAAAAAGGAGTTTGTTCTAGAAAGCGTTGGCATCCAGAATAACAAGAAGGTCCTTTCCATCCATGGCCTGAAAGTGGTAGACAGTTGGCCCAGATGCGTTACACACCGCAGTCACAGTAAAAACCAATTCAACAATGAATATGGCGATGAGTATTAGAAACAACATTGGCGGTGGAGGTGGCCGAGATGGCAATTATAAAAAAAGATCAGTTACTGCTTGTATGGCTATATTTGATACCATGAGGCATATCCATCCAAATATTTCTATAGCGTGATAGAGACAAGATTTACAGCCACAAAATCATCCAAATCCATAAGAAAATCGGGCTTTCTGAGGAAAATATGGCTTTCTGTTCGTGAAATGCGCATGATCACGCCAATATAACTATTTTTCGATCACTAAATCGAATAGCAAGGAGGAATTTTAGTTAGACAAATAGAGTTGAAATACCTAGTAGCAAGAAATCAGATCAAGGCCGAGAAATTCAGGCAGCCATCAATTACCATTACTCGTTCTCGCACATCGGTTTGGCTTATATGCACCAGATCAACGATATTGATCATGGCATTGTTGTTTTTTTTTCGATTGTGGAGGCAAAGTTGCCCATTTTCCAAAAACAGGAGGGATCGCTCAGGACTAAGACTCACATGGGTGGCGGTCAATTTTCTTGAAAATGATACCATTATGCGTCATATGCCAGATCTATAACACTGGACGTGAAATTCAAGGGCAAAACGCAATCACGCATTTTGTGAATTGGACTATGGTTCGATCTCGAGATTCGTAGCGATGGCAGGCGGAATAGAGGTGAACAAGAATAAATACATTGAAGAGTGGGGGACAGCCAGGGAGAATCTAGAGAAGAATTTTCTCTGGACCAGGAGAAACTTGGCTCTCTGTGGCATCTTCGGCCTTCCTGTACCCTATCTCGTCTACAAGGGAACTGTCAAATATTTTCATATGCAAGATGAAGATGCAGGGAGACCACCCTGCAAGTTTATCTTTTAGACAAAAATTTGCACACCTAACAATGGTTTGGTTTGATCAAAATTTTATTAATGAAGACATTTTTTAATATCAGACCACCATAGTGTTTGACAGTGTTGAGTTACTTCAATTTAATCACTCTTAAATTCAGCTTCTCTTTACTTTGTTATTTTACGAGGTTGTTTGTCGGGCAAATACACTTGAAGGGAAACAACTTGCAGGACAATAATGGTTGGTCTACTTTGGAAATTAGACATCATGACGTTAAATACTTTATTGTGTTTAATTTCAAGTTTAGGTTTGAGCAAACAATTATCTTATGTACCTTGTATGGATATTTTCAAATATTTTGAAGTTATTTCAGTTGCACATAAATTAAAAAAAAAATTGACATTTTATAAATTCTTGAAAATGAGCTAATTTTTTTTCGAGTCACTTCATACAGGAATGATCGATGGAGATGGCACAAAAAGTTGAAATTTTTTATTCAGGAATGGTGCTAAGCTTTCCAGAGTTGAAGACGATCTAATGCAAAAGCGTTTTTTTTTTTTAAATCACAATAAAACATGCATCATTGGACGCTTCACTGAACATATCATGACATTTTCTGCACAAAAATCCTTTTGCATCATGATTACTCACTTTTTTTCCTTCCAAGCGCCTAAATCATCCCTATGTTGCAGCCTATTGAGGTCGACTTCACTTTCAGGAATTTCAGGAATTACCGACATTTCAGGAATTACCAATTGAAGATGTGATCTATCCTGAACTTCACGATCGAGTCAAGAATGACATGTTCTTTTGATCCGAGATTTTGGTATTTCACCGTATATAACTTTAAGGAAGAGGGTCTCTGCATGCAATTCATGGCTCTAATATTATCTCTGCATGCAATTCATGTCTCTAATATTATTTCTTGTATGCCTTCTTCTGATTCAAAAAACAAAATGATATCCACGATTTTGCAGAAATTATTCCAGCTCAGACAATAGTAGGGACTGTTATCAAGACAGATGAAGATTGCCTCTTTGGTGTCATCACAACTATTAACTTGGAAAGATATAAGGATCAACACTGCATTTTCACGGGTAGAAGGAAATTTCATTGAGATTGCAACATATAAGTTGTGGGTGAAACACATTTTGGCCTTTGATTATCTTGTCATTGTTTTAGGTAAACTAATATGGTTTCAATGCGGGTTGAGCCGAAGAGGCTGGCAACATTTTGAGCCAAAGAGCGAAGCACACAACAGGCAACAGGATTGACTCACTCTGTCCATAATTCATACGCAATAATCTTTTTGCGAAAGAAAAACATTATATAAAATAAAATAAAATAAAATAAAATAAAAAACACTTAAAACTTAAAAATCAAAATAGAAAAAACACATAAAATTGCAAATGGATCTAAAGCATTTCCTGAAAACGATAATGAAAACATGTTTTGACGCTTAACATTAATTTGTTTTCTTGAGTCACTTCACAAAGCAGTCAATAATGAACCCAAGCACGTAGGCAATAGGTACAAACATGCATTTTATTTTTCCTTTGTCACATTCATATTTCTTCCTGCATGTTATGTTTTCTTTTTCGAACTTCTCACACATCTTCTTGTAGGATTAGTACTAACATTTTTTTCAGGTTTGAAGGCGATTGATTCTACTGCTGCGGTGATTTTTCAAGAATCACAAAAGTTTTGATAAACATGCTTTGATAGACTGCTTGAAGGCGTTGTTACTCATCATAAACATCATAAACGCTTGTTGTTACACTGAAACTTTTTACGCATCCTGATGTTTGTTGTTACACGAAACACATTCCCAAAAACACCATTTTACATTACGACTTCTTGCCTCACATTACTCATTCAAAGCATATTGGTCATCCATGTCTTGAATCCCATTTTCCATTGCCTTATCCTTCACAACTTCATGAATGCCTACCTTTCTGAGTTACATACATTCCTTTATCCTTTTTAGTTCATTTTTTTCCCTCCTTTTTCCCTTCCAGTTTTCCTTACGAATAAAACCATTCAGTTCCCTTTCCATGATTACATTACCTTGTTTTCCTTGCCCTGCTGATCCACACTGCTTGACCGTGAGTTCTTTCCATTTATGGTCCTACCAAATCTTTTTGTACAAACTCGCGTTGACTGATGTGGGATTCCTTAAGGCCCACCTTTCAACAAGTCTTTCCCCATCGACCTCAACACCTTATCTGGGATATAGACTAGAGTCAATTTTTTAGTACCTGAAGGCTTGCATGCCTTAATGGCAAGTTCTCTCACTGACAATCATGGGAATACCTCAATGTCCCTTGATCGTCAGATCTTGCAAGTGGTTCGACGCCAACTCATTCATTCACACTTCACAAGATGTACTCGGGTACCTTGGCACTCATTGACATCAATGGTGAGTTGCCTCGCATTGGTTAACAACATTTATCATTGGTCGGTAATCCAATGACTTCTTTTCATGCTCGACATCGACACATTCATTCGCATGATTATAATTGTACCATCAGGTTTCACAGCGGGTGAAGACTATACACTTTTCATGACACTATCAGCAGTTACAGCAACATGACTACCATTATTTGAGATTACTACAGTTCCACTTTCATACTTTCTCTTTTCCATGATTCATTCAGCAACAGTTTTCACATTCTCCGATTCAGCAGACAACAGTCACTTCTACAACAACAACCACTTTCCATCTGATCCTCCAGTAGTGACATCTTCCATGATCTAGTAGCTGCATCAGCCATATTCCTATTGCATAGTTCATGAACATTTTGGGTAAGTGGAAGTATGTTATTCATTAAAATTTAATCATGTAATTCCTCAACTGCTAGCAATGAATAATTTGAAAAATTCCCTGATCCAGTTCCCTTTCCTTTTCACTTCTACAACTTATGCCACGTTGCATGAGGACATGCAACAAGTTAAGTTGGGGGGTAGGAGACCTTATTCACTATCATCACTCCATTTTTCCATGACCATCATTCCATTTTTTCGTCTCATTTACCAGTTATGAACATTTCTTTTCCAATGATGCTTTATTGCACTTTACTTCATAAGCACTGATATACATATTGGCATGATTCACACATATACAAAAATAAAAAAGGGATTTCTTATACTCAGTGATGTTTTCCTTATGCACATTGATAGCATACATTTTCTAGTAAAAATATGGGCAAATTATTATCATAATAACAAGAGAACAAATAATGAAATGAATGTTGTTAACACAAGAACCAACATTCTTTATATTCATGGTTGTCACACAAGAACCAACCATAAGAAAATATCATTTGTTACTAGAAACTAAAAATATGGGTAAATTATTATCATAACAACAAGAGAAAAAGTAACGAAATGAATGTTGTTAACACAATAACCAACATTCTTTATATTCATGGTTGTCACACAAGGACCAACCATAATAAAATGCCAGTTGTTACTCATGTAAATCCCATCCCGGGAAACATTTATTATCATCACTCAAAGCCAACATTCAGATGCCAAAACTTCTTGAGAAGATCCATGCATGAGGACATGCAACAAGTTAAGTTGGGGGGTATGTTGGGGCTCAGAAATGCCCTATTCTCATCCACCTTTCCCTTCATCATTCTTCACATTTCATCGCCCCATTAACCTTTCACGATATCATTTCCATAAATATACTTGGGTTTCACCTTATTGTTCTCCACTTTATTCATTTTAGTATTTAA
>SNQJ01S0008771.1:115211-153234 GCA_010110895.2 Picea sitchensis | reverse complement strand
TGTCGTTAACTCTTCACATGTTGTATTGCTTTTCCTTTATGCAATTTCCTGCTTTCCTAGATTAATGTTTCCTGCTTTCCTAGATTAGTTTCATTTCAACAATTTATATTAGATTACTTCTACTTCAGTCATGTATATATAGTGCATGTGCTTCATAAGCCTACGAACCTCGGATTGACAAATTAAATGGTTGGGCAAATACTACAACGTAATTAAACAACAATATTTATGCCTAACAGTTGGTTACATAGATGCACTTAACCAATAAAAACAATTAAATAAAAAACTATTTAGGAAAGAAATGCAGATGAGATATGCTAAATAAATTACCACTTAAAGAAGTCAATGTTTTCAAATCAAGGATAAAAGAGATGTTCAAATTATAATAATTAGGTAGAAGAGATATCCAAATTAATTATAGGTAATGTTTATACAATAAAATCTTGAGATAAAAGAGATGTTCAACTCTTTTTTGGTTTGTGTGTTAATGATAAAATAAAATGCTCAAAATGATGTGACAATAAAATAAAACCTTAAAATGGAAGAGATCAACTCTTCTTTAATTTTATCTTTAGCTTTAGTATATGTATATATTAGAAAATGTAGTCATTAAAAAAATGCTAAAGCTATAAGAGATATTCACCTAAAGATTCATATATCCTTAATAAAATAAAATCCAAAGAAAAGTCAATGCTCTGAAATCAAGGATAAAAGAGATATTCAAATTACAATAATTATGTAGAATAGATATCCAAATTAGTTATAGGTAATGTTTATACAATACAATCTTGAGATAGAAGAGATGTTCAACTCTTTTTTGGTTTGTGTGTTCACGATAAAATAAAATTCTCAAAATATTCAAAATATTCAAAATAAAAAAGATGTTCAATTCAACTTTAATTTATATAATGTTCGTAAAATAAAATAAAAATCGGAATGAGTTAAAATTCGAAAGAAATCTTGTCGAAAATTTGAAAAATTAAAGGAAAAACTATTTAGGAAAGAAATGCACATGAGATATGCTAAATAAATTGGTTTACATAAATGCACTTAACTAATAAAAACAAGTAAAGGAAAAATAGGCATATGAGATCATAGATGTAAACTCATAGAATGTGAACTGTTGTTTAAATATATTTAAGAATATGAAAACTCAATAGGTTTAAATATATTTAAGAATATGCAAACTCAATAGATGGACAAGAAAAAAGTGAATTGTCAAACATAGAATATGTACCATTGCATACCTATTTAAGAATATATGATAATAGACAACATGTTAAACCATGCAAAACTTATTTGAGAATATATTATGGTAGTAGAAAACACTTTAAACCATGCAAAGCCTATGCTAGTATGAATTGTACTAAAAGGAAGAAATTTTCATGATCTACCAATTTACTTTCAGAAAATTTGTGTTTGATTTTGGAAGAATGTAACCAATGTGGAATTCAAGGGAGTAGGTATGCATTCAAGAATTGTGTTTTAGACAAGTCAAGGAACAACACATACCCCTTGTACAACTCAGATAACCTATATGAAATAGAATTACATTAGGAAAACGAAGAGATGTTCAATTGTTTTTTGGTTTGTGTGTTAACGATAAAATAAAATGCTCAAAATGATGTGACAATAAAATAAAACCTTAAAATGGAAGAGATTCAAACTCTTCTTTAATTTTATATTTAGCTTTAGTATATGTATATTAGAAAATTTAGCCATTAAAAAAATGCTAAAGCTATAAGAGATATTCACCTTAAGGTTCATATACCCTTAATAAAATAGAATCCAAGGAGAAGTTAATGCTCTCAAATCAAGGATAAAATAGATGTTCAAATTACAATAATTAGGTAGAAGAGATATCCAAATTAATTATAGGTAATGTTTATAAAATAAAATCTTGAGATAGAAGAGATGTTCAACTCTTTTTTGGTTTGTGTGTTAATGATAAAATAAAATGCTCAAAATATTCAAAATAAAAAAGATGTTCTATTCAACTTTAATTTATACAATGCTCGTAAAATAAAATAAAAATCAGGATGAGTTAAAATTTGAAACAAGATATTATTACAATAGAAAATATAATGGTTGAAAAACATAATAGAAAATATTATTGGTGTAATGGTTGAAAAACACAGATAAAATATGGTTGAACCATATTTTATATGTGTTTTTTAAGAATGATCTGGATTTTTTTATACATGTACCCTTTTTATAAATATCATATTTGGAAATATGTTTGATGATAGTCAAAACAAGTCATCAAAATCTAGAATGTACTTTCAATGAAAAATAAAAATTTCTAGAATGTACACATGTGTCACTTGTTTAAAAACACCGTAATGGTATTTCATCTTCAATTATTCATTCATGATCGACTTTGGACATTTTCCATTTCTAACTTTTTTTTTTTATTGAACTTTTATTAACTTTATGCGCGTTGCACATACCAAATGACTATATTGACAACTTGTGACATCTAACTGGTAGTCTTGAAAGTGAACATGAGTATCAGTTTGATGGGTTTCTTAAAAGAAATATCCTTTCAATACAATTAATCATCTTTCATATATAAAAACGTTATCATCAAAATCTTCTAATAGCCTCATCTTTTGTTCTGTGGATCACATCAAATAATATTTCACGTCTTCAGTTTTGTCTACAGGTGAAACCATGGCAAAACCATCTCCTGCAAATAATTGGATATATTGGACAACAAATAATTTGTGTTAGATTATCACACAAGTACATCTAGCAGTTATTTGAAAAAATTTAAACATAAAAATTTTACCTTCTCTAACAAGAGCAGAGACTCTATCGCCATCAACTGACACTATAGTTTGATTTGAATCCATCTCCTCTGAGCTTGCAAGTGGAATTTTCCCTTTTACATTAAGTTCAATATGTCTCCAAGCTTTAAGATATTTTGTATTTTTGTTCTTGCAAATATCTATGGATTCTGTGTCCTCTATGCAAACTTAACAAAAACAAGAGTCATTTCTTCTATCAAATGAAAACCCATTTTGAAAACGTTTTGTTTTAACTCAATGTATTTTTCATGTCCTAGGTATTGTACTGATGTCATATGGGATTGATCTGTTTACATCTTCGATTCCAACATACCAAAAAAACCTGCACAAGACAAGAACTTGTTAACTTGAAATCTCTCAAGAAAATGATTGAAGATTGAATATAAATTTGAACACATTCAAATTTATATATTCTGTGTACATACATGTAACATTTATATATAGACACACCTGCGCACATACCTTGACAGATTATATTCATGGATTAGTGTCATTTTGCACCATTCAACAACTTGTTCAACAGATTCAAATCAATCAGCATGAGGGTTAAGCTGATACCTTTGAAGTGCTTGTTTTATACATGCCCCTGCATCGTCATGCTCTCCTTTTCCATGACCAGTCTAAAAAAAATTCCAACAATGTGTAATGTTTATTTTTTTGTGAAGGCGTCATAACCAATAGAATGATCATACAAATTTGAACTGACCCGCACACCCATTGGACCATATCCAATGTAAATCAAATTTGATTTCGTGTTCTTTCAATGAATCATAAAATTTATCAAAACAATGTTGTACATAGTGTGTCTCGTGTGCTCGATCATCACTTATATAAAATTGATATTCTTTAATAACATGTCAATTGTCGTTGGTGTTTTCTATGTTATCAAGACTCCGTTGAGAATGTCTATATAGAACGTTGACAAATATCGTGACTTGATCAAAATGATAATATTCGCTATGTATTTCTTTTTGTGCAACGAATGTGTAATTCTCTGCAATATCAACTACAGACAAAATTTTCCCTGGTGGAAACACTTCACAGGATTGTTTGAATTGTAGATCTTGCCATCGAGCTCTATGTGAATTCTTGGTGTATTTATAGATTTCTTCCCCAAACTTCTTCAAAAAATCTATCACGCAGATTTTATCTACCTTCAAATCAATCCTTTTGGAAATAACATTTGAAGAATGTGGAGCCGTGCTGCTCATATATTCATATCTCTTCTAATTGACTCTTATATTAGAAAATGATTGATCATTCATATCAATATGATACTTTGAATGAAACAAACTTAGATTTCCACAACGATCAAATTTCTTTCCACCAACACATTTTTTTTTGTAAAATAAATCATCATCTTCTCTTTCACATAGAATTTCAAATATAAAAACATGGAATGTGGAAGGAGGAGGTGAACCTGTGCATAAAGTTTTACCAAAATCCAAAAAAGTGTCGTAATACAACTCAAATTCCACATGATAACGACAACAACAATTGTCACGGACAATGATGGGTCTAACAAACCATGGTTTTTGTTGCACAAATGTATTGATGAAAATTTTAACTTCTTTGTGCTCTTCTTTGAACTTATTGAACAACTCTATTTGTGTCATTGGAAATATACGTTTTGGATGTTCTTCATATTGTTTTTGTGCTATTATTCATCGCAACACATCCCTTGTATGTGGTGAAACATGAGATTATTCCAACCAACAATTACGGGCCAATTCTTTAACATTTTCTGTAAGTCTATCTTTGTATGGTTGTCTAGAAATCACTGTCCAACAAGCCAATTCATCATTTACATCTATTTGAAAACGCAAATTTCTATGTTTGTGCAATATTTTTCTTGACGTTCCCATATTTTTTTCCATGTGTCGTGTCAAACGATCTTTTATATTGCTAGATGAAACAACTGTTGTTTTATCGCTCTACGTGCAATCAAAACATCTTCTTTTCGAGATTCTCCAAAAGATTTTAATACACTAGTTATATTGCTAAAGACATTTTGTTTCACCTTTGTATCCTTTGTCGACTTTTGAATACCCAATAATGATGTATCTTCTTTTAACTTTCTTGACTTCATTAGACAATGTAAAAGTCGAGCTTGTACTGTTACTAATTCATCTTTGAAAAAAGTATTATACATATTCTTAGTTCGATATCTTATATAATGCTTATTTTTTTCTTCCCAAATTTGTTAGTATCAACATTTTCTAATATTTCATCATCAATGCTGATAGATTCTGTTGCATATTTCAATTTAAAGTTTATATTAAAAAACATAACCCGAACACAAATTCACTAAATTATATATACTTGAGTGTTCATCTTGTATTATCTAAATTTATGTACATACCTATAGGTGATTCGTCTTCTGCTTCAGTTTCCGTTTCAACGTCTTATGCTTCAGTTTCGGTTTCAACGTCTTCTTCGACATTATGAGACAAATCTATTTATGTTTTTTGAAAAACATCAAATTGTAATTACAATCAATTATATTATTTACAATATTTTAAATTTGAATTCTATACTTTGAATTCTGTACTTTTTGAATATAGTCCAAATGTGTGTCGTGTGCTCAATCATCATATGTGCATGCATACCTAGTTGAACTTCTTCTTGTAGAAAATCTCTATTGACATTATCATTGTTTCTTTCTTCAATATTTGCATGTTCTTGTTTCTTTCTCCGATAAAGCTTTTTCCTTTGTTCGATTTGGCGAGTATCATCTCGAGTGCGATCAAATTTTCTCTTACGAAAACTTTTGTTTCCCATGACTTTTATAGTTATATGTAAAAGATATGTTCAACAAAGACTTCACCTTGAAAAATGCTCAACATTTATCTTTCAACATATAAATTGTTATTCCAATAAAAACTTGAACAAACATCAATTACCTTATTCAATAAAAACCAAAAAGATGATTTGAAACTTTGTTTAAGTGCTCTAGAAAACCATCATGTATCGATATCGATCCTCTGATTAAGCCTATGGAACAGAGAGAAGAAATAAAGAAAAAAACAAATACAACTACAATCAGTAATAGAAATGCTTTGAAATCCCTATCCCTGAGTTGATATCTGTTTGTCCATCCAATGAATTGTGTTAAAAGTGTTCGACTGACAACCTATTTATACAATTTGGCACGAAATGAAATGATATGACGTGTCTTTTCATTTTTTCTGACCGACGGAATCCAC
Organism: Picea sitchensis; assembly: GCA_010110895.2. Taxonomy (NCBI): domain Eukaryota; kingdom Viridiplantae; phylum Streptophyta; class Pinopsida; order Pinales; family Pinaceae; genus Picea; species Picea sitchensis. Next base: position 147,218 of record SNQJ01S0008771.1, on the reverse strand, counting down.
TTAACAACCTTTCGGCCGAAAGAAGGTTTTTTGGCCGAAAACCTTGGAAACCATTCAGTTTTGACGGTTTCCGTTAGATTTTAGTCTTTCAGCCTAAATATTAGTTTTTTGTCCGAATGATTATTCCGGCTGAAAACATGAAATTGGGATTGAAAACAAAAACCAGAGAATTGCCCCAATCTTACCTGAACTTCGGGGGTTGCGGACTCCTGCAAATACGGAGAATTTGATTTCGAAAATGACACCAGCATTTCCAAAATTGAATCTACTTTCAATTCTTATAATTTTTTTTCAATTTCTTTATTTTTATCTAATTTTATTAATTTAAAAAAAAAAAACACTACATAATATTTTCAACAGACATTATGATTCGGTGAAATGGAATATCGGTATCTCTAAAAATATACAATGAAAAAATTGGAAAGTATATTTAGATTTTAGTTTTAAGTAAAAATTAAAATAGATACAAGGTGTAGAAAAAACATCTATTTAAAATCTGCAATGTTTTCAGCTTGGTCAACTTAAAAAAATTCTAGAAATTATAATATTCATCCGTTAGATTCAAAATTATAGTCATCAAAATTATAGTCATAATAAAATAGAGTCTTTGTAGATTGTTGTAGTATATTTTGTTTCTTAAAAACATAAGTTTAATAATAGATACATTGTTGTAGAAAAAAATAACTCATTATCATTCCTTTCATGTTTAAGGGACATACTATTAAACAATTGTCAAATTGACATATTAAATCGTGATATTTTTTTTTTGAAAAATAGTTATTGGAAAGCTAACAAAATTCTTCACAAGTTTTGTTTTTACTATAAAGTGAAATTCTAAATAAAACAAATACTTTTGTATGTCGGAAGTTGAAGAACTTGTGAAAATACAATTTTTTTTCTCATAAAACAAGCAAAAGTGTAAGCCATCTTCATGATTTCACCTGCATATTCTTAGTAGATCTAGTCAGAGTTAAAAAAAATTATGGGTTTAGATAATATTTGGGATAAAGCCTCAGTGGATGAATGTTTTTCGGGGTTTTTATTCAGACCACTATCAGACTCCTCCCTATCGTGGTGACCTAAGGTCTTTGGCTAGCCTAGAATATGGGCATTTTTAAAGGTAAAATGGTTCCACATTTTAAAGTCTCACATCAATCTTTGGCACTGCTATCAAGTTTTAAGAATGATTCTCATGTGGAGAAATCTTGGGTTTTAGAAGAGGTGGATATCAACAAGAATATGTCATGGGAATTTTTTGAGAGAGCATAAGTTAGAATGGGCTCGTTTCTGTCTTTTAAGGATTCATTGCTCTCCCTAGCCATTAAACCTAACTAGGGGTATTTTCCCAAAACACCATGGAAGATTCCAAATTTATATGTTATCTATCTAGAAAATCTGAATTTGTTAACACTTGGGAAATATTTAGATTCCATATCTTATCTTTTTCATTTTATAAGTTTCACCATATATAGGAACCATAATTCTATTATTGATTCTCTATCACAGAATTCCCTTGGATTGGTTGAAAATCTCATGATTTTGGAAGAATTATCTAGCGAGAGTCAATCTCCTACGAGGAAGATAACTTTTTTCTTTGCAAGTTATGGTGATTCTTATTCTATTTGGGTGGTTATGTTGGATGTCCTCAAGAGGCATACCACTTTTTGTTCTTAAACCTTTTAAGAATCAGATGGTGGTTATGTTAATGGTTTTAGCTTATAAACAGATAGTGTACATCAAATGTTTTTTAGTTATTCTATTTGAGTGGTTATGTTGGATGTCCTCAAGAAGCATACTACTTTTTGTTCTTAAACCTTTTAAGAATCAAATGGTGGTTATGTTAATGGTTTTAGCATATAAAGAGATAGTCTACATCAAATGATTTTTTAGTTGTTTTAAGAGTGCCAAGGTTTGTAACTTTTTGTCTCTACAATAGAGGTTATGGTTTTTAAGAAAAATATATTAAATTTAAAATATAATTATTAAATAAAAATTAGAAAATGAATGTTAACTTAAAAATTGAATGTTAAATAAAAATTAAATGATGTATGATAACAAGTTTTTTACCATAGGAGTTTTTTTCAGGAATTTGGGGATATAATTGTTTAGAATTCATTTTTTAATATATAAATAGATTTAACAGATTGAAAAACTCTCAAAACACTAAAATTTTACAGAAATAATCACTTAAATCTACAAGTTCAACAATTAAGTGACAAAAATACAGACATATAACCATATATCCTATAACCATATATCCCTGTAAAAAAATTTCATTTTGTCACTAGACATATATCACAAATTTGGAGGCTGTTTAAGTACAATATCTCTGAGTCTTGGTTGAAACGCCATAGTCGTTGTAAAATATATAACGCACGGAAGGCCATGCCTCCAATAGTTATTTTTTCTCCATGGACACTTAGGAAGCAGACTCCATGAACGTGTGCTTAAATTGTAAACAACCACCTTTATACACTCTTCACACACTGTTGTGAAACAGACATTATCTCCTACTCCTGTACACTTATACCGTTGGGGGTGCCCTTGATGTTTAAAATCCTCCCACATACTTGCAGGCATCCTCGCAATTTCCTTCCATGCCCAAGGCGTCGTGTTGCTGTTTGTGGAAAGAGGATGGCGCTGCTTATTCAGCGATTCCAATTCCCATATGACTACAACTTCCTCCATGGGCGCCGCAACCAATAACCGTGATCCGCACATTACTAGCTGAAGCTCTGACAGGTTTTTAAGCATCGGTTTCGGGATGTGAACAACCAGCGTTGGTTCCAGTCCTTCGTTTAATGCGGTGATGGTGAAACCAAAAATGCTGGGAGGAGAGACCGTTATACAGTAGTATGAACCGTCGCAGCAAACCAAATCACTCAAACTAAAAAATATTATATGCTGCGGAATTGGTACTAAAATCTTCCATGTCTGTTGAGAGCACTCGTACATTTCCACTATGCTTTCTTCGTCGTCATTAGAGCCAATCACCACGACTTTGTAGGCGCCATTATTATCTTCCACGATGCATCTGAGCTTTATCGAAGTTATTGCTAACATGGGAGGAAGTTGGATGGACTTTCCAGTATAAGGATTACAGACGTGGGGCGGCGAAATGTCTCTCTCTACGAGCACAATGTCTCCTTCAAATCCTCTATCCAACAACAATAGTCCTGCCGCAGATCCCCTGCATTTCACTGATTGTTCTCCATCGGGCAAAGAAAGGGAGAAGCAGCGTTTCCAGGTTTGTGTGTAGAAGCAGAAGGCCATAGAAGGATTATTGGGAAATGGGTCGCACAGCAGTAGATATGGCTGCTTGTTGATACTCGCATCTGGCCATGCTTCGGTTATGAAATAATTGGATGAGAGCAGAACGTTCCATTCGTCGCAAACGCCGTGATATCTGTACACATCTTCGGCAGGCAATCGGCCCAATATCTCCGTTTCCAAATGATCTCCCAATTCCTTCCACCAATCTGCTGGCAATTCCTTCCACCACTCATCAGCAACAACATCATCAACTCTTTTTCGTTTTCCAGTTTTCGCTCCGCCACTTTCCATTTTCTTTCTTCAGCTTTCCCTCGGCCTCTTCTGACTCAACCCGATTTTCGTGCTTCAGTTTACCCTCGGCCTCCTGTTACTCAACCCGATTTTCGTTTACAGTTTTTCCTCGGTCAGGCCTCCTGTGACTCAACCCAACTCCACCAATCGAGAGGATTAATGCGAAATGGTGTTAATAGCAAAGTTATATTTATATACTATGTTTGGATCGTATGGACCCAATAGACCCGACTTTACATTTTCGAAATCCAATATCTTTGCAAAATAGGCATAGGCATGGGTCCACGATTCAAATCCAATATCTTTGCACAATTGTTGTAACCAAATATGTTCTTTAGAAGTTTTTGAAGATTCAATGTAGTATCTTAGTTTTGAAAGAAGATCAATATAGTCAATGTTGGACATGGTGTTATGGATCCACACAAGTTACACATAGAAGAGTTATTAAGGTAGGGTTTATTAAAAGTGACACTCCAAATGAGAAATGTCCAAGCAAAAATATGTCGTTCATCCTTGAAGATATCATTGGAAGAAATTTACAATGAAACCTCAAAGAAATTATCACTATGTAGTGTGTTCTAAATGCAAGGAGAAAGGATCAAAGTTTAGTGCTTCAATATAATGCGGTAGGTGTAAAGGGTGTGGTATAAAAGTTTCTATGCAAATACAACACGTCTGTAGGGTTTGCAGAGGAATAGCTTCACCATGATAAAGGTTTGAGCAATTGAAGGTTGCAATAGTTCTCTTTTCTTTCAACCCATAGCTCCTTCCAACCATGCAAATGCAAATACATATGTACTAGTGGACTTTGCATTGTCCACATCACCTCCTTGGCCAACAACATCTACAACCTATGTATTTGAATCTTCTTGCTTCCTTGATAAAAAAAATAACATTCATTGGTGCTTCTTAGATACCTTAAGCTCCTCTTAACATTTGTCCAATCTCTTACTAGATTTTCCATGCACCTACTTAGTGTGAGTCTCCTTGACTAGCTTCTTACAATCATTAATCAAGATAATATCATCAACATGTAAGACCAAAATAATGAAGTTATTTACCATTTTTTTGAAGTAAAGATAATGGTCCATTTCAATTTCTTATGAACCCTTGTCCCACAACATATTCGTCAATTTGTTGGTAGCATTGTAGTGTTCCCTTCCAACACTCTCAACCACATAATGGGTATCCAAAAACATGGATCTCAAATTCCAACCCTCAAAGGCAATTTCTCTATAATAACAATTGAATAATCCCTTCCCAAAAGGACCATAATTAAATAAAATGTGTAAGTGAAAATTAAAAGGATGCAATGGATTAAATTAGCATGGATTTTCAGAATTTCATGACAACCAAATGCCCATAAATAGAATAAAAAATATTCACACACAATATGCATAATAGATAAATTTTCTATAATAAAGAATAATAGTAATTGTCCACGTTCATAAACAATGGAAGATTGATTATATTTTTATAGAAATTGGCCCGAGAAACTCATTACATAAGAGAAATTTTCCACACAATTATAGTATCTAGTGTAGATACCTCCCCCAAGTTAGACTAGGAGGCCAATTGGGTGAAGGAACCAAGACACAAACTTCTACCTCTCTCAACGCAACCCATCTATTCCCATGTTAAGCCAAATTTATCACCACAGAGCATTACAACCATCTCAATTAGCCTTCAAGAAGCAAGTAATTGTTGAACACGGTGTTATGGTGTTGGCATTGATGTCAAAGAGGGTCAATATGGTCAATGTTGGACATGGTATTATGGAGTTGGCATAGATTTCAAAGAGGGTCAATATGATCATCATTATAAATAGATAATCCAATATGGATCCACACAAGTCAGAGATAGAGGAGTTATTAAGACAAGGTTTATTAAAAGTGGCACTGGAAATGAGAAATGTCCCAACAAAAGTATGTTGTTCATCCTTGAATATATCATTGGAAGAAATTTACAATGGAACCTCAAAGAATTATCACTATGTATTGTTCTCTAAATGCAAGGAGAAAGGATCAAAGTCTCGTGCTTCAATATAATACAGTATGTGTGAAGGGTCTAGTATAAAAGTCTCTATTAGACATCTTGGACCTTCACTGATCCAACAAATACAACATGTATGTAGGGTTTGGAGAGGAATAACTTCACCGTGATACAAGGTTTGAGCAACTGATAGTTGCAATCGTTCTCTTTTCTTTTTAGTATAAGGATCATTGCTCTGATCATCATTATAGGTGTGAAAAAAATGCAAGAAATCGCGAGGAGTTTCATTGTGATCATTAGGTCATTGTCATCCATTCTCAAAGTGAACAAAAGAAACTCTAAAGATATTCTCTCGGGGCATATAAGACCTTCTATGAGAATTTCCTCCAAGAAGGTGGATAAATAGTGACAGAGATGGAATGATGAATACATCAAATACATACAGACATGGAGATCAACAGAATTTTGGCTAATCAGGACGAATTCCTAGCCAAAAATATAGTGAACGATGATGATTGATTGTTGATCGGATCAGAAGGTTCTAATATATTTCGGGTTTAAACTAGCATGAAAGTTAATTGTAATGCTCGGGCTCGAAGTCTTTATTAAAATCCACTTTAATTCTTGTCGCGTCCAATGTATATCTGATCAAACGACCCATACATAACTTCACATTTTGAACTAGAGATGGGTTTAACTCAAACATCAATTTGTGAAATTAATGAGGACCGTCTACTCAACCGTTGATTAAAACCCAGTTGTTGATTTGATTAAAGCCTATATAATCCTTATATGTGTTCTCTCTTAGAAATAGGTCAAGGTCATATGGAAAATATGAATTTGCGATGAGTTAAAGCACTAACTAAGATAACTTCTCGTTATAGGGTGTGGTCAGTTGGTGAAATAAAGAAATGTCTTTGGGCTAAGTGTATAAAACAAGCCTTGCACCTTGTTTGTCTAAGTTGTTAGTAACAACATTTGGTCCTATGGAGAAAGGGGCCACGATATTAGCACCCATCCACCATGATAGTACAAGAAATGCACTAGCAAGAAAATTCAAAGTTCGAATCTAGTTAACTCCTCAGGTTCTGGGTTTATTCAAGAATAGTTACAACAATAGTAAACATAATTTAGCACCCAACCATTCCATTGCTACTACAAATATTTTGGCACATGAAGGGATAAATGTTGAACATCTAACAAGGGATTCAAAGTCTTTTGAATTAAAGCCAACTTTTGATGTCAACAAAAGAATCAACATTATTGTTAATTTAAATGAAGAGGCACATTGGTTCATACAAAGAGACATGATGTTTTAGTTTCATATACATGTTGGAAGACTATAAACAAAAATAAATGGTGAAAGGAAAGTGACTCAGTGAGCTAATTAGAAGATTAAAAGTAGAGGAAAATTCCAAGGAAGAATTTGAAACCTGAAACATACACATGAAGTGAGGGTGGAAGGGATGAGTAAGGGAGGATTGAATTCTTCTGCACGTTGGATCCTGAACAACAAAGATTTGCAGCTTCTTCAAGTGTGTGCTTGAAAACAAAGGATTGGAGTCCTCTACAGGTTGGAGCTTGAACACCAAGGAGTTGTAGCGTCCTCAAGTTGGTTCTTGAAAACAGATGATTGGTTTCTCCTTAAGTAGGTGCTCAAATGGAAAGGAGATTGGTTTCTCCCACAAGTTGTAACTTGTAAATGAAATATAAATTTTATGATTATTACATTTAAAATTCTAAGTATTGTACTTTCTTGTTGATCAATTGTTATGGTTAATAATTTTAATAATCAAAATTGTGAAAAAGAGGAAATATTGATTCACCCCCCCCTCTCAGTATTTAAAAACATTTCAATAATTGGTATCAGAGAGAGGTTCCTTCACCACAATATAATCAATGGAAGGTAGATTATGAGAAATCACAATGCATCAATAAGCAGGAATGTCCTCTAATAGAGCATCATTGTTCAAAGGAAATGACTATGCATTTTGGAGTATAAGGTTGGAAAATTATTGGATGGCCCTTGGTTGTGGTGTTTGGTTATCTGTGGTAAATGGTTATACTGCACCAATTACTGCACCTTCATATTCTGCTACAAAGAAAATCTGCAATGATAATTAAAGGGTTGATAATGCAATTCTGGGTGGATTAGAAAACTCTATATTTGTAAAAGTGATGCATTGTAAATCAACAAAAGAAATTTGGGACAAACTTAAAATTATCTATGAAGGAGATGGAAAATTTAAGCAAGAAAAAATTCAAACATACAGAGGGAAGGTTGAGAGTTTGAAGATGAAAGAGGAAGAAAACGTTGCAAAATATCTTCAAAGAGTGGATGAAATTGTCAATTCAATCAGAGCACTGGGAGAAGAGTTTAAAGACAAAATTATTGTCTAAAAGGTGTTGAGATAATTGCCAATGAGATATGATTCCAATGTATCTACCTTGGAAGATCGAGAATATCTTGACAAAATTAAAATGGATGAAATCCGTGGGATTCTTATATCCTATGAAATGAGAACATGGTAAGAAATGCCATCAAAAGGGGAAACAACCTCGAAAGCATAAAAATAAACAAAGAACCATGATCATGTGCCAAATGAAAATCAATCAGACATATCAGATGAATAAGAGGCTAACTTTATAAGGAAACTCAAGAAAGGGTCTAGGAAATACAAAGGGAATTTACCTGTCAAATGTTTCAATTGTGGAAAAATTAGGCATTTTTCCTCCAAATGTCCCTCTCCCAAGCATGATCCATATTTTATGAGAAGAAAAAAATGAATACAAATTATTATCAAAAGATGTTTAACACATAATAATAGATATAAAGTAAAATTGGTTTCTATTCAATAAGGAAATAAGCTAGAATTGTAAAATGCAGCGGAAAACAAGCTTGCTAGAATGGTGGCGGCTTATCTCTGAGAAGAGATGTAACGGATGCGCTCATTCGCCAAAAGATTATTACAATGAGGCTCTCAAGGCACATTTACAATAAGCAGGAATGCCAAAAACCCTAGACATCCAAAAACCTAACCCTAGGAGATGAAGTGCCAAAAGTAATGTGGGCCCCGTTTGGGTAAGTTAGTACATCAACTTCCCGAGGTCGTAACTTTTTCATACAATCTTCATTTTAGGCGCATCATAGCCCATTGGAAAGGTATATTTGAGGACTACAAATGTTTCATGTTGCGATCCCTACACATGCTGACTGTGGCGAGCCCTAAAAATGTTCTTAATACCCTACACATGTTTCATTCTCTTTTATTTTTAGTAAATACCTAAAGCTCCTCTTAGCATTTTTCCGTTAACCTCTTCCATGCATCTATTTAGTCTTTTTGACTAGTTTCTTACAATCATTAATCAAAATAATATGATCAATAGATAAGAAAAAAATAATAAAGTTTTTTACCTTTTTTTTTTGAAGTAAATACAATGGTCCATTTCAACTTCTTATGAACCCTTATCCCACAACATATTTGTCAATTTGTTGGTACCATTGTAGTGTTCCCTTCCAACATTCCCAACCACATAATGGGTATCCATGAAGATGGATCTCGAATTCCAACTCTCAAAGGAAATTTCTCCATAATAGTAAGTGAATAATCCCTTCCCAAAAGGACTATAATTATGTATGCAAGTGAAAATTAAAAGGATGAAATGGATTAAATTAGCATGGATTTTTAGAATTTCATGACAATCAAATGCCCATAAACAAAATTGAAATAATCACACACAATATTCATAATAGATAAATTTCCTATAACAAAGAATAATAGTAATTTTCCATATTCATAAATAATGGAAGATTGATTATATTTTAATAGAAATTGGTCCAAGAAACTCACTACATCAGAGAAAATTTCCACACAATTATAGTATCTAGTGTAGATACCTCCCCCAAGTTAGCCTAGGAGTCCAATTGGGTGAAGGAACCAAGCCAACAACTTATACCTCTCTCAACCCAACCCATCTATTCCCATGTTAAACCAAATTTCTCACCACAAAGCATTACAACCATCTCAATTAGCCTTCAAGAACCAAGTAACTGTTGAACATGGTGTTATGGTGTTGGCATTGATGTCAAAGAGGGTCAATATGGTCAATGTTCGACATGGTGTTATGGAGTTGGAATTGATGTCAAAGAGGGTCAATATGATCATCATTATAAATGGATAATCCAATATGGATCCACACAAGTCACAGATAGAGGATTTATTAAGACGAGGTTTATTAAAAGTGGCACTAGAAATGAGAAATGTCTTAGCAAAAGTATGTTGTTCATCCTTGAAGATATCATTGGAAGAAATTTACAATGGAACCTTGAAGAAATTATCACTATGTATTGTGTTCCGAATGAAAGGAGAAAGGATCAAAGTCTCGTGCTTCAATATAATGTAGTAGGTGTGAAGGGTTTAGTATAAAAGTCTCTATTAGACATATTGGACCTTCATTGATCCAGCAAATACAACACATCTGTAGGGTTTGCATAGGAATAAATTCACCCTGATACAAGGTTGGAGTAACTGAAGGTTGTAATCGTTCTCTTTTCTTTTTAGTATAAGGATCGATGCTCTGATCATCATTGTAGGTGTGAAAAAAATTCAAGAAATCACCAGGAGTCTCATTGTGATCATTAGATCACTATTATCCATTCTCAAAGTGATAAAAGGAAAGTCCAAAGATCTTCTCTCAGGGAATATAATACCTTCTATGATAATTTCCTCCAATAAGGTGGATAAATAGTGACGTAGATGGAATGATGAATACATCAAATACATACAGTCATGAAGATTGGTAGAAGTTTGGCTAATCAGGAGGAAGTCCTAGCCAAAAATATAGTGAACAACGATGATTGATTGTTGATTGGATCAAAAGGTTCTAATATATTTCACGTTTAAACTAGAATGAAAGTTAATTGAAATGCTTGGGCCTGAAGTCTTTATTCAAATCCACTTTAATTCTTGTCACATCCACCGTCAATCTAATCGGATGACCCATACGTAACTTCACATTTTGAACTAGAGATGGGTTTAACTCAAACATCAATATCTGAAATTAATGAGGACCGTCCACTCAACCATTGATTAAAACCCAACCATTGATTTGATTGAAGCCTAGATAATCCTTGTATGTATTCTCTCTTGAACACATGTCAAGGTCATATGGAAAATATGGATTTGCGATGAGTTAAAGCGCTAACTAAGATAACTTCTCGTTATAGGGTGTGGTCACTTGGTGAAATAAATAAATGTCTTCGAGATAAGTGTATAAACACGCCTTGCGCCTTGTTTTTATAAGTTGTTGGTAACAATGTTTGGTCCTATGGAGAAAGGGGCCACGAGATTAGAACCCATCCACCATGAAAGTACAAGAAATTAGCTTGAGAGAAAATTCAAAGTTCAAATCTAGTTAACCCCTCAAATTCAATCTTTATTCAAGAATAGTTACAACAGTAGTAAACATAATTTAGCACCCAACCATTCCATTGGTACTACAAATATTTTGGTACATGAAGGGATAAATGTTGAACAACTAAGAAGGGATTCAAAGTCTTTTTAATTAAATAAAACTTTTAAACACAACAAAAGTATCAACATTATTGTTAATTTAAATGTAGAGGTATATTGGTTCATACAAAGAGACACAATGCTTCAGTTTCATATACCTGTTGGAAGGCTATAAATTGGAAAACATGGTGAAAGGAAAGTAACTATGTGAGCTAATTAGAATACTAAAGACAGAGGCAGAGTCTAAGGAATAATTTGAGACCTGAAACATACACATGAAGTGAGGGTATAAGGGAGGAGCAAGGGAGGATTGGAGTCCTCTAGAGGTTGGTTCCTGAACAACAAAGAGTTGCAGCTTCCTCAATTTGGTTCTGGAAAACATAGGATTGGAGTCCTCTACAGGTTGGAGCTTGAACAACAGGGAGTTGTAGCTTCCTCAATTTGGTGCTTGAAAATAGGGGATTTTCTCCTTGAGTAAGTGCTCAAAAGGAAAGGAGATTGGTGTCTCCTACAAGTTGTAACTAGTAAATGAAATATAAATTTTATGATTATTACATTTAAAATTCCATGTATTGTAATTTCTTATTAATCAATTGTTATGGTTAATAATTTTAGTAATTAAAATTGTGAAAAAAAGCAATATTGATTCAACCCCCTCTCAGTATTTAAAAACATTTCAATAATTGGTATCAGAGAGAGGTTCCTTCACCGTAGTCTAATCACTGGAAGGTAGATTATGAGAAATCACAATAGAACAACAAGAAGAAATGTCCTCTAATATATCACCATTGTTCAAAGGAAATCACAATGCATTTTGGACTATAAGGATGAAAAAGTATTGGATGGCCCTTGGTTGTGATGTTTGGCTATCTTTGGTAAATGGTTACACTGCACCAACTATTGCACCTTTAGACGTTGCTATAAAGAAAATCTGCAATGATAATTCAAGGGTTTTTAATGCAATTTTGGGTGGATTAGAAAACTTTGTATTTGTTAAAGTGATGCATTGTAAATCAAAAAAAGAAATTTGGGACAAACTTAAAATTATTTATGAAGGAGATGGAAAATTTAAGCAAACAAAACGTCAAACATACAGAGGGAAGTTTGAGAGTCTAAAGATGAAAGAGGAAGAAAACATTGCAGAATATCTTCAAAGAGTGGATGAAATTGTCAATTCAATCAGAGCACCGGGAGAATATTTTTAAGACAAAATGATTGTCCAAAAGGTGTTCAGATCATTACCAATGAGATATGATGCCAATGTATCTACCTTGGAAGATCGAGAATACCTTGAAAAACTTATAATGGATTAAATTCATGGTATTATTATAGCCTATGAAATGAGAACATGGAAAGAAATACCATCAAAAGGGGAAACAACCTTTAAAGCATCAAAAGAAACAAAGAACCATGAACATGTGCCAAATTAAATTCAATCAAACATATTATATGAAGAAGAGGCTAAATTTATAAGGAAACTCAAGAAAGGGTCTAGGAAATACAAAGGGAAGTTACCTCTCAAATGTTTCAACTATGGAAAAATTGGGCATTTTTCCTCCAAATGTCCCTATCCCAAGCATAAGGATAGTGATGATGAAGAAAATTATAGCCATAAAGAACTTAAAAAGGGAAAAACTCGAAACAAGAAGAAATTATACAAGAAAAATAAAAACTTATACAAGAACAAGAAAAAATTATACAAGAAATTATATAAGAATTACATAAGTATCTAAAATATCAACCACAATGATATCAATTGTGTGATGTACTTTGGGATTAGATGACAATATGATCAACATAATATTTAACTCCTCAATGACTTTGATGCTTGATATGTCTAACTGGTTTATTTGGATATCAGACTCCTCATTTTTAACATTGATCTTGTCACACACTTTGAGGGGCATTCTATTGGAAGAAGCTTTTGAATCCACCATGCAATTATGTACATTTATTTCAAAAATTTCAAAGGTTAGCAAGAAAAGAGGAGTATTGGATTTTGATCTTTGTCCAGTTAGAGATGCATTGAAAGTTGTATGTTTCTTTGGTGTTGTCTTTTCATTAGATTGGACAACTTATTCAACCCCACATTAGTTTCTTTAGTGGTTTTGGAAGTGGTACAGGATAAAGTGTTGATGAAATTCTCTTGAATTTGAGATAGTTTCATGAGTTCAAATAAGGAATTTTTTTCTTTTGTTTTTTTTGAATATTCCAAGAAATAATTATCCAGTTTAGATGAATGGGTGGAAGAGTTGATCTGCTTAGCACTTGAGTGTGTCTTTTGCATGTTGGGTGTTGTCTTAGTAGTGCTGGAAGGGGAAGGAAGGTTGAGAGATTATTCCTTTCTTGTACACCTTGTGGTTACTATGTTTTGGGACATATAGATTTATCCAACATCTTCCTCTTCTTCTTCTCCCAATCTAAAGGATATGTCCCGGAAAGAATTAACTTCTCTTTAACTTCCCTAGTTTCTTGGGATTGATATTGTTGTTCAGCCTTGATCTGAGATCTTTTCATCGAGTGACTTATAAATAATTGCATTAAATGAGCATAAATTAAAGTGCACCATTAAATAAGGAAAATCTCAATAATGAAGAGACATAAGCATCAAATCTGAGCACAAAAACTTGATAACGAAGTTCATTCCTGGTGGACTGAAATCAAGTTGCAGAAATATTGCTCAAATCAGAAAAAGTACAACACCACTAAATTCGTGGCATCCAATTACCCCAAAATGAATGTCTCCACGCCTCAATATGACTCTAGAGATCCCAGGCCCAAGAAGAATTATGTCTCATTTTCCATGCCCTGCAACCTACAATAAATGCTCACGTACCCCTGTCTCAAACTACATGTCGACTGTACACGTGCGTGCATCTTCCTGAGGTTGGGTAGATACACCATTTAAGTAATAAAGGTGGCATATATATATGCCACAAGTGTTAAGGCGTTAATGAGGGAGGAGGTCTTAGGGTGAAGCCTGCGGGCCTCCCCCTTTTGTCTTGACTGTTGTAACAATATATATATATATATATATATATATATATATATATATATTTCCGATCATGGGTTGTCATTGGGCATTTGCCTACTACCACGTGGCAGCCCATGACTGTGCGACATGTCAGCCTCCTATTCGACCACGTCATCCAATGTAACTTTAGCTATCACCATGCCACGTTAGTGCCATGTCACTGTACAAACCGTACAAACTACCATGTGGAAAAATTTTACTGGTCTACGGATCAGTCCTGAAATGCCAAATATGGGTGACACATGGCAACCTCTGGTGCTGCCATGACACCATGATGATGTCAGTATGACACATGCCACCTCCTTCTCCTGCCATGTGTGTTTTATGGATATTGACGTCATTCATACTGGTGATGACATCAGTAATATGAATGCTGACTCATTCCCCTGCTAACTGGGCTAGGTTGACCAAACTTTGAACGTGAATATATTTCGATCTATAACTTCGCTTGATGATTTGTTTTCACCATTAGAAATCTTGCGACGCGCTCTTCACGATGATGCCATTTTCACTGAGTTTTGAGAGTTTTGAATTTTTTCCCTTTCTCTATCTGTTGAGGCCATTATAAGCATCCTGAGTTGCTTCTACAAGTTCTGATTTGTTCTTAGTCTTCTCTGGATCCTTTTTGGATCATGCCTTCCCACTGAGAGCTTTTTGGACCACCAAAATCTTTCATCAATCAACAGATAAGGGAGGGAAGAGTTCCCTCACCTTGTCCTTCTCAATCCACTTTTCCTTGCTTGGATGTGTTCCCTTTAAGCCTACTCAAAGATAATCAACATCACCCCTATGTGAATTCCTCGTCCTTCTATCCATGATGATATCTTCCTTTACCTCATCCAATTACTTAGGAGAAAACTCATCAACTGAAGGTATTAAAACTTCTTCATCCTGATCCATGATCATGGGAGGCTCAAAAAGTTTCAAGTTCTCTACATTTACAACTGAGTAAATCTGCATATAAGGTGGAAGATCCAGACGAAAATAATTGGTACCACTTTTATCCAAGATAGTGAAGGGTCCACAACGAATGGGCTTGTGTTTCTTGCCTTCACCCTTCAATCTCTCCTTGTTTATGTGAAGCCATACCCAGTATCCAACCTATAATTGATGATCAACCATTTGCTTGTCATGTCAAGCTTTATATTATGCTTGACTTTTCTCCAATTGTTCCCTGAATTCCTGATGCACCTACTAGATCCTCTGGATGAACTTGTGGGCCCTTTCCTCTGTTCTTTCTTCATTTGCATCGGTATCTCTGTCATACATCATGTCCATAGGAACCTTGGGTAGGTACCCAGAACATATCTCAAAAGGTGAATACTGAGTGGAGGAATGTAAGGCTTGGTTGTAGGCACGTTGTACATAGGGTATTTGTTCATCCCATAACTTGGGATGCTTGTTGAGTTAGCCTCGAAGCAAAAGTACCATTGTCTAGTTTACCGCATCTGTCTGTCTGTCGGTATGCAGATGGAAAGTAGTGCTCCTCTTCAATTTTGTGTCCATCATTCTCCACAAGATTGTCCAAAAATCCCCAAGGAATCGAGTATCTCGATCCGAGATAATGGATGTGGGTAATCCAAAGTGAACCCAAACATACTGAAAGAAGAGATTAGCAGCCTGCTTAGCAGTGATCTGATTTCTACATGGCATCAAGATACACATTTTGTTGAACCTATTCAATACAACATACAAATAGTCATGACCCACTTTTGACATTGGTAAATCCCCTACAAAATCCATGGAGATACTTTCCCATGGATGGGATGGAACAAGAAGTGGTGAGTATAACCCTAGTTTTCTATTAGTGGGCTTACAAGTAGAACACATCACACACCCCTTTACATATTTAGTTACAATTGATTTCATTTGAGGCTAGTAATAAAAACCTCTACAAATGAGCCATAGTTTTTCCTACCCCAAAATTCCCAGACACAAGAGAAGTGTGAGCTTCTCATATTACATGGACTCATTCACTTGTAGGAATACATAGCTTTCCAATATGGTAGAGTAGTTTTCCCTGTAGACAATAGTTCTCTACCTATGCACCATGGGTTAGATTATCATATACTTCTTTACAATCTTCATCAATGGAATATTGTTCCACGTAGCTATCATGAGATAAAGAAGTATTATTCAAAATAATAGAAGACACAATAGGATGTCTAGAATGCATATCAGCTACCTTGTTACTTGTACCCTTTTGTACTTGATTACCAAATGAAATTGTTGTAGAAAACCCATCCATCTGTAGTTTCTAGATTGTTGTAGTTTAGTCTGTTCTTGGAGATACTGTAAGGGTTGGCGATCTATATGTATGATTGTTTTCTTCCCTAACAAGTAGTGCTTCCATTTATTTATGCTTTGAACTAATGCATACAACTCTTTATCATATGTAGGATAGTTAACAACAACTTGGTTAAAAGTTTGAGAGTGGTAACATATAGGCTTATGATATTGCCTCAATACTGCACCCATGGTGTATCCACTGGCATCTGTCCCAATCTCAAAAGTTTGTTGAAGATTCAACAATGCTAATACTGGTGCGATACTTCTCTTCTCCTTCAATGTTTCGAAAGATTTTTGTTTCTTTCCTTCCCACTTAAAAGTTTTCTCCGCACTGGTTAAGACATGCAAAGGAGCTGCTATAAAGGAGAAGTTTGAAATGAACCTCCTCCAATATTGGCCTGCACCTAAGAATCTCCAGATCTCAGTTACACTTTTTGGCTGAGGCCAATTTACAATTACATCAATTTTGGAAGGATCGATTTTTAGTTGTCCTCCTCCTACAATATGACCTAAGTATACAAGTGTAGTCTTGCCAAATTCACATTTAGACAATTTTACATACAAATTTTCCCTTTGCAAAGTATCTAATACTTTCTTTACATGCCTTACATGTTCATCCCAAGTCCCACTAAAACTAATAATGTCGTCTAAATACACAATCACAAAATCATCTAGGAAATGCATGAATACATTATTCATCACACGCATGAAAGTTGTTGGGGCATTACAAAGCCCAAATGGCATAACTAACCACTCAAACAATATTTGTTTGGCTTTAAAGGTCGTCTTCCATGCATCATGTTCTGCAACCTTGATTTGATGGTATCCACTGTGAAAATCCGACTTCGTGAAATAATCAACAATCTTTAACTGATCAAGTAAATCATCTATACGAGGAATAAGGTATCAATTTTTCACCGTGATTTTATTTAAATCCCGGTAATCGACACACATTCACCATGTGACATCTTTCTTTAGCACCATCACGATCATAGAACCACAAGGAGATGAACTGGGCCTGATGACCCCTTGATCCAATAAGCCCTGTACTTGCTTCTTGATCTCTATCATCTTCACAACTGACATCATGTACATGCCCACATTAGAGAGAGGAGAATCCTATTGAATATGTATCTCATGTTGGATTTCCCTCTTACGAGGTAATCCGTATGGTTCCTGGAAAATATCATCATACTTAGAAACAATATCAATTAATTCTTTCTTATGAGAAGGATCACATCCTTGGAAAGCATTGGATGTCCCGGCATCTTTCTATCTTATGACGATGAGTACATATATATTATTAGTGTTTATGAGTCTCTTCATTTTCCCTGAACTAATAAGTGTTGTGTTTACCCTCATGTTGTGAGCTCTAACAATATATTCCACTCCCCCTTTAGTAAGGTGGTACTTGTTCGCATGACGAAAGAAGATTGTTTTTCTATCATAAAGATAAGGACTTCCCAACACTATGCCACATATATCAAGTGATACGACATCCAAATCCACTTCATCAATCATCTTCAAAGCAATAGAAAATATGACACTACATTGTTTGGTGACATTAAGTTTTGCATTATCACATACCCAACCAAGAGGATACGGCATCAGATGTGGTTTCGTTTCAAGACCCATCTTTTTGACAAGTGTTTCAGATATTAAGTTTACTTGGGAACTTGGATCAAATAATGTATCTATCTCAGTGTGTTTAGATACAAATCTTATGTGAAATAATTCATTCCTCTTTCGCTCATCATCATGAGATTCATTATTGGAATTTGAACTAGCATGAAGGGAATATTTACCTTGTACTCCAACCGCTGTGATCTTTCCTTCGTCTCCTTAATCAAAACCAAGATCGTGTTGCACTGTAGCAACAATTTTTGTCTTCCCTTTTCCACCGACCTGTTTCGGTCTCTTCTCTGGATGCAGTTTCCAATAGTGTTCATCATCATGATCGCTTTTCTTGCAATGAGTGCAAGATGTCTTTCCTCCTTCTCTCATTACTATGGTGGTCTTCTCGTCCTTCCTTTTAAACTTATTAAAAGTTTTATGCGTGATCCATATTTTATGAGAAGAACTAAATGAATACAGATTATTAATAGGTGCTTAACACAAAATAACAGAGATACAGTAAAACTAGTTTTCTATTTAATAAGGAAATAAGTTGAAACTGTAAAATGCAGTGGAAGCAAGCTTGTTGGAATGGTGGCGGCTTATCTCTGAGAAGAGATGTGACGGATGCACTCATTTGCAAGAAGATGATTACAATGAGGCTCTAAAGGAATTTTTACAATAATCAAGAATGCCAAAAACCCTAGACATCGAAAAACCTAACCCTAGGAGATGAAGTGCCAAAAGTCATGTGGGCCTCGTTTGGGTAAGTTAGTACATCAACTTTCCGGGGTCGTAACTTTTGCAGACGATCTCCGTTTTAGGCGTATGATAGCCCGTTGGAAAGGTATCATCGAGGAGATTCATTTTAGGAAAAATATTGAAGAAAATTAGATATTTCAAACCTTTTGTTCCAAAAAAAATCGTTTAGTACCTCAAAACGGCTCTGAAAGTGAAAACTGGTAAAAATAGTAAATTACCAAAATTGCCAGAAAACTGTTTTGAGCCAATTAGAAAAAGTGGGTGGCCATCGATATCCACCTGGATCAATGTGGGAGATTGGAAGGTTTCTTTGTGGGATCTTCTAGAACATGCTTCCCCCTATTCTCAAGGTGAGTGGCTTGCACACAAACTTTGTCAAGACTTGTGGGGTTAAATAAGAGTAAAGTATGACGAATATAACTGTGAAGTGCGCCAATATACTTAATTAAAGTTTCATAAGAATCCAAAGGAATGTTTAATGCAAGATATTTCTTCCTAAATTATTTTGTGAAACTTTGTACAATTTGACCTTTACTTTTCCTTAAAGTTTGCATTCCATCATTTCTTTATGTAAATAACCCAATGGATAAAATTGCTTCCTTATCGTTGATTTAAATTTTGACCACGAGGAAAGAAGATTACCACACTTAATTTTGTCCTGAAGTTTTTTCTCCCACCTTACGAGAGCGGTGCCTTCCAACCGAAGAGAAGCCAATTTCACTTTAACTTCCTCTTCATCAATATGTTGAACACGACAATATACTTCAACCTGTCGGATCCAATTATCTATCTTTTTAGGATTAACATGTCCATTAAACATAGGTAAAGCAAATTTTACATCAAGATTTAATAATGGTTTCTTAAAAGAGGCTTTATGGCTAGAATGATGAGAATGATGAGAATGGTCAGAGGAAGAAGAACTAGAACTTGATGGTGAATATGAAGGATCAAGAGGGTCTCCCCCAACCCATTGGTTTATTGAAGCATCATCATTAGAAAGTGCTTCCTTTTTCTTCCCTTTATTCTTCATCCTCTTCTCGTAATATACATACATTCGCTCAACCATTTCTGACATGTGATAAAAGACCATATGAAATTTTTTCTCCTATTCATCATGCTTGTCTTCTTCTGCCATTTTCTTCCTTCGAGATGCACGACCAACTTTGGGATTTAAAGTATTAAGAGTTCCTTCACTCTGCTTATACTTGGTCCTAGTAAGCATTCACACTCAACAATTCAATTCAAAGGCGACTGCTCTGATACCAACATGATACAGGATCTTTTCAACGAGTGACTTATAAAGAATTGCACTAAATGAGCATAAATTAAAGTTCACCATTAAAGAAGGAAAAACTCAATAATGAAGAGACATAAGCATCAAATATGAAAAAAAAAACTTGATAATGGAGTTCGTCCCTGGTGGACTATGTCTCCGGGTCCTACTCTCAAATGGGTAGGATTTTTCATTAAATCAACAAAAGAATTTTGAAGAATACATAAGTATACCTCATTCTGAAATCAAGCTGCAAAAATATTGCTGAAATCAGAAAAACAGACAGCACCACTGAATTCGTGGCATCGAATTATCCAAAACTGAATATCTCTACACCTTGATCCGACTCTGGCACTCTCAGGCCCAAGAAGAATTTTGTCTTGGTTTTCATGCCCTACAACCTACAATAAATGTTGACATACCCCTGTCTCAAACTGTGTGTCGACCATACACATGCATGCCTCCTCTTAAGCGTGAGAGGATACACCTTTTATGTAATAAAGGCAACACATATTACAACAAAGGGTCATTGGCACGTTGGTTATGGCGCAAGTGTTAAGGCGCTAATGAGGAAGGAGGTCTTGGGGTCAAGCCCGCGGCCCTCCCAATTTTAGCTTGATTGTTGTAATAGTATATATATATATATATATATATATATATATATATAAACATTTCTGCTCCGCTACATTTGGAGATGATTCTATCATTGGTTTGGTTTCCATATTTGGCATGGTCTCGCCAAATTTGGTGGACTCGCTAAATACCTTTTCTTAATTTCTGATCACGGGTTGTCATTGGGCATTTACCCACTGCCATGTGGCAGCCCATGCCTGGGCCAGGTAGAAGGCTCCTATTCGACCACGTCATCCATTGCAACGTCAGTTGTGACCATGCCATGTCACTTTACAAACCGTATAGACTCCCACATGGAAAAAATTTACTAGTCCATGGATCAGTCCAGAAATGCCAAATATGGGTGACACATGGCAGCCTTTGGTGCTGCCATGTCACCATACTGACGTTAGTATGAAACATGTCACCTCCTTAACCTCCCAAGTGTGTTTTACGGATGCTGACATCATCCGTACTGGTGTTGACATCAATAGTACAAATGCTGACTCATCCCCATCCCGACTGGGCTAGGTTGACCAAACGTTGACCGTGAATATATTTTGATCTATAACTCTGTTTGACGAGATGTTTGCGTCATTAGAAATATTGCGATGCACTCTTCGTGATGATGTCATTTTCACTAGGTTTTGAAAGATTTAAATTTTTTCCCTTTCTTTATCTGTTGAGGCCATTCTGAGCATCCTAAGTTGCTTCTACAAGTTCTGAGTTGTTCTTAGTATTTTCTAGATCCTTTTTTGATCAAGCCTCCCCTTCCTCTTCATATTTAGATGAATTTTGGGTATCATTTTCCAAAGCTTTGAGGGATTGAATTTTTTTTTCCATGTTTACACCTTTAGAAGGGGGGTTTGTTTTAGTGGTAGGAGGAGTGCTCTTTTCTTTTTTAGGTTGAAATTTTAAAAAAATCTTGGGGTTGGAAGATCCTTCTCCATAATTCCTTCTCATATCAATAATTTCATTTATGAGTTTCTTAACAATCCTCTAGAAAATTTCCACATGCGTGGATTCCAAGTCTTTCTTATCTTTCAGAGGCTTGGTAACAATGGCTTTGGTTTGGTTACTAGTTTTTTCTTTTGAAGGTTCAATCCCAGGGTTTCCTTTTAAACCTAACATATCTTTCCCAACTTTAATGGATTCTTTAAATGTTTCTTCTAGATTATTCTTATTATAATTTTTTACAAACAATCTATGGAAAAGGGAGAGCCGAAGTATAGAATTCAATTGAAACATCTTTAACAGGTTTGGAAGCATGGGGAATTTCATTCATTAAAGTGTGAAACCTTTGAGTGGAATCCTTAATTTTTTCCTTAGCAACCATCTTTATTCTTGAAATGTCAAGTACTAAAGTGGTCGTAGTTTTATCTTCCCCAAAATTTTCAATTAAAGATGTTTCAAAAGAGTTCCAGCTAGTGATAGAACCCTACGCTAAGGAAAAGTATCAGGTTGAATCCTTGTTTTCAAATGTATAAGGAATTAACATGTAGACAACATATTCATACTGTACGTTCATGAGTCTGAAAACAAGTATGTACTTTTTTATATGGTCTTTGAAAAATTATTTCTTGTCTGGGTCAAATTTCGGAAAGAACTTCTCAAGATGCTTAGGCATGTCATGGACTGCCCTAGGTATTGCGACAACATCATGGACCAACCAAGGTTGTTTTTTTTTTTGGTTGGTATTAACACTTGCCATGGGTTGAGGATTTATAGGGACTCCCCCTTCTCCTTCTCCTTCAGGTTGTTTTTTGGCCCTACCTCTAAGGGACTTTGGTGGTTATTTAGGAAGAATGGGAGATATACCGTCACTACTAGCAAGTAAGAAATTCTCTAGGTCAAAATATGAGTGTTCTGAGACTCCTTGTAAAACTTGTGATAGGAAATAACCAAATGTATTGATGGTGGGTATTCCTTCATGGACAGGGGGATTTCAAGAGTTGTTTCTTCCCACATAGGTCCTCTGTGGCCTTCGGGTACCAAAAATCCAATAGGGAGTTGGCATTTTTTCCTACTCCACTACCTAGTTAACACATGTTCATGGGATTACTTTATTATTAGGTTTAGCTCTTATTTCATGAACCTTTGAGGTGATTGAGTTATAGGTTTGGAATGATTAAGACCTCATTGAGTGGAAACTGACGTGGGAGTATTGACAGAATATGATAGAGGATGGAAGGATTGTTTTGGGTCTATATGAGAAAAATCACTTGTTTGAGTCGTACTTATCAACATAATAGAATGAGTAGGATCTTGATATTTTTAAGCATCCATTCAATTTGATGGGCCTCTTTATAGTTCCATTTATGTTGATGGGTCCAATTTTTCTTGTTAAGTAGGTGAGGGACAATGCCTGATGGAAAGTCCCAATTAGACCCACTCTAATTTGGGATGGAATTTCCGACTAGTATGTGGGATTGGTTGCCAATCCAAACTTAGTTACTAATATGAATCTAAGAAAAAAATGTTCTTAGATGAATTAAAATATGAAACTAAACTAACTGATGATGTCTATCACTATTCTAAATGAAAAACTAAGTTTTTCTAAGCTATCTTGATCATGAGAAAACTAACAAAAATGAGTATAGTAAAAATGATATTCTCTCCAAAAGAATAAGTTCATTTATGAAAGTAATAGGCTAATATTGCAGTGAAGTAAGAAAATAAACAATTAATTTTTTAACCTATGTATTACACCATTGTTGTACTCATAAGGAAATTTAGACAATATAACATAATGAGCATAGTAAAGAAGAAATTCATTATACAATAATCCATACATTCATATAATAAACATATACAAAAGGAATAATATCATTTTCTTATATCCGATTCCAAAATTTCCAAAAGTGTCTCTTGATCTATAAATCATACAATAAAAATATTGTTCCTATACAATAGAGATCCAAAAACCCTCTTTCAATTACAATCCCCACTTTTATAAAACAAGAGTTTTTTTTTAGATTCTAAAACTTCCTACTATCAAAGGAGAGTCAAGGTGTGTCTCATCATATACCCATTTGAATTACAATAAGAGAATGAACAAAAAGGAATCAATTACAAGACTAGAATATTCATGAAATCCTTTGAGCTTCCATTTAAAATTGATATTCCTTCCAGAGTGCATAATATTTCATTATCTCATCTATCTTTCACAACTGCATCTTTTCTAAGTCTAGTTCCCTATCACATATTTTTTTGGTAACTTCTAGCTTCAATTCTTGTTCTATTTTCTTGATGAAATTTCGGGTCAAAGTGATCAACTTTATGGGTTTTATCATGTATTCATCTAGAACCTTATTATTAATTTATGTTAGTTGTTTTATACTCATTGGATTGGCTTCTCTTCATTCAACCACTTCCACTATTCTTAATTCGTATGGTGTTGCTTCATAAATGGTAGATATGATTTTCATTCTGAATTCTTTTATAATGTCATCGAAATCATTCCATGTTATTTTATATGCTTTGGTCATTGTCCCTTGAATATTTCAAATATCTTGCAATAGGGGCTTCCATGTATCGAAAATGACTTGACCTTTTAACTTCTTCCTAGTGGTGTATAGTGGCAAGGCGACTGGTGGATCTTTGTATACACTGTGCCAATCAAGAATCCTAGTGAAGGCATCATTGGCCTTCTGATATATGTCCTTGATTTCATCAATCTCATCTTACAACCTTATTTGGTCATCCCTGTCTCTCTAGATACCATTCACGATGCATAAGCACTTATTTTTCTCTGATTTCATATCTTCATTAATAGTCATGGATTCTTACCTTATGAATTCTAAGGCAAAGGTCGCTACTTTTTTATCTTCCAGAGATTTGTGAAGCCTTTCCTTATATTTCTCTAACCCTAGAATCTTTTTCCACTTTTGTTCAAAAAACTTGTTGGTTTCTAGTTTTTAGGCTTGTAAATTGGCCAATTCTTGTGTATAATTAATTTTCATTCATTCCATCTCCTCAACATGCTCATTCTC
Source organism: Picea sitchensis (assembly GCA_010110895.2). Taxonomy (NCBI): domain Eukaryota; kingdom Viridiplantae; phylum Streptophyta; class Pinopsida; order Pinales; family Pinaceae; genus Picea; species Picea sitchensis. The sequence continues at coordinate 122,573 of SNQJ01S0008771.1, read as the reverse complement.
ATGGGCATCCAACTCTACACTCATTTCATCCTTTTGGGTTTTAAGACTTTGTGCATTTCTTATTTGTGGAGATTTTCAATAGTTCTAGCTGGCCTTTCAAATTTAGCAGTGATTTCATCCTTTTGAGTCTGTAAGCCCATTTCCATTTCCTCCTTGTAGATTTTCTCTGCAATACCAGTTGCCTTGTGGAATTCAACAAATATGTCATATTGTTGTGTGCTTAATTTTCCTTCCACTTTCCTTCTATCTCAACAACTTTGTCTTGTGCAGTGTCCAGTGATGTAGATACTTCATATACTAACATTACATTTTCCCCTGCAAATGCATGAAGTGAAAAGGCCATTTGTATAGCATTATCTTTAGGATATGGCCCTTCCTCCCATTCAATGACTCTTTTGGTTGGTGGTTGGATCACAGTTGTATCCCCTCTTTTCCTCTTGTTTGTTCTCTTATAAATTCTTTTAGTTTAGTTACTATAGTAGTAATCCCCTATTTCTACTATAACAACATCTAAATTTAACACTTGTGAGGAGAAGGTTGAATTACATGGAAAAACCATAAGAGGGTTACATTCCTGGGGAGGAATGTTAACTATGCTCACATTTGGAGTACATGGATTGTTCTGATTTTCATTTAATTTTTTTTGTCTTTCCTATTATGCTTCCTCATCAAATTTCTTTGTGTCCTTAGCTTCGATAGTATTTTGTTGTTCTTCATATGATTTCCTTTTTTGTGCCTCTGGCATTGCTCCCAATCTCTTCTTCTCCACCTTGGTATTTTTCTATTGAACTGCATCTTGTTGAGATTGTATTTCCTCTTGTTTATTTTTCTTCCTCTCATTGACAAGCGTTTTTAGTGCTTCTTTGATTTTCTTATTCTCTTTGGCATTGGAAATTTTCTTAGGTTCATTTTTTACCTTTCCCTTTTCTTATTTTATTCTCTGATACTCTTCTTAAAATTTCATTGTTTTTTGGTGCCTCTCATTTTCTTTCTTCTTCTCCTCTTGTTCCTTAGCTTCCAACGTTTCCTGCTCTTTCTGGAGACATAATTGGAACTATTCTTGGGTTATCCTACTCCTCTCTTTTTCATCTATCTAAAGATTTTATCTTGCCACGTCATCAAGTATCCTTTGCAATACCTCTTCAAAGATAATAACCCATTTGAAGATTGTTATCCCCATTTTGTGGGATAACTAAGGAGATGATGCCTCAAGGCCCTCAGGTTGCATACATGGAGTACCGAGAGACATCTTCACCAATAGTGTCCACTTTCACATATGGATACCAACCTCAACACCACGCTTCAGGTTGATCATGACGGTATTCACCACATCATTTGGCCTCCAGAAAACATTATGTCTTGCTCCATGAGGTACAATTCAGGTATTATAGTGAGTGTCATTTCAATATTTGAGGCATTTGAGTTTGTTACATCTATTACTACTTTTGATTATGTGACATTTTCTTGGACATTATGCTCTTTGCCCTATTTCACCTTGGCGGTTGGCATTGTTCCCTAGTAAGTGGGTCGCCTTTAGGGATTTGTATGCTACTGGGAGGTATTTTTGACAATTCATTGTGTCATTCCTGACCATACTTGCCACTTTCCACACATCATCCCCTCATCTCCTCACCTTTTGGGTTTTTTGGGTGTATTGACCCAATAAGGGGTTGTTGCTCACTTCATGGGAAGAAGCCACTGAAGGCCCAAAGGCTTGTGGCTGGAAAAAGATAAGATATTGATTATGAACCTTCCAGATGCTCTCCCAAAGAAGTCTTGAGAGAAATGAAATGATTCTCTTAAAAAATCAAAGACATGGAAAATCAAACACATAAATATAGATATCCCCACTTGTTGAGGTGTGTACACTCATGTGGTGTCCCTCTATTTCGTTGCATATGGAACTCTGTGTACCTCTAGATTCAAGTGGCCTTATGGTGTTTCCCCCCAAGCTAATCGATTTCACTCTAGGGAGTACCCAAGGTTTTGGATCATTAATTAATTAATGGAAATGAATGGGCTTGGAAAAAGGATGCATTGAAAATGAAGGTGCAACACACTGTTAAGCCCTAATATTGGCTCATTACCCCTTAATTGGGGCATATTACATTAGTAATGTTATTTTATTTATGTCAACTTTATTCCATTAGTTGTAATTATACCTCCTAGTCTCCTATATATACCAAGGAGACATTTTCATTTGGAATCATCTTGTACTTGAACATTTATATGGGGTAAAAGGAGGTTGCTCCCTCGAAGAGGCTTATTATATGAAATTCTCTCTTATTCAAGGATTTGAGTACTTATTTTGAGGGTTTTCTATGTTATATTGATATTTGGTTCTTAACATATGGTATCAAAGCTCAAGGTATTGGGGTTTCGCTGCTGCATCTGAGACACCTTGGAATTTTTGCTATAAATTTTTTTCTACAATGTTTCAGAAGGAACGGATTGCATGATATTTATCAGACGGATCAAGGTATGTTGGTTTAAAATTTGATCTCCTGAAGCCTTATAATTTCGAAGATACATCCTGTGCAAGATAGGGTTCTGGAATCATCCTGAACTAAGTCATTGCAGAATTTTCTCTATAAAACGTTTTCGGTAATGTTTCAGACCCTGAAATCCAAAGGCTATTCACAGAAATTAGTAAGGTAGCTGTGGTAAAAATTTCCTCTTCTAGGTCATCTTACATTTGTAGATACAGCCTGTGGAAGAAGGTGTTCCAGGTAAAACAATCATAACTTCTTCCTAGAGTATCCAAATTGAGTGAGACCAATTTCATTGGATAGTGGACAGTCTGTAGTATTTATCGTATGAGTGTCATAATTTTATATCAATTATTTTGTGCGGGGCATGCTATACAAGTGATATCTCCTGGAAAGGCCAAAAATCAACAAGTTGTGGGGAAGTTACTGTAACTTCCACTTGGCACATCCAATTTTGATCATACCTGTGGCATTGCAGAGAAGAAATATCAAAGAACTACAAAAAATAAAGTTTCATACCTAGAAGGGCCGAAACTTGGGAGATACAACATAAGAAAGATTGTCTAGAAGAACCACCTCAAAATCAAGGTTCAAAAGTGATACTTGGCCAACATGCCACCCAAAAAGGGAACTTCTGCACCAAATAAGTCTCCAGACAATCCTACTTGGAATCTTGATGAAGGTGAAGAAATGCGTAGGGACATAAATGATTTACAAAAGAAGACAATAACAAAAGATGAACTACAAGAGATGAACTACAAGAGATGATGGATTCAATAGAAGCTAAGTTTGAGGCAATAAATACTAAGATGGTCGCCTTAAAAGGGGAGATCATGGAAGTATTGAACAATTTCGTAATAGAGAGGACACCTGAAAGTGAAAATGCATCCTATGAAATTCATGATGAGGACACAAGGAAGGTGAATCAAGAATGGAGAAAATCTAACCTTGGGTTGAAGACCAACCACGTTCCTAAGATTGATATGAGAAAGTTTGATGGCAAGGACCCTATCACATGGATACTTCAGACGGAGCAATTCTTTGATCTACATAATGTGCCACATACACAAAAGGTACAAATTGCTTCTTTATATTTAGAACCCAATAAATTGCATGGTATAGATGGCTTTGTTCTCGTAAATGACTTGTCACTTGGACAATTTTCACAGAAGAAATGATAGAACACTATGAGGATACAAGGAGCAATACATTCTTTAGCCAATTGATAAATCTCAAGAAAAAGGGTTTAGTTACAGATCACATTGATAACTTCCAAAGATTGAATATAAAGGTAACATATATTCCAGATGAGAACTTGATTGATGTATTCATAGGAACTTTAAGAGATAACATTCAACATGAGGTTCTCCTATGGGAACCCAAATCATTGGAGAATGCATTTAGGGTGGAAAGAAATGTTGAAAGTAAAAATATGGCTATGGCTACTAGAAAGACCAATCCTAACATCTATAGAGAGAATAATGTTCCTTCTTCTAAAAAACCTCAACCTACAAGGTTGACACCTCAACAATTGGAGGAAAGAAAATAAAAAGGTTTATGCTTTAATTGTGACAACAAGTACAGTAAGGGACATAAGTGTGGTGAGAAGAAATTATTCTACATAGATTGTGAAGAGGAAGAAGAACAAGAACAAGAACCATATCAAGATGAAAACATAGAAGCAATTTCGTTTGAAGAGTTGACACCCACAATATCATGTAATGAATTGGTTGGAATTAGCACTCCTCAAACCCTCAAGATCGAAGGATACATCAAAAAGAAAAAGGTTATAGTCCTAATTGATTATGGCAGTATTCATAATTTCATTCACTATAAATTAGCCAAAGATCTCAATTGCTTTGTATATCCAGTGCCAGAGTTTCAAGTAATGATAAAGCTGGAGGAACTATCAATTGCTCAGGAAAATGCAATAAGATCAATCTTACTATGGGGGAATATGTAATGAATAGTCCAATGATTGCTATACCCATGGGTGGTGCAGATGTTGTACTAGGAATCCAATGGTTACAATCATTAGGAACAGTGGCTTTTAATTTTCAAGAACTTTTCATGAAATTTTCGTTTGAAGGAAAATAAATTGAGTTTAGAGGTATCACAGGGAAACCCAGTAAGGTGATAAGCTCTAATGGCATGACAAAATTATTGAAAAAGGGGCATCAAGACGTTATTGCACAACTATGCTCACTATATGTTCAAACATCTAAGCCATCTATTCCTCAAGATCTCCAGGGGATCATTGATAAGAATTCCAAAGTATTTGAAGATATTCCCAAAGGTCTTCCACCCACTCGAAATCATGATCATGAAATTCACCTAATTCATGGGACTGTTCCTCCTAACATTAGTCCATACAGATACCCTTATGCCCAGAAGAGTGAAATTGAGCACATGGTTGAAGAAATGTTAGAGGTTGGCATTATTAAACCTAGCCAAAGTTCTTACTCTGCTCTAGTGGTAATGGTATTCAAGAAAGATATCTCATGGCATATGTGTCCAAATTATAGAGAGCTCAACAAGATCACTATTAAAGATAAGTTTCCCATTCTCGCCATTGATGAATTGTTAGATGAACTACATTGAGCAATCTATTTCACAAAATTGGATCTTCGTTCAGGGTATCATCATATTAGAATGAAGGAAGAAAATATCCCAAAAATAGCATTCGGAACTCATGAAGGCCATTATGAATTTTTGGTCATGCCTTTTGGCCTTACAAATGAACCTTCCACATTTTAAGGGTTGATGAATTCCATTTTCAAGACCTTCCTTCGAAAATTTGTGTTAGTATTTTTTGATGATATACTAATCTATAGCAAGTCTTGGGAGTATCATGTGCGGCATGTTGACAAGGTGCTACAACTACTAAAGGAGCAACAACTATATGCAAAACCATCCAAATGTTTCTTTGGAGTGAAGGAGGTAGAGTATTTGGGTCATATTGTATCTCATGAAGGTGTCAAGGTAGACCCTAACAAGATTGAGGCCATGATGGACTGGCCGATTCCCAAAACATTGAAGAATCTTAGAGGATTTTTGGGTTTGACAGGTTACTATCGCAAGTTTGTTCGACACTATGGAAGAATAGCATCACCTTTAATGGCACTAACTAAGAAGGATGCATTTTCATGGACTCCAGAGGCAACTAAAGCTTCTGAACAACTTAAACAGGTGATGTGAAAAGCTCTTGTCTTGACCACTCCAGACTTCACAAAAACCTTTATTGTGGAATGTGATACCTTGGGAAATGGAATTGGTGTTGTCCTAATGCAAGAAGGAAGGCCCCTGGCTTTTGAAAGTTGACCACTCAAGGGAAAGGACTTACACAAACCCATTTATGAGAAAGAAATGATGGCAATACTATATGCATTGAAGAAATGGCATCCTTACCTAATAGGTAGGTACTTCAAGGTCAAAACAGATCATGATAGTCTTAAATTCTTCTTGGAACAAAGACTATCTTCAAAAGAACACCAAAAATGGGTAACCAAGATATTGGGTTATGATTTTGAAATTGTCTATAAAAAGGGGAAGAAAAATGTTTTGGCAGATGCACTCTCAAGAAAGGATGAATATGTTGAGGCCCTTCTCTATGCTATCTCGATCATCGAACCCGATTGGATAATAGAATAAAGGGATGAATTGAAGAATGACGAAAAAGTGTGGACTCTTATTCAAAGGTTGCAGCAGGATTCCAGTGCATCAGATACATTTACATGGAAAAATGATTCACTATGGTACACAGATCACTTATTTTATGTAAGAACTCCCAACTCAAAAAAAAGGTACTATTGGAATTGCACACCTCTCCAGTAGGAGGGCACTTGGGATTTTTGAAAACCTACCATAGAGTCAAGAAGGATTTATTTTGGGATGGCCTTAAAACTGATGTTCAAAGGTTTGTGGTAGAATGTTTGGGTTGCCAACAAAATAAGGTGGAAACAATTAAGACCCCGGGTATTTTACAACCATTATCCATCCCAAGTCAGTGCCGGGAGGAGGTTTCCATGGATTTTATCACAGGGTTCTCGAAGTCTGAAGGAAAGAGTGTCATCATGGTGATTGTTGATAGACTAACCAAGTATGCACACTTTTGTGCACTCTCTCATCCCTTCAAATCTAGTACAGTTTCCACCACATTCATGGAGACAGTTCAAAAGCTACATGGCAGCCCAAATATTATTGTAAGTGATAGAGATCCCATCTTCACTAGACATTTTTGGACAAAATTATTTTCTTGTTTGGGTACTCATTTGGCTCATAGCTCATCCTATCATCCTCAATCTGATGGAAAAACTGAGATAGTGAACAAATGTATGGAAGGATACCTTCATTGCTTTGTCTCTGATAAACAAACACAATGGTTCAAATGGTTATCCTTGGCAGAATGGTGGTATAACACTTCCTATGATACTGCAACAAAAATGAAACCATTTATGGCACTCTATGGATACCACCCTCCTTCCATCACTTCTTCTCTAAAAGAAAAATCTAAGGTTCAAGCAGTGGAAGATCACATCGAGCATCAACAACAAGTTCTGCAAATCTTAAAGGACAACTTGACCATGGCACAAAATCGCATGAAACAACAAGCAGATCAACATCGTAGTGAAAGAAGTTTTGATGTAGGGGATTGGGTGTTTTAAATGCTACAACCATACAAAAATATGTCCCTCAAGCAAGCCAATAAGGATAATAAATTATCACCAAATTACTATGGCCCTTATAAGGTGTTGCAAAAGATTGGTACTATGGCATACAAATTGGAGTTTCCTGCATCTTCACGAGTACACCCAGTTTTCCATGTTTCATGCTTAAAGAAGGTTATAGGTGACAAGATCCCAGTTCAAACTAT
>SNQJ01S0008771.1:96818-115161 GCA_010110895.2 Picea sitchensis | reverse complement strand
GCAAAAGATTGGTACTATGGCATACAAATTGGAGTTTCCTGCATCTTCACGAGTACACCCAGTTTTCCATGTTTCATGCTTAAAGAAGGTTATAGGCAACAAGATCCCAATTCAAACTATATTTCCAGAACTTGACGAGGAAGCTAAAATCATATTGGATACTGAAGCCATCACTGACACAAGAATTCGCCAGCTGAGGAATAGATCCATTTCAGAGTATATCATTAAATGGAGGAAACTATCGGCTGAAGATTCCACTTGGGAAGATGAGTCTTTTATACAGAAGCATCCAAAGTTACTCAAGCACTGTGGACAACACTTGTCTCAAGGGGAGAGGCATGTTAAGCCCTAAGATTGGCTCATTACCCCTTAATTGGGGCATATTACATTAGTAATGTTATTTTATTTATGTCGTCTTTATTCCATTAGTTGTAATTATACTTCCTAGTCTCCTATATATACCAAGGAGAAATTTTCATTTGGAATCATCTTGTACTTGAACATTTATGTGAGGTAAAAGGAGGTTTCCCCCTCGAAGAGGATTATTATCTTAAATTCTCTCTTTTTCAAGGCGTTGAGTACTTATTTTGAGGTTTTTCTATGCTATATTGATATTTGGCTCTTAACACACACCCTCTACAAAGGAACCAATAAGTGAGACACTACAACCCCTTGTATGTCATGAACCCCATTCCCAAAAGTCTTCCACTTATCCATAACACATCATCTGCATGACTTAGAAGGAGGTTCCCTCGGGAAACACCCCTAAAATTAAGGGAAGATTCACCCAATAGGTCATTTTGTCCCTCCCATACTCAAACTTGGTAAATTGCATAGGGTCTTTGAGGATTAGTTTATTTTGATGAGGTGGTTTGGGTGTACTTTCTTAGATGGCTATTTTATTGATTTGATTTACTCATCATGATTCTTTGACTTGGGATCCTTGGAGGGCGTATACATTTGTCTTTGCAAGACCCAACTAGTGGACATTTTTGGAGGAACAAGCCTAGCTTGGGCTTCCATGGGGATTCAAGCCCACAGGTTGGATGTCAAGGGCCTGTATGCTGAATGACGAATACATTCCTTTAGAGGCCTAGAATATGTCATGGATGATCTCACCTATCCTCTATCACCCAAATAACTTTCCTAGGAGGGGAAAAACATCACTCTTTGGGGCTTGATGTCACCTAGGGATAGGGTTTAGTGGTGATTGAGTTGTTACTCATTAAAACTTATCCTAATTTGACTAGAGGAGGCATGAATTGAAGGAAGAGACCATGGGAATGAAGAGGAGGCTCTATAATCCCCAACAACTTCCACCATTCTCTCCAACGACTTGGAAAAGTGTAAAAATGTCTCCCTAGAGGGATGATGCCTTACTTAGTGCTTGTCTTTCATGTGCAAAGTAAAAATTAAATATTATTGTTTGTGTAAAGGGGAAAAATAAGGGTTTTTTCCCCCTTATTTTGGGTTAACCGTAAATTATGTGGACAAACTATGTTTTAGACATCTTATATGAATACAGATCATTTGAATCTCATTTCATAACATAATTCTCCCATTGTGAGAAGTACTTGGCTGAAAGTTTTGCAATGCTTGAGGATTTATGGTGTTTATCTCTCGTGAAAATGTTTTTTTGGTGTTATATATTGGTGATTGGATGAGCAAAGGTGGTGCACACCTTTTGGAGGCTTGCTCTCTTTCTATTTGATGGTAAATTGCTTGGTGAAATAGGGTTTGATATCTCTCTTTCTTGGAATTGGTAAGGAAAAATACGCATTGTTAGTTACTTATTTCTCTTTATTGGTTAGTGTTGGTTTTCAACCCTAGGAGGATATGTTGGATACACCCTCCACTAAGATTCATTTAATTTTCTAATTTTACAAGTCATTTTGTGAGGGTTGCTAGGATTAATACGAGTGTGTATACCCTCTTATACTTTACCCTAGTTGGATTAGCATACCGTAGGGAGTAAGAGTAATTACACCCCTAGGTATATTGTAGATCCAAATTATGTTTAAATAATCCATTCACCCAAATATTAAAGGAACTAATCTGATTTTTTCATTGGAGATATAAAATACTTGCCTCGGTAAATGTGAAAAACCACTCTTTTGAGATTGTCAAATTTGGAATCAATTATATGCTTTATGTGCTTGGTTGAACCACTAGGGTGTCTCAATTGGCTAAGTATTTATTGATGGTGTTATATATTTTCATCTACGGTCATTAGGTCTGCATAAACCCTAATACATTTTCACTAATAACTCACTTGTCAACCGTCTAAAGTTGCTAAGAGTTTGCCACATTAATCTACTAAGCCTAGAGCACGTTTTGGGTGGATTATTGGCAAGTTTTGGTGGCTGAATTATTTTCTGTAATAACTTGTTTTCTACAGTCATAATACTAATAATTAATTCCGTGGAACTTGTTTACAACACCCTTGCATTGTTGCTAAAGTTTCATGCTATATTCTTGATCTAAACTAGGCATTTTCTCGCTTGCCTCTTGTACTTTTCACTGAGCTTTAAGAAAATTTATTTTGAAGCTATTACTATATTTTTGTTTCTGATATATAATTTGGTTTACTGCTGCAATTAGGGACAACAAGATTAAATTGCTTGTCTACCTAACATTATACACATATATTTTTCTTGTATATATTTTGCTTGTTCTTGTGTCTCGGGCAGGTACATCACTCCTTACAAGTACTCGTACCTCTTGGAAATGTTTGGCTACCACCAAGACTCTTTGTCAAGAGATTTCATTTTTAGTATCTTGAACTATAGGGAATAAACTTCCATCTTTCCACTTTCCCTCTCATTTCCCCCGAGGGTCACCGATATTCCCCCCTTGGGGTGATTCTCTCATCTCTAAAGTGACGGGAATACCTGCTTAAGGTGACAATGGGTAGGTGTTCTCTAAGCTGTCACCATTTGGTGGTTGGTTCCATATTTTCCCAAACTAAAAATTGTGCGATAATGTTAGAAAAATTATTCCAATGGTAGGCTCTTCTATAGTGTAGTTGGAACATTTTGTCATCAAAGAGGAAACATTATATTGTTTTGTGACTCTGACAGAGAAGAAACTGAGGAATATTCCTTCTTTGAGAGTCTCACTTGCCAAAGTTTGCATTCGTGGGGAAGATTTAATCATATGGATAAAAATAATTAAGCATCTAATTCGTACTTTCCAAGTACTATCATTAGTTTTGTGAGGGACCCACTTATGCATTGCACTTTTATTATTTAGACGAGAATTATCAAAAAGGACTCCATTTGGGTCGAATTTTATTAGAGAGAAAAGGTTATCCTACAGTAATGATTATGACATAACACTTTCCGATAATACTATCAGAAAGGTTCTACCAGAATAAAAATTACTATTGTTTATCAGTTTATTCTGAGGAGCATTACTAGGTAGGAAATGGTTCAATGAATTTCATGCATGATCAAATAGGTGAGTACTTGCTTTGAGGTCTAACCTGATCTAACATTTAGTATTTTTGGGTAAGAGTCAGTTGGAAATAAGTGAAATACCATGAGGTCATTGACTCATAGTGGATTGTATGACTAGGATTGAGACTGTATAAGAAAAATAGTAGTATCCTGTGTTAGTATCAAATCAAATAAGAAGTGATAAAGTACCTTGCCAAAAACTTGGTAGGGGATACCCATTGAAATTCTCTATATTATAAAACTTTAGTGGATTTTTTGGGGGGGCACAACGGGAAGGTGATTGGATATTTTTGAGACTACAACCTTATAAACAATATAGTCTCAAAAAAAAGAAGGTTTGGAAACTAGCTCCAAAATTTTATGGACCCTACAAGATTCTTCACAACATTGGAGAAATTGATAAGAGGTAGCTCCACCTTCTTCTCGATTCAGGTTTTGTCTCACAAACCTTTTTGTGCTTCTCCTTATAGGGTTGGTGTTTTGGACCATTACAATTCTTTATTTATGTTAAAAGGTCATTCGTTCGGCCTTTTGTAATATATTTTTTCTAATGAGCATAGCCAACTTCTCTTTCTCTTCAGAGATACGATACCACCATTCTAGGCAATCTATTTTCTATAGTATTATTCTATTTGATTCATTAATAGAAGCTAGGTTTTCATGATAATATTGTTCTCTCTGATATATTTATGTGTTTGTTTCATTTCATTCTCAATATAATCCGAAATTGTGAGAGGTATAATCTAGGAGATGATGAAGTTACACCTAAAACGAATGAAAAATGAAAAGAACCAATTATGGAACAAGTTTATACTCTAATGAGTCTCAAAATTAAATTATCATGGTGTGATTGGCCTATTATAGATCCCTTGAAAAAGATTGAAAACATGGAGTCCCTAGCTTACAATTGACACAAACAAGCCATAATAAATAGGACTTAGAAAAGAAATTGTATAGATGTAGATAATGTTTTTATTTTCACTTCTCAAGAGTCTTTTCTAGATGTAAAGAAGGTTAAGCTCAATGATTTATTGTCAGTTGGGATATCCATATCCCATGCTAATATAGACAAAGATAAATATGGGTAGGATGAAGTAGATAATATGATCAAGCATATTGCTACATTGAATAATCAAGTAGAATACTATAAATGATCTTATATGATGAAATATAATATGGAGGGAGAAATAAAAGAAGGTATGAGATCACTTTCATTTACAAGATTATTTCTTAAAGAAGTAAAGCTACAAATCACTTTCATTTACTATTCCTGAAGGTTATCTTTTAGTAACATATTTATTTAATCTCTTTAGATTAGGTTTATTTCTAGCATTTAATATGTAAGTGGTAAAACATTAAAAAACATAAAAAAATTACTTTTGAACTAATTCATAAATCTCGTCGAAGAGTTACCAAATCATAACCCAGAGGATTATTACATCCCAAGTAAGGAAGAATTTAATTGATCCTATTACTCAGGTTTAATTCCTACTATTGAGTCTTGGGAATCCAACCCCCTCAACAAGTTGTAGATACACTCACGAAATATGCTCATTTTTGTGTAATTCAAAGTACATAATCTTTAATCCAAATGGTGGAAGTGTTCATACATGAAATTTATTGACCTCATGGATTTCCTAAAATAATAGTAAGTGACATAGGTTGGAAAGAGTTATGTAAAATAATAGGGAAGACTTCATAGTGAAGGTAATGGAGCTACATAGAGTGAGATTGCATTTACATATCCTATATGATGACATATAATATGGAGGAAGAAATAAAAGAAGGTATGAGATCACTTTCATTTACATTTCTTAAAAGAAATAAATCTATAGATAACTTTCATTTACTATTCCTGGAGGTTATCTTTTAGTAACATATTTATTTAATTTCTTTAGATTAAGTTTATTTATAACATTTAATATGTATGTGGTAAAACATTAAAAAACATAAAAAAAAAAATGAACTAATTCATAAATCCATACTATTGAGTTTTAGGAATCCAACCCCCTCAACAAGTTGTAGATACACTCATGAAATATGCTCATTTTTTTGTAATTAAAAGTGCATAATATTTAATCCAAGTGGTGGAAGTGTTCATAAAGGAAATTCATCAACTTCATGGATTTCCTAAAATAATAGTAAGTGACAGAGGTTCAAAATTTACAAGAAATTTTTGGAAAGAGTTATGTAAAATGAGGGGAACAACTAGGCTAGTTGTGAGTCCATTATATCATCAATAAACAGATGGTCAAAGATAAATAGTTAACAAATATTTAGAAGGTTATATTTGTTGCTATTCTTCAGACAAGCAATCTCAATGGTGATGCAGACCCCCTATCCCTCCTCAGGGTTGCGTGACCTCCCAGTCAGGATCTTCTGGTTTGAGAGTCGAAATGGCTCTTCTGGTTCCAAACTGGAACCCTTCGAATGAACACATAGGTCCCCTCATAAATGCTCAATTGAAATTTCCAAGCGTCAAACGTGAGCTCCCATAGCACACGACCAAGAGCCGTGACCTATGGCTAGGCTCAGGTTCCAGCGCCTATTCCTTAGGGTTTCGCATTTTGCGAAATCAGGGTACAAGGGGTATCCCTGCTCCTTGGAATCCCCGGTTGCCGAAATGTCGAAATCCTGATGACCCGAGATCTACGGCTCAGATCTCTCTTGGATCAACGACCAGGCTTATTTTGGCGTTTCGTGTTTCACGAAATCAGGGTACAAGGGATATCCCTACTCCTTAGAATCCCCGGTTGCCGAAATACGGAAATCACGGTGACCCGAGATCTACGGCTTAGATCTCTCTTGGATCGACGACCACACTTATTTTGGAATTTCACTTTTCGCGAAATCAGAGTACAAGGGATATCCCTGCTCCTTGGAATACCCGGTTGCCGAAATGCCGAAATCCCGATGACCCAAGATCTATGGCTCAGATCTCTCTCGGATCGATGGCCATGCTTATTTCGGCGTTTCGTGTTTCACAAAATCAAGGTACAAGGGATATCCTTGCTCCTTGGAATCCCTGGTTGCTGAAATGACGAAATATTGACGACCCAAGATCTACGGTCCACGTCCAACCTCGCTATTTCGCTATTTCGCGATTCAGGGTTTTGGGAGATAAGGACCTCTGTCCCCGCTCCTTGGAATCCCCGATTGCCGAAATGTTGAAATATCTTGGTGTTCAATCAACGGCTCACAATAATCCATGAGATCTATGATCCGCGTCCAACCTCGCTATTTCTCTATTTCACGATTTGGGGTTTTGGGAGACAAGGACCTCTGTCCTTCCAACTTGCGATACCCGAAATCGCGATGTGGACTGATGGTCCAGATCTATCTGAGATTGATGGCCACTATTCCTCCTGAGCTTTGGATGTCAAGAATCCCTCGACACTAATATCCTCACAGCTCCACCTTATCCAATGGATTGCGAGGTTTTGGCATTTCTCCTCGAGGACTCTCCACTGTCCGTTCAAATCTTTGATATCTCCCCTCCTAGATCTACATAGTGTTAAAGCCTGCGCTCCTACCTCAAATCAGATGATCCGCGGGATTCTCCACCATTATCCAACGCTCGACGACGTTCTTCCTCCAGAGCTTTTACTCGCTCCAAACTTAGAATATTTTCTAAGTCTTCGAAGACTAGGTCTTCACTTCTTCCAGGGAATGAGTTCCTGGATCTCGATAACACTTTCCGAAGCGTTGTTCTTCCTGAGATTTGTCTGGTTCAGACTTCGATTTCCCACCCACTCCTTGCGTCTGAGGGATTTCAATAACTCAAATCCACGGTATTTCTCACAGATAAATTCCTCTTGATTTCCTTACGTTCCTCTCTGGCTCGATGCACACCTTGCAGAGCTCCCAATGAAGAGAAACAATTGAAACTAGAAAAACTCACAGTTCCATCCACTTGTTCATGTAATCAGAAATGACAGAAAAATGCACATAGGCCACACACCATACATTTGGATCAATTTTCCTTCTATTATATTCACAAGTGCCCAATGGTTACATAATACATTCAAAATTACAGTAACTCAAAAATTGAGATCTCCTACTAACTTGCAGTTCTCCCTTACAACTAATTTCTCTCTGTGTTGTCGCTCTCTCCCAACTAGGCGTACAAACTTCTACTTAAATCAAAAACATTTCTAGGGTTTCCCCTGACTACTTGCCTACTCTAAAATTCATCCTATGCTATCTTAGTTCAGTCGCATTCCAGAGCCGTAGTGGAAACTCCTGCTCTATTTACGATTTTCAAAACGTGCCTCAAAGGGTAAAATTCAGCACTGGTTCAAGCATGCCTCCAAAGGTAAATTTCGGTGCTGAGTGAAGGCGGATTTCAAAATCAGTTATAACTACCCACGTTGAAGTTCTTGAAGAACTCTCACGTGTTGAGTGGTCCCGCCTCTGTGCGCTTTCCAACGATGCTCCTACATCATACTCCCCTTGACAAAAATTCATGGACCCTTGTCCATGAGCTCCTCTACTGACTTTCCTTGCTTCTGGATAGCACTTCGTTTCCCAACTGGCATCTTCGATTGGGTGTCCATTCCACTTGACCAGATACTCAAAATAGGTTTTCCTTCTAGTTTTCTTGCCAATCCTCTGATCAACAATTTTCTCCATCTGCGGCTTTTCTGCCACAGGCATCTGTTTCTCCCACTGAATTTTTTCTTGAGATTTTGACCCTTCTATGTCATCTTTTTTGTACGGATACAGGTCTAAAACATTGAATATGGGCGAAATTCCCACACCATCTGGAAGCTCAATCTCATAGGCATTTTCATCAAACTTCCTCAAGATCTTACAGGGTCCTATCTTTTTCATCTTCAACTTGTTGTATGTTCCCCTAGGGAACCTTTCTTTCCTGAGATGTGCTAAAACCTAATCTCCCACTTCAAATTGAAGTTCCCTATGATGATGATCATCTCTGTTCTTGTATTTTTTATTAGAACTCTCCAACTGTCCTTTGATCTGGCTATGGATTTGCTCCATCTCCGCAGCAAAATCCTCTGCTCCAGTGCTCCTGATCTCACCCTATTCCAAGTCTCTCAACTTAGACACTCCCCTGGGTTGCATTCCATATAGTTTTTGGAATGGTCTCCTTCCAGTGCTCTTGTTTGGTGAGTCATTGTATGCAAATTCTGCTTGTGGTAGAATCCGATCCCACTGGTTATGATGTTCAGTAACTAAACTCCTTAATAAATTCCCCAAAATTCTATTTACCACTTCAGTCTGACCATATGTTTGAGGGTGATAAGCTGAGATGAAGGACAAATTCATCCCCATCTTCTTCTACAGTGTCCTCCAGAAGTGGCCAACAAATTTTGTGTCTCTGTCTGAGACAATGCTCCTGGGTAGGCCGTGAAGTCTCACAACTTCTTTGAAAAACAGATTTGCAACATGCATTGCATCACTGGTCTTCTGGCATGGGATGAAATGTGCCATCTTTGAAAATCTATCCACCACCATAAATATGGAATCAAATCCTCTTTGTGTTCTTGGCAATCCCAACAAAAAATCCATGCTTATTGCATCCCAAGGCCTCTCTGGTATTGGCAATGGTTGATACAACCTAGTGTTCTACCTTTTCCCTTTAGCATGTTGGTAGATTCTACATCTGTTGACCAAATTTATCACTTATGTTCTCATACCTGGCCAATAGTATGAACTGCTCAACTGTGCAAACATTTTATCGTGGCCGAAATGTCTAGCCTATCCTCCACTATGATTCTCCTTCAAAATATTGTCCCTCATTGAGCATCTTTGTATGCACAATTGTTTTCCTCTGAACAACAATCCTTCCTGAACCATATACTCTATCCACTGACTTCTATCTCTCAATACAGGGCTTTTACATGCTTCGTAGGCCTCCTTGAAATCTGTATCATCACAATACATATCCCTAAGGTGTTCAAACCCCAAGGTCTTCATCTGGAATTCTTGTAGAATTAAACATCTCCTGCTTAACGCATCAACAACCTTGTTAGCATTCCCAACAATATGTTTTATGACAAAAGTAAAATTTTGCATAAATTCAACCCATTTTGCATGCCTCTGGTTTAGTTTTTATTGTCGGGTTATGAATTGTAAAGCTTGGTTATCCCTGTACAAGACAAACTCTTGCGGGACAAGCTAATGCCTCCATTTCTTCAATGCTTGAATTATGGCATAGAACTCCTTGTTGTATGTGGAGTATTTCTTCTTAGTCTCATTCAGCTTCTCGCTGAAATAGGCAACATGTCGATTTTCCTTACTCAGAACTGCTCCAATTTCAACTCCACTTGTGTCACATCTTACCTCAAATGGATTCCCAAAATTCGGCAAGACCAGAATTGGTCGTTCTGTTATCTTCTCCTTCAGTATATTGAAACTCCTTTCATCCTCCTCTATCCATTTAAAATATATGTGCCGCTTCTTCACTGTATCCATCATGGGTGCACAAATCCCACTGAAGTCTCTAATGACCTTTCTATAAAAACTCGCTAAACCATGAAAGCTCCTTACCTCGAACATGCTCCTTGGTGACGACCACTCCCTGATCGCTTTCACCTCTCTGGATCCATCTTCAGTTCATTCGAAGAGATCACAAAACCTAAATAAATGAGTTCTGTCTTTATAAAAGAGGACTTCTTCAAGTTGATCAACAGTTTCTCCTACTGTAGCCTCCTCATTACTAGCGTTAGGTGCCTCAAATGCTCCTCTTTAGTCCTACTAAAGATCGGTATATCGTCCAGATATACAACCATGAACTTGCCAATGAAATCTTTCAGAATTTCATTCATCAACCTCATAAAAGTACTCATGGCATTCGTTAAGCCAAATGGCATAACTAGCCACTCATACAGACCTTCATTCCTCTTAAAGGATGTTTTCCATTCATCACCTTCTCTCATCCTGATCTGGTGATATCCACTTTTCAGATCTATCTTAGAAAATAAATTTGCTCCACTTAAGAAATCCATTAAGTCATCAATTCTTGGTAAAGGAAATCTGTACCTGATGGTGATCTTGTTGATGGCTCTCGAGTCTGTGAAAATTCTCCATCCTCCATCTTTCTTTGGGCTTAACATAGTTAGTACTGCGCATGGGCTCAAACTTTCTCTGACTAAACCCTTATCCAACAACTCTTAGACTTGGTTCCTCACCTCCTCGTTCTCCCGAGGTGTTAATCTGTACACTGCTTTGTTTGGCAGACTTGCCCCTGGTATCAGGTCGATATGATGACTGATACTCTTGATGGGTGGCAATGAGTTTGGCAGCTCATCCACCACTATATCAGCAAAATTATCAACCAGCTCCTGAACTTCTTCAGGCAAATCATCCATTGATGTACTCGTAAGGATGACTCTAGGCTTTGTCACCACATCCACCTGCATCTCCTGTTCTTCCTTGACTTCTTTCAGGAGTTCCTTCCCACTCATGAGAAGTATGTTTGTGCTAGCTTCCTCTTTCGCTCTCTTCTCCTCCAATGGCAACAACATATGCATCCTACCATTCTTCTCTAATGTATATGTATTCTTCCTTCCATCATGAATGACATTTATGTCAAACAACCATGGTCTTCCCAACAAAATGTGGCATACGTCCATGGGGATTACATCACATGGGATTTCATCTTTATATCCTCCTATTTTAATCTCAACCAGGCATTGTTTAGAGATCGTTACCTGGTGTCCTTTTTTCAGCCATGAGACTTTGTATGGCCTTGGATGTGCAGTTGTCTTCAGCTCCAATTTCTCCACCTTCTCTATGGATACTAGGTTGTCAATACTCCCACTATCAATGATCACCTTGCATACTTTATCCTTAGTCTTGCAAGTTGTCCTGAAGAGACTGTTTCTCTGCACTGGTTTTTCAATTTCTACCTTTGGTTTTAAGAGAACTTTTCTCAACATCAGGGATGCTCCATCCTATGCTCCTTTTGCCTCAACATCTCTTCGTTGTGCTTCTGAAATGTGAGCTTCTCCTCCGTCCTTCTTCTTCTCGGGACATTCCCAAGACATGTGCCCTATCTTTCCACAGTTATAGCACCTTACTCCTCCTCTGCCTCTTCCTCTAGAAGAGTTTCTTCCACCACTCTGTCTCTCTCGTGAACTTCCTCCTCGTTTTGAGTGATTGTGTGGTTTCTCATCCTCGTCCTTAGATTGATGTGCTCTGTCATGGTTAAATCCCTTGCTTTTTCTTGGGATCGAGCCTTTACCTCTTTCTCACTGATTCTGTTTTCTGGCTAGCTTCTCCTCTACCTTCAGCGCAAACTGATAAGAATCTTCCACAGTCCTGACTGACATCATGCTGAGCTCGTCTTGGATCTCATATCTCAAGCCATTTATATATCTGACGACTTTCTCTTCATCTCTCTCCTGTTGTCCAGTTCTGATGTTTAGCCGGTAGAACTCCTCGGTGTACTCCTTGACTGTCATCCCTTTTTGTCTCAGGTTTTGTAGCTTCCTGAATAGATTTATCTGGTAGTCTTTGGGTATGAACTTAGCCTTCAGTTTGGCTACCATCCTATCCCAACTTTTTATCGTATGTTTGCCTTTACTTCTCCTCTCAGCCTGCAGTTCGTCCCACCATAGTGTTGCATGCCCTTTTAGCCTAGTGACTGCCTGCTTCACCTTCTTCTCCTCATCAACATCTTCATAGTCAAAGTGTTTGTCCATGGACCTTGTCCAGTCCAACATTTCTTCATCATCTAGATTTCCCTCGTACATGGGGACATCTATCTTAGCTCTGCCTCCCAATCTGGCAACTGCTCGCAACAAACGTTCTTCTGCAACATCCTCTCTTGCAACTTCTTCAACCTCAACCTCTTCACTTTCTGCATCACTGATATCCCCAATGTCAGGTGCTATTTTCTGTGTTTCTTCCATTGTTTCCAATCGGGTGAGAAGCTCTCACATCTCCCTCTCTACAACACGGTTGGCTAAACGTGGCTCTTGTCTTCTTGGCGGCATTATGTTGACTATCTGTCACACACAGAGTACAGCTCAGAGTTCTCTATCTCCTTCTTTTTATCCTTCGTCTGAAGTCTACAGATGAAACACCAATGCTCTGATACCACCTGATGCCAACCCCCTATCCCTCCTCAGGGTTGCGCGACCTCCTAGTCAGGATCTTCTGGTTCCAAGATGGAACCCTTTGAATGAACACACATGGCCCCCCACAAATGCTCAGCTGACTTTTCCAAGCGTCAAGCATGAGCTCCCACAACACACGACCAAGAGTCATGACCTCCGGCTAGGCTCAGGTTCCAGCACCTATTCCTTTGGGTTTCGCATTTTGCGAAATCAGGGTACAAGGGGTTTCCCTGCTCCTTGGAATCCCCGATTTTCAAAATGCCGAAATCCTGATGACTCGAGATCTATGCCTCAGATCTCTCTCGGATCGACGACCATGCTTATTTTGGAATTTCGTGTTTCGCGAAATCAGGGTACAAGGGATATCCCTGCTCCTTGGAATCCCCAGTTGTCGAAATGCCGAAATCTCGATGACCCGAGATCTACGACTCAGATCTCTCTCGGATTGACGATCACGCTTATTTCGGCGTTTCGCGTTTCGCGAAATCAGGGTACAAGGGATATCCCTGCTCCTTGGAATCCCCGGTTTCCGAAATGCCGAAATCTCGTTGACCCGAGATCTACGGCTCAGATCTCTCTCGGATCGACGACCACGCTTATTTCGACGTTTTGCGAAACCAGGGTACAAGGGATATCCCTGCTCCTTGGAATCATCGGTTGCCGAAATGTCAAAATCTCGATGACCCGAGATCTACGGTCCACGTCCAACCTCGCTATTTCGCTATTTCGTGATTCGAGGTTTTGGGAGACAAGGACCTCTGCCCCTGCTACTTGGAATCCCTGGTTGCCGAAATGCCGAAATATCTTGGCGTTCAATCGACGGCTCACAATAATCTTTGAGATCTACGATCCACGTCCAACCTCGCTATTTCGCTATTTCGTGATTCGAGGTTTTGGGAGACAAGGACCTCTGTCCTTCCAACTTGCGATACCCAAAATTGGAAAGTGGACCGACGGTCTAGATCTATCTGAGATCGATGGCCACTATTCCTCCTGAGCTTTGGACGTCAAGAAGCCCTCGCCGCTAATCTCCTCGTAGCTCCACCTTATCCAATGGCTTGCGGGGTTTCGGCGTTTCTCCTCGAGGACTCTCCACCGTCCGTTTAGATCTTCGAGATCTCCCCTCCTTGATCTACGCAATGTTAAAGCCTGCGCTCCTACCTCAAATCGGACGATCCGCGAGATTCTCCACCATGATCCAACGCTCGACGACGTTCTTTCTCCAGATCTTTTAGTCACTCCAGACTTAGAATATTTTCTAAGTCTTCGAAGACTTGGTCTTCGCTTCTTCCAGGGAATGAGTTCCTGGATCTCGATAACATTTTCCGAAGTGTTGTTCCTCTTGAGCTTTGTCTGGTTCAGACTTCGATTTCTCGCGCACTCCTTACATCTGAGGGATTTTGATAACTCAAATCCACGGTATTTCTCGTAGAGAAATTCCTCTTGATTTCCTTGCATTCCTCTCTGGCTCGATGCACAACTTGCAGAGCTCCCAATGAAGAGAAACAATTGAAACTGGAAAAACTCACAGTTCCATCCACTTGTTCATGTAAACATAAATGAAAAAAAAATGCACACAGTCCACACACCATACATTTGGATCAATTTTCCTTCTGTTATATTCACAAGTGCCCAATGGCTACATAATACATTCAAAATTACAGTAACTCAAAAAATGAGATCTCCTGCTAACTTGCAGTTCTCCCTTACAACTAATTTCTCTCTGTGTTGCCGCTCTCTCCCAACTGGGCGTACAAACTTCTACTTAACTCAAAAACATTTCTAGGGTTTCCCCTGGCTACTTGCCTACTCTAATATTCATCCTACACTATCTTAGTTCAGTCGCATTCCAGAGTCGTAGTGGAAACTCCTGCTCTATTTACGATTTTCAAAACGTGTCTCAAAGGGTAAAATTCGACACTGGTTCAAGCGTGCCTCCAAAGGTAAATTCCGACGCTGAGTGAAGGTGGATTTCAAAATCGGTTGTAACTGCCCACGTTGAAGTTCTTGAAGAACTCTCACGTGTTGAGTGGTCTCGCCTCTGCACGCTTGCCAACAATGCTCTTGAATCAAATGGGTAAAGTGGCTTCTTCTAGCGGAATGGTTTTACAATACCACTTATCACACATTTATCATTCCAAAGTATAGGTAATAGACTCACATATGGAAAAAACTAAAGAAACTTTGAAAATTCTTAAAGAAAACCTTCAAATGGTGCATAATAGGATGAAGTTGCATGCAAATCAACATCTAAGTGAAAGACAGTTTGATGAAATTGATTGTATATTTGTAAGACTACAAACTTATAAGAAAGATAGTCTGAAACAAAAGAAGAATCAGAAACTAGCTCCAAAATGAGCAATTCATGAAGAAACACCGTGAGTTACAAACTTTGAGGGAAAATATTTTCTAAAGAGGGGGATTATGTTAAGGCCCTAACCCTGATTTATTACTATTATATTAGTTATGGTAAGGTTGTCTTAGTTGTAGGTTACATCATGCGCACTTTATCTCCTATTTATAATAAAGGAGATTCTTTTGTATATGCATCTTATCTTATTTATTAGATATATTGTAAATGAAAGTTACCCCCTTAAAATAGCTTCTTAGTGAATGAAAGTTACCTTGTACTTTCAATTAATTTAATTTTTTATTTATTAGTATTTTGTTTTACTAACACTTTTTTACACATTCTAATTCCAATTAATTTAAATTTTTATTAATTTTTTTAACACCACATGGTTCTTATTTTCAATATAATTACAATTTTACAATGTTTTTTTGACTTATCTTTTATATATTACTGTTGCTAGGGCTAAATTTTACAATATTTTTTTAAAAACATATCTTTTACATATTAATGCTGAAAATTCTCTACTTTCAATTAATTTAATTTGTTATTTAATATTATTTTATTTTACTAACACTTTTTACACATTCTAATTTTAATTAATTAAAATTTTTATTAATTTTTTGAACATCACATTATTCTTATTTTCAATATAATTACAATTTTACAATATTTTTTTTAATTTATCTTTTATATATTAATGTTGGTAAGATTGAATTTTACAATGTTTTGTTTTTTTAAGGGAAAACTTATCTTTTACATATTAATGTTGGTAGGATTGAAGTAGACCCAAATTTTTACATAGTTTCCATCTCTATTTTCTGGTAATCATTTATTACTTCCTTTTCATTAAATAAATATAATGAATGCAATGGTTTTGACTTTTTAATCCTTGGATAAGAAATTTTACAATAGGCTGCTTCTGCTTTGCTTCACTGGAACTGTGTGCCAAGCCTTGGTTGAAACCCCATGGCCATTATAAGATAATGGTCCATGGAATTGTCCATCCATGGACAATTAGGAAGCTGACTCCATAAACCTGCGCTTAAATTGTACACAACCACTTCTATCCTCTTTTCCATTTCACATATTGTTATGAAACACACATTATCTCCTACACCTGTACACTTAAACCGTGGGCATCGCCTATTATATTTAAGATAGTGCTACATAGTTGGAGGCATTCTCGCAATTTCCTTCAATTTCGCTGGCGTTGTGTTGTTGTTTGTGGAAAGATTCAGTGATTCCAATTCCCATATGATTACCACTTCCTCCTTTTCATCTATGGGCGCCACAACTAATAACCGTGATCTGGAAATCACTAGTTGAAGCTCAGATACGTGTCTAAGCATTGGTTCCTGGATGGGAACAACCAACGTTGGTTCCAGTCCTTCGTTTAATGTGCTTATACAGTAGTATGAACCGTCGCAGTCATATTGGGTATAAAACTTGATATTTGAAAATCAATCATGATTGGGTATACAACTTGAAAAAATACACCAACAAATAACATCGGGAAGAAGGCTAGTGAAAATAATGAAAAATACATTAATGTTATCTTGTGTGGTCTATTAGAATCAGAATTTGTCAAGGTGATACATTGCGAATCAGAAAAACATATTTATGAAAAAAATCAAAACATCTATGAAGGAAATGCCAAGATGAAGAAGGAAAAGCTCCAAACTCATAGAAGAGAGTTCAAGAGTTTGAAAATTAAAGATGAAAAAAACGTTGCAGCTTATTTTCTTCGAGTGGATGAAATTGTCAACACCATTAGAGGACTTGATGAGAAGGTTGAAGAACCAATGATTATGAGGTCTCTCCTCTTAAGATTTGATGCCAAGCTCTCTGCCATTGGAGAAATAAAGGAACTGGAAAAACTGACGATGAATGAGCTCCATGGGATTCTCATTGCATATGAGATGAAGACAAAAAAAGAAAATCTATCATGGAAGGAATCAACTTCCAAAGCGTCAAGGAAGAAAAGAGGACACGAATTCTATGCTTTTTCTATCCATGAATCAGATACAAAAGAAGCATAATTTGTGAGAAATCTAAAAAGATGAGCTAAGAAATACAAAGGTAAGCTACACTTCAAATGTTTTAATTTTGGTAGTGTTATCCCCAACTTCTAGGGATAACTAAGGAGATGATATCTCGAGGCCCTCAGGTTACAAATATGGAGTATCGAGAGACAACTTGACCAACATTGTCCACTTTCACATAAAGAGACCCACCTCACCACCACAGCTCCAAGTTCGTCACGACGAAATCCACCACATCAGTTGGCCTCCAAAAGACATTAAATCTTGCTCCATGAGGTACAAGTCAGTGAT
The DNA here is from genome assembly GCA_010110895.2 of Picea sitchensis. Taxonomy (NCBI): domain Eukaryota; kingdom Viridiplantae; phylum Streptophyta; class Pinopsida; order Pinales; family Pinaceae; genus Picea; species Picea sitchensis. Next base: position 97,931 of record SNQJ01S0008771.1, on the reverse strand, counting down.
TATGGTGAGTGTCATTTCAATATTTGAGGCATTTGAGTTTGTTACATCTATTACTGTTTTTTATTATGTGACATTTGCTTGGACATTATGCTCTTTTTCCCATTTCACTTTGGTGGTTGACATTGTGCCCTAGTAAGTGGGTCTCCCTTAGGGATATAGATGCTACTGGGAGGTCCTCTCGATGATCCATCGTTCCATTCCCGACCATACTTGTCACTTTCCACAGTTCATCCCCTCATCTCCTTACCTTTTAGGATTTTTAGGTGTACTAACCCAAGAAGGGGTTGAAGGCCCAGAGGCTTGTAGCCAGAAAAGAATAAAATCCAAACCATTAATCTTCTAGATGTTTTCCTGGGGATCCCGAGGACAATGAAACGTCTCTTAAAAAAATTGATGGGACCCGTGAAAGAATAAATAATAACAAATTCCAACCAAGGAGAGCCATGTGTGGGCATTCTTTTTATTGCTTAGGTAGAATCACCACACATGTTTTCAACTTAGGGAAGCATGATGTGACGAGAGTAGAGTTAAGGTGGACACATTTTTTATTTCTTAGGTAGAAGCCTCACCTTGGCTTCAACCTGGAAGCATCCCAAAAGAATTAAAGGCAATAAATGGGCTTGGAAAAAGATTGCATTGAAAACAAAGGTGCATCACACCCTATACAAAGGCACCCATAAGTGAGACACTACCTGTTACCCATGATTTTGGTCATCATGATGGTGTATTGATGATGGTGTACTCAGGCTCCTCATAAGAAATTTCTCCTGAGAAAAGTAATATTCATCTCTTCCCAGAAAACTTATTTTTTAAGAGAGTTCGCAGGTTCCTAGTATCCCAGGGTGCGAGAATGACCCATTCTCGCAGGCTACCTTAAGTTGGGGTGCGAACTTCTTGCACTGTGTAACATAGCTAGGGTGCGAACCTTCTCTAAAGAATGGAAAAATATGAATTATCGATGGTTCTAGAGGGGAATCTTCTAGAAGAATGGGTTGGCATTCGAATGGTTATCCTTGTACTGGATTCCCTGATATTGTGGGATCATTCTTATCTAAGTAACCATCTCATTCTCTCCTATATATTGATGGAATTCTCATGGAAAAGGTTAAGAAA